>CM050167.1:267088782-267636282 GCA_027410445.1 Discoglossus pictus | reverse complement strand
CCCCTCCCTTCCCTGTGTCTCTTTTCGTCCCCCTCCCTTCCCTGTGTCTCTTTCCCTCCCCCTCCCTTCCCTGTGTCTCTTTCCCTCCCCCTCCCTTATCACCCCCCTCAACCCCCCTCTTCATCCTCCCTCCTCAACCCCCACCTCATCCTCAACGCCCCTCCGCAACCACCCTCCATAACCCCCCTCCTCATCCTCAACCTCCCTCCTCAACCCCCTCCTCATCCTAACCCCCCTCCTCAACCTCTCTCCTCAACCCCCCTCCTCAGCCCCCCTCCTCAACCTCCCTCCTTAAACCCTCCTCAACCTCTCTCCTCACCCCCCTCCTCATCCTCAATCCCCCATACACAACCCCCCATCCTCAACCCCCCCATATTCAACCCCCATCCTCATCCTCAACCCCCCATCCTCAACCCCCCTCCACATCCTCAACACCCCTCCTCAACCCCCGTCCTCAACTTCAACCCCCCATCCTCATCCCCCATCCTCATTCACAACCCCCCATCCTCATCCCCTCCATCCTCATCCTCAACCCCCCATCCTTAACCCCTCCATCCTCATACTCAACCCCCCCATCCTCATCCTCAACCCCCCATCTTGAACCCCCCATCCTCATCCTCAACCCCCCCATCCTCAAACCCCCTCCACATCCTCAACACCCCTGCTCAACCGGTGTCCTCAACTTCAACCGCCCATCCTCATCCTCATCCCCCCCATCCTCATTCACAGCCCACCATCCTCAACCCCTCCATCGAGGATGAGGAGGGAGGTTGAGGATGGGGGGGTTGAGGATGAGGATTGGGGGTTGAGGATGAGGATGGGGGGTTCAGGATGGGGGGGTTGAGGATGGGGGGGTTGAGTATGAGGATGTAGGGGGTTAAGGATGGGGGGTTGAGGATAATAAGGGAGGGGGAGGGGAAGAGAGACACGGGGGGAAGAGAGACATGGGGGAAAGAGAGACACGGGGGAAAGAGAGACACAGGAGGGGAAAGACAGACATGGGGGAAAGAGAGACATGGGGTGGTGACTCAAGTATAAGCCGAGGGGGCCCTTTTCAGCCTTAAAAAAAGGGCTGAAAAACTCGGCTTATACTCGAGTATATACGGTATATATAAAATATATCTAACAGATATTGTACTTTTGCACTGTTGACCTGAATATAGATAGATTAAAAGGACACTGAGGTAGACTGGAATATGTTTCAGAATCATAATCACATATATAGTTGTGAGCGTACGGGCCGTTGCTCACGCTTGCGGGCTCGCAACGGCCCGTACGCTCACAACTATATATGTGATGTGATGTCTTCATGGCAGCAACTGACGCCGCCTGCGCGAGCCGCGGCAGCGCGAGCCCGCGGCCCTCGCATAGCGAGGGCCTCTGTTGCTGGCATGGAGCGCCTTCGCCAGCAACTGAGGCCCTCGCAAAGTTGTGTGAGTGTGCTTCCGTTCCCTGTCTATGTGTCTGTCCCTCCATCTATCCCTGGTGTGTGAGTGTGCCTCCCTCTGAGCCTGGCTCCTCCCCCAGGGGTCCTGTTTGCACTGTGGAAGACAGGCAGCAGACAGGACGCCCTCAGGATGAAGGAGGAGGTCAGGGGACCGAGAGCTGTCGGGATATTTTACCTTAAATCCTCCTAACCCAACTCATATCTCCCCTATCTTCTCCCCCTCCTCTATCGCATCTATCTCCCCCCACACTCCTTCTACCAACCTCCACACTCCTTCTCCCCCTCTCTTCCCCTTCTCTCCCCCCTTTTCTTCTCCTCTCCTTCTCTCTCCCTCCCCTCACTCCCCCTCCCTCTTCTTCTCTCCTCCCCTTTTCTCCCCCCTCTCCTCCCCTTCTCTCCCACCCTCTCCTCCCCTTCTCTGCCCCTCTCCTCCCCTTCTCTGCCCCCTCTCCTCCCCTTCTCTCCCCCATTGTTCCCCCTCCCTCCCCTTCTCATTCCCCCTCCACCTCCCTCCCTCCCCTTCTCATTCCCCCTCCCCCTCCCTCCCTTCCCTTCTCATTCCCCCTCCCCCTCCTTCCCTCCCCTTCTCATTCCCCCTCCCTCCCCTTCTCTCTTCCCCTCTACATCCCACTCCCCCCTCCCCTTCTCTCCCACCCTCTCCTCCCCCCTCTCCTCCCCTTATCTCCTCCCTTTCTCTCCTCCCCTTCTCTCCTCCCCTTCTCTCCCCCCCTTCTCTCCTACCTTTCTCTCCCCCCTTTCTCTCCCCCCTTTTCTTCTCCTCTCCTTCTCTCTCACTCCCCTCACTCCCCCTCCCTCTTCTTCTCTCCCACCCTCTCCTCCCATTCTCTCCCACCCTCTCCTCCCCTTCTCTCCCACCCTCTCCTCCCCTTCTCTGCCCCCTCTCCTCCCCATCTCTGCCCCCTCTCCTCCCCTTCTCTCCCCCCTCCCCTCCCCTTCTCTCCCCCTCTCCTCCCCTTCTCTCCCCCCTCTCCTCCCCTTCTCTCCCCCCTCTCCTCCCCTTCTCTCCCCCTCTCCTTCCCTTCTCTCCTCCCTTTCTCTCCTCCCTTTCTCTCCCCCCTTTTCTTCTCCTCTCCTTCTCTCTCACTCCCCCTCCCTCTTCTTCTCTCCCACCCTCTCCTCCCATTCTATCCCACCCTCTCCTCCCCTTCTCTCCCACCCTCTCCTCCCCTTCTCTGCCCCCTCTTCTCCCCATCTCTGCCCCCTCTTCTCCCCTTCTCTCCCCTCTCCTCCCCTTCTCTCCCCTCTCCTCCCCTTCTCTCCCCTCTCCTCCCCTCCCCCCCTCCTCCCCTTCTCTCCCCCTTCTCTCCCCCTCTCCTCCCCTTCTCTCCCCCTCTCTCCCCCTCTCCACCCCTTCTCTCCCCCTCTCCTCCCCTTCTCTCCCCTCCCTCCCCTTCTCTCCCCCTCCCTCCCCTTCTCATTCCCCCTCCCTCCCCTTCTCTCTTCCCCTCTCCCTCCCACTCCCCCCCTCTCCTCCCCATCTCTGCCCCCTCTCCTCCCCTTCTCTCCCCTCTCCTCCCCTTCTCTCCCCCCTCTCCTCCCCTTCTCTCCCCCATCTCCTCCCCTTCTCTCCCCCTCTCCTCCCCTTCTCTCCTCCCTTTCTCTCCTCCCTTTCTCTCCCCCCTTTTCTTCTCCTCTCCTTCTCTCTCACTCCCCTCACTCCCCTCCTTCTTCTTCTCTCCCACTCTCTCCTCCCATTCTCTCCCACCCTCTCCTCCCCTTCTCTCCCACTCTCTCCTCCCCATCTCTGCCCCCTCTCCTCCCCATCTCTGCCCCCTCTCCTCCCCATCTCTGCCCCCTCTCCTCCCCTTCTCTCCCCCCTCTCCTCCCCTTCTCTCCCCCCTCTCCTCCCCTTCTCTCCCCCCTCTCCTCCCCTTCTCTCCCCCTCTCCTCCCCTTCTCTCCTCCCTTTCTCTCCTCCCTTTTCTTCTCCTCTCCTTCTCTCTCACTCCCCTCACTCCCACTCCCTCTTCTTCTCTCCCACCCTCTCCTCCCATTCTATCCCACCCTCTACTCCCCTTCTATCCCACCCTCTACTCCCCTTCTCTCCCACCCTCTCCTCCCCTTCTCTCCCACCCTCTCTTCCCCTTCTCTGCCCCCTCTCCTCCCCTTCTCTCCCCTCTCCTCCCCTTCTCTCCCCCCTCTCCTCCCCTTCTCTCCCTTCTCTCCCCCTCCCTCCCCTTCTCATTCCCCCTCCCTCCCCTTCTCATTCCCCCTCCCTCCCCTTCTCTCTTCCCCTCTCCCTCCCACTCCCCCCTCCCCTTCCCTTCTCTCCCCCCTCTCCACCCCCCTCTCCTCCCCTTCTCTGCCCCCTCTCCTCCACTTCTCCTCCCCTTCTCTCCCCCCTTCTCCCCTCTCCTTCTCACTCCCCTTCTCCCCTCTCCTTCTCGCCCCCCTTCTCCCCTCTCCTTCTCGCCCCCCTGATCCCCTCTCCTTCTCGCTCTCCCTCCCCTCTCCTTCTCGCTCTCCCTACCCTCTCCTTCTCACTCCCCCATCCCCTTCTCGCTCTCTCTCCCCCTCCCCCGCTACCTCCCTTCTCCTTCCCCTTTCCTCCCCCTCCACCTTTTCTCCTCCCCCTCCTCTCCCCCTCCTCTCACCTCTCCCCCTCATCTCTCCTCTCCCCCTCCTCTCTCCTCTCCCCCTCCTCTCTCCTCTCCCCCTCCTCTCTCCTCTCCCCCTCCACTCCCCCTCCCCTCCTCTCCCCCTCCCCTCTTCTTCTCTCCCCCTCCCCTCTCCTTCTCTCCCCCTCCCCTCTTCTTCTCTCCCCCTCCCCTCTTCTTCTCTCCCCCTCCCCTCTCCTTCTCTCCCCCTCCCCTCTTCTTCTCTCCCCCTCCCCTCTCCTTCTCTCTCCCTCCCCTCACTCCCCCTCCCCTCTTCTCTCCCCCTCTCATTCTCATCCCCCACCCCTCTCATTCTCCTTCTCTCCTCTCTCCCCCCTTCTCTGCCCCCTCTCCTCCACTTCTCTGCCCCTTCTCCTCCCCTTCTCTCCCCCCTTCTCCCCTCTCCTTCTCGCTCTCCCTCCCCTCTCCTTCTCGCTCTCCCTCCCCTCTCCTTCTCGCTCTCCCTCCCCTCTCCTTCTCGCTCCCCCATCCCCTTCTCGCTCTCTCTCCCCCTCCCCCGCTACCTCCACTCTCCTTCCCCTTCCCTCCCCCTCCACCTTCTCTCCTCTCCCTCCTCTCTCCTCTCCCTCCTCTCTCCTCTCCCTCCTCTCTCCTCTCCCTCCTCTCCCTCCTCTCTCCTCTCCCCCTCCTCTCCCCCTTCTCTCCCCTCCCTCCCCTTCTCTCCCCCTCCCTCCCCTTCTCATTCCCCCTCCCTCCCCTTCTCTCTTCCCCTCTCCCTCCCACTCCCCCCTCTCCTCCCCATCTCTGCCCCCTCTCCTCCCCTTCTCTCCCCTCTCCTCCCCTTCTCTCCCCCCTCTCCTCCCCTTCTCTCCCCCAGCTCCTCCCCTTCTCTCCCCCTCTCCTCCCCTTCTCTCCTCCCTTTCTCTCCTCCCTTTCTCTCCCCCCTTTTCTTCTCCTCTCCTTCTCTCTCACTCCCCTCACTCCCCCTCCTTCTTCTTCTCTCCCACTCTCTCCTCCCATTCTCTCCCACCCTCTCCTCCCCTTCTCTCCTCCCCATCTCTGCCCCCTCTCCTCCCCATCTCTGCCCCCTCTCCTCCCCATCTCTGCCCCCTCTCCTCCCCTTCTCTCCCCCCTCTCCTCCCCTTCTCTCCCCCCTCTCCTCCCCTTCTCTCCCCCCTCTCCTCCCCTTCTCTCCCCCCTCTCCTCCCCTTCTCTCCCCCTCTCCTCCCCTTCTCTCCTCCCTTTCTCTCCTCCCTTTTCTTCTCCTCTCCTTCTCTCTCACTCCCCTCACTCCCCCTCCCTCTTCTTCTCTCCCACCCTCTCCTCCCATTCTATCCCACCCTCTACTCCCCTTCTATCCCACCCTCTACTCCCCTTCTCTCCCACCCTCTCCTCCCCTTCTCTCCCACCCTCTCTTCCCCTTCTCTGCCCCCTCTCCTCCCCTTCTCTCCCCTCTCCTCCCCTTCTCTCCCCCCTCTCCTCCCCTTCTCTCCCCTTCTCTCCCCCTCCCTCCCCTTCTCATTCCCCCTCCCTCCCCTTCTCATTCCCCCTCCCTCCCCTTCTCTCTTCCCCTCTCCCTCCCACTCCCCCCTCCCCTTCCCTTCTCTCCCCCCTCTCCACCCCCCTCTCCTCCCCTTCTCTGCCCCCTCTCCTCCACTTCTCCTCCCCTTCTCTCCCCCCTTCTCCCCTCTCCTTCTCACTCCCCTTCTCCCCTCTCCTTCTCGCCCCCCCTCCCCCCCTCTCCCTCCCGCCCCCCCGATCCCCTCTCCTTCTCGCTCTCCCTCCCCTCTCCTTCTCGCTCTCCCTACCCTCTCCTTCTCACTCCCCCATCCCCTTCTCGCTCTCTCTCCCCCCTCCCCCGCTACCTCCCTTCTCCTTCCCCTTTCCTCCCCCTCCACCTTTTCTCCTCCCCCTCCTCTCCCCCTCCTCTCACCTCTCCCCCTCATCTCTCCTCTCCCCCTCCTCTCTCCTCTCCCCCTCCTCTCTCCTCTCCCCCTCCTCTCTCCTCTCCCCCTCCACTCCCCCTCCCCTCCTCTCCCCCTCCCCTCTTCTTCTCTCCCCCTCCCCTCTCCTTCTCTCCCCCTCCCCTCTTCTTCTCTCCCCCCTCCCCTCTTCTTCTCTCCCCCTCCCCTCTCCTTCTCTCCCCCTCCCCTCTTCTTCTCTCCCCCTCCCCTCTCCTTCTCTCTCCCTCCCCTCTTCTCTCCCCCTCCCCTCTTCTCTCCCCCTCTCATTCTCATCCCCCACCCCTCTCATTCTCCTTCTCTCCTCTCTCCCCCCTTCTCTGCCCCCTCTCCTCCACTTCTCTGCCCCTTCTCCTCCCCTTCTCTCCCCCCTTCTCCCCTCTCCTTCTCGCTCTCCCTCCCCTCTCCTTCTCGCTCTCCCTCCCCTCTCCTTCTCGCTCTCCCTCCCCTCTCCTTCTTGCTCCCCCATCCCCTTCTCGCTCTCTCTCCCCCTCCCCCGCTACCTCCACTCTCCTTCCCCTTCCCTCCCCCTCCACCTTCTCTCCTCTCCCTCCTCTCTCCTCTCCCTCCTCTCTCCTCTCCCTCCTCTCTCCTCTCCCTCCTCTCCCTCCTCTCTCCTCTCCCCCTCCTCTCCCCCTCCTCTCCCCCTCCTCTCCCCCTCCCCTCTCCTTCTCTCCCCCTCTCCTTCTCTCCCCCTCTCCTTCTCTCCCCCTCCCCTCTCATTCTCCTTCTCTCCTCTCTCCCCCTCTCATTCTCATCCCCCTTACCTCTCATTCTCCTTCTTTCCTCTCTCCCCCCCCCTCTCTCCTCTTTTTTTTTTACAGATATATGATTTTCTATCAAAACACTGCATTGATACAAATACACACTCTTTGTATAATAAAACTATCACATATATAGTTGTGAGCAGGCGTTGCTCACAATTGCGGGCTCGCGTAGCGAGCCCGCGGCCCTTGCAGCGAGCCCGCGGCTCTCACGTAGTGAGGGCTGCGGGTGAGGGCCGCAGTTGCTGGCATGGAGCGCCGAACCAGCAACTGAGGTCCTCGCCCGCGGCCCTCGCGAAGCGAGCCACGGACCTCGCGTAGCGAGGGCCTCAGTTGCTGGCATGGAGCGCCGAAGGCGCTCCTTGCCAGCAACTGCGACCCTCGCAAACTTTATGTCGCAACGCAAACATACGAGACAGTTTGAACACTACAAAATTCGCTAAGCAAGAGAAAAAATGGCCGCAGAACAAAACTAAAACGAGGCTACAGCACTCTAAACACGCAAAACACCACAAGAAACCCGCAAAACACCACAAACGACCTATGGATATTCCGCCAAGACGCATACCACACATTACCCGCCATTACACATTACCCGCAAGTACACAACTACGCTAACGGTTTGGTCTCGCGCACGCACAGTGTTACACTGCACACATTCATCACGCTTACACAGCAGCTCCACACCACTAATGCTGCAGCAACATCAAAACAGATTGCCAGCTCTTCAACACAATGCTTCAAAATAGGTAAAGTATATTCATTTATTAATGTATTAGATATTTCAGTAGTACACACAAAACACCATTAGGTACCTTACAATTTCATTGCCGTCATTTTTTGACGGGCAATTCGCTAGTCTAGTATATAATCTTCAAGATATAAACCTACAAGCATAGAGCCTCATTAAATTGTCCAAATTGTAGTTACTGAAGCCTGTAGCCCGCAAAAGGTACTGCTATTAAATTGGCCTCTTTTAGCTACCTGCAGTCTTCAGGTTACAGACTGAAAATCCCTGCGATTGTCAAAATTGTAACTCCAACTCATCTAAGCCTTTGATCTTTCAAGCCCACAAATGTTACAATTGCTCAAATCACAAATCGCTACTAAATTGCTACAATTCCTCAAGACTGCAATTGCTTTCACACCCATAAATGGCATTTTTAGCCAAAAATCATAACACTATGAAAGCAAATAACAACCCAATACTGATCTTTAACAGGAAAAGCGATAAAAGACATTAGAATTAATTGCACAACAGTCTCAAGCTTGCAAATCTGCAATCAAAAATTATTATTTTCAGGTTTTATTTCCGTGTTATATTCATCTCAGGAATCAAGTAATTGATACATATTAGGCTACCCACATGGACTACAACATTTTCTTCATTAATTCTTTTTTATTTTTACAAGCTGGTCTTGTAAGATTTATAATAGGAGATTAATTGTAATTAAAGCTAATTAAGGTTATCTTTAAATCCTATGCTTATATGATTGCTTAGGAATATGATCATAGATGTATGTCTTTTCTCTTTTTAGTGAGTAAATATACATACCAACTGAGTTTGATATGTGTAAAATTATATATATGAGACATTATGGTTTTTGGATCATTAACTGAACAATCACAATTGTGATGGTATCAATAAACATATGACAATATTTTGTGTGATTATTAATGTTAAAGACACTTTGTAACCTCATAATCAAGTGTTTTTTCTAGTTCATACTCACAGAGTATTATCCCCCCCCCCCCCCCAACACACACACACACAAATAGAAAATATATACATCAACCTCATTGAAACTCAACATTTTCAATACTCAACCCATCTGGATTAGCAAAAACCCTTGTACCCATCGCATTTGCTACTTCTTATGGGAGTGTGGTATTTAATCTTTTTGGTACTCAACCTAATATTTGAGCTTCAGCTTCATGATCATACCTCCCAGTGAGCAGTTTGTCTTCATTGGCTGTAGTTCTGATTTATTGGATCTGCTTGCAGTCCAGTAGACTCTCAGCAATCTTCTCCAACACTACAATTCAAATACAACAAATTTATTCTTTATTGTCCAGCTTTCACTAGGAATACCGTAGTTTTTACTATGCGCACCTTTGTTGATAATGTAATATCTTTACTTTTTAGTAGCTTGGCCAAGCTTGTCATAGCTTTCCTCCCTAGAAGCAAACATCTTTTAATTTCATGGCCACAGTCACCATCTAAAGAGATCTTAGATCCCAGGAAAATAAAATCTGTCACTGCTTCCACTTCTTTCCCGTTTATCTGCCAGGAACTGAGATTGCCGTGTGTCATGATCTTCGTCTTTTTAATGTTGAGCAGCATGCCAACTTTTGCACTCTGTTCTTTTACCCTCATCAATAGGTCCTTTAGTTCCTACTCAATTTCAGCCATCAGAGTAGTATCATCTGCATATCTGAGGTTGTTTATATTTTGAATGATTGATTCTGGTTTTGGATTTATCCAGCCCGCCCTTACACATGATGTATTCTGCGTATAAGTTACATAAATAAGGTGACAATATACAAACTTGGCGCACTCCATTTCCGATCTTGAACCATTCTGTTGTCCAATGTTTAGTTCTGACTGGGGCTTCTTGGTCCACATCCACATTCAACATGAGGATGAGATGATCTGGTACCCCCATCTCTATAAGAACTTGCCACATTTTGAAACGTAAATTATAATACATAATACTCAGTATTAATACACTAGTAATAACTAGTAACGTCATAAATGACGGTATCACGTGTTATGTTTAATTGTCTGTTTGGTCTCTCTCTTTGCCCTCTGTCTCTCTCTCTTTGTGCCCTGTGTGCTCTCTGTTTTTCTTCCTCCGCCTCCCTCTCTCCCTAAACTCTCTCTCTCTCTCTCTCCCTCTCTGCCTCCTCTCTCTCCCTCCCTTTGCCTCTATCCCCCCTTCTCTTTCTCCCATCCCTGTCTCTCTCCCCTCCTTCTCACTCTCTGTCTCCCGTCTCCCCTCCTTCTCTCTCTCTTTCCCTCCCTCTCTATTTCTTGCCCTCATCCTCTCTCTCTCTGCCTCCTCTCACCTCCCTCTTTCTCTCACCCTCTCTCTCACCCTTCCTTATCTCTCTCTTCCCCTCCCTACCCATCCTTCTTGCTCTCTCCCTCTCTGCCCCTCTCTCTCTCCTCACTTTCTCTCTGCCTGCATCCCTTCCTCCCTTTATCTCTCCTCCCTTTCTCTCCCTCCCTCTCTCTCTCTGCCTGACTTCCTTTCTCTCCCTTTCTCTATCTCTCCCCTCCCCCTCTCTTCCTCCCTCCACCCTTCCTTCTCTCTGCTTCCTCTCTCTCTCTCTCCCTCTGTCCCTGTCCTTATCTCTCTCTCTCTCCCTCCCTTTATCTCTCTCCTCCTCTCTCTCTCCCTCCCTCTCTCTCTGCCACCTCTCACACCCTCTCTCTCTCTCTTCCCCCCCGCCTCCTCTCTCCCCATGCCTCTCTCTGCCACCCCTCTTTCCCCCACCTCCTTTCTATCTCCCTTTTCTCTCCCTCCCTTCCAGTCAACAGGCTGAACTGCACCTGCAAAGTACAGTACACCCAGGTCTACGGTGCGTGCACAAATCAGGAGCAAATGCCTGTACAAAACGCATCTCACAGGCATTACTCGCGAGCCTCTCCCAGCGTCTACTTTACGGGCCTTGCGATGAGCGCCCAAGGCTTTGTCTCTCATTGCTGGTCTTGGCCAACCCGCCACTTGTCTTGGCCAACTGGCCACTTGTCACTTGTCTTGGCCAAACAGCCCTGTGTCTTTTCCCCACCTCTCCCTCCCCTGTGTCTCTTTCCCCCTGTTTCCCCTGTGTCTCCTTTGCCCTCCCCCTGTCTCCCCTGTGCCTCCTTTCCCCCTCTCTTTCCCCTGTGTCACCTTCCCCCTCTCCCTCCCCTGTGTCTCCTCTGCCCTCTCCTGTACCTCCTTTCCCCACTCCCTTTCTCCCTCTCCCTCCCCAGTGTCTCCTTTCACCCCTCTCCCTCCCCTGTTTCTCTTTTCCCTCTCTCCCTCTCCTGTGTCTCTTCCCCCCTCCTTCGTGTCTCCTTTCCCTTTCTCCCTTTCCCCCCTCTCCCTCCCCAGTGTCTCCTTTCCCCCTCTCTCCCTCAACTGTTCCTCCTTTCCCCCTCTCCCTTCCGCCGTGTCTCCTTTCCACCTCTCCCTTCCCCCCTGATGTCTCCTTTCCCCATCTCCCTTTCCCCCATCTCCCTCCCCTGTTTCTCCTCCCACCTCACCTGTTTCTCCTTTCCCCCTCTCACTCCCCTGTATCTCATTTCCCCCCTCCCCCTCTACATAAAAAATGGAACAAGCAATGTAGGAGGAACTTCTCACAACACCCATAGTAAAGACACATGCTGTGGTCTGATGGATTACAGGAGGGGGAAAGACCAACATTGCTGCCCCCTAGAGGCAAGCAGATAGAAAAAATGAATAATTCATAATTTTATATAATTCGATGAATATAGTTATTTTTACCCTAGATGCAATGTATATTATTCAAGGGTCAAGTCAGTAATCAAACTTGTTTAGTTCATGGCTTTACTGTGCACATGCAATGCATGTATAAGTAAACAGCAAGCTGAATGAACACTTTTTTAGTAAGGCCCCTAGCTGTTTAGGTGGGTATCAGCAGCAGAGACAGCATAGCATAACCTAAGATATACATGCAGATTTTACATACAACTAAGAAGAGGTCAAAAGCCCTGTTCAGATCTCAACATCTAGGAGGCTGTGTTTGCTTCTACTAATTCCCTGTGCTCAATAAAGCTCTAAAGTTAGTGATCAAATGAGTCTTTATTTTTGTATTAAAAAATACTGCACACTCTGGTGTACAAACCCAGGGGAACTAAACCTATAAAATCAACTGGACAAAACAAAAAACAATTTTTTTAGATGTCAGCACTATCTTAGACCTTAAGAGTAGGTATATCAATTTTAATGGAGTGTGCATAATGGATCATTAATGTATGGTTAATGGGCCATGTAACACAATTATTTTTGTCATGCGTTTCAAAGAGCATGCTCTAAACATGAAAAATAATATGCAAAGCCTGTCACTGATACCTTTTCCAGCCCATTAAAGGACATGTGTTCGAGATGGCAGGATGTGTATTGGAGTTTAAGCCTATTACTGTTAGACCCCATGTAGGGTAATCTCCTGTAATTGTCTGACACACCCTCTCATTGTTACATTGTATACACTTCCCTCTGTTTCTAACTGCTATAAATATTGCTGACATTTCAAAAATAAAACAGTTTACTTCTGGAGACATATAGAAATCATGTGTCTCTTATTTTGCTCCTGGTGGCTGTGATACTGAACCTATCTCCACCCTGCAAGTAACCTGTCCTGGTCACTAGCACAGGAAGGTTACTGAGACTCCTGGAAGTGCTGATTCCTGATGGAAAATCTCTGACTGATACAGAAGCCAGATATCATGTTGCTTGTGCTGAGATTTCCAAGAACCCAAACAGTCCTTGTGGGCAGTTAACCTGTAGTCTATAGCAGGTGGCCTCAGATGACCCTCAGATCATCACAACCGATGGCAGTACTGGGATCTCAGTGCAAGAACCAGCAGCAAGGATGGGATATGGTGATCTATGCAGTTTTGAAGTCCAGTACTTTTGGTGGCTTGGCGGGGATGCAGAAACCATTTTGCCAAACCTTTCAAATACAGGTCCAAGTCCAAGGAAGGTCAGCAATGGATAGATGGGATCAGGGACCACATGAAGGCCTGCAGAGGTGATCAGGGAGAAAAGGAGTCGGATTACCAGTATGCTGGAGCAGCTAAGGCAACGGATTGCCACAGGCCAGGATAGGTGGACAGCTATTCTAAATCAGCGTATGGCTTCCCTTGGGCTCCAGCCAGGTGAGAAGCTAGCAGAATGGCTTGAGGACCTGGTGTGGTTGAAGCTCAACTTGTAACATGATTGTTTGGACCTAATGCTTCCAACTCCTGCATCACAAGGGCCCTCCGTCTACAGGCTTGGACTGGTGGGAGGGTTTCCAGATGTGCTGCAGGGAGATCCAAAGTGTGGCCTTGGAACCACAGCGTGCTGTGAAATCCTATTGGCCCAATGCCAAAAGGACGTGGAAATAGACCCAGGGACAGAATAAGAAGAGTTGCTTAAACCGTTGAACCATAAAGAAATGAAGTTGGAAAAAGAGTATGAGGAAGTGCTTGAGGAGGTGGGCCCAGGTGGGACCAGGTTCACGTACTTGGAGTTACCCCATGCTGAGCTAGCAGAGGATACACTGCAAGAGGAATGGACTGTTGGCTACACCCCTATAAAATGGAGGAAGGAAACGAGAAGGTACCTGGAGATCTAACCGCTACAGAACAGGCGAGATCAAAGGGACTGCTGGGAACTTACCAGGATAGAGAGGCTAGGAGAAAAGTCCAGACCCTGATAGATGCAAGACCGGGGAGATGTGTAAAGCAGCACCAGCCACTGGGAGATGGCCAACCACCAGAAAAGTTCCAGCCGCTAACCAAGGGTGAGGAGCTGGAGACTGAACACTTGGCAGAAGAGGGTGTAAGCCCTGAGAGTCTGCCCAACTACTCATGGATTGTTACCTGTCTTGAACCACAGACCGCTTATGGCGCCAAGGCTGACAGTCATGGAGAGTGTGATGCCAGATCGTGGCATGAAGCTGGCATGAAGCAGGAGAGGGTGCATCCCCTGAGACCCTAAAGCTCTCGTCCAGCATGTTTCAGGTAGATCCAGATAAGTGTGTGAGTTCAGGAGAGGGCACTGGCCCTGAGACCCTGAGGAAGGAGCAAGTTGAGGCCCCACTCCAAAACTCTGCAGAGTTGCCAGCAGGGCTGATGGGGATTGCTTCAGTCCTGACAGCCCCAAAGGTAAAGAATATGGGCAAGCGACCCATGGTACTAGAGGACCTGACACAGTATACCCTAGAAGCAGAAGTGATCCCAACCTTGCCAGCCCTGGAAGATACGCACCCTACTAAGGAGATTGTTCTGTGGGGGAAGTGCTTTTTGGCCTGACCTGAACTGCTCCCTAGATGGGAAACCCCAGAGCCACTACCTGCCTGTGGCCAAGGGGGTAGCAGTATGTCCTTGGATGTGATCCTAGTTCCTAAGACCTTGGGTGTGTCCCCAAGATTAATGTCTGCAATTTGGGCTGGGTTATTGAATGAAAAATAGCTGGGGTTGGACTGTGTTGCTATCTTGGACCCTGAGGATTGGTATCCCAGATGCTGTGAAGTAAAAGGGAGAGGGTGGCTGAGAAGTTGGGGCTAGCTCAGATACCCCATGGAAGGACTGTACAAATGGACTATGTGCCCTGCACCCTAGAAATTGGGGTTAGAGACTGTGGACACTTTGCTGAAGGATGAGCAACCACCCCCAGATGGGGCAAACCTTCTACCCCCTCCAGGAGGCGGACATGCACTGGGACTTATGCAGTGACCACTTTCGCCAAAAAAATGTCTTTGGATGGGGGCCATGGGCTGCATGGGCTGCAGTTCAAGACTATCATCCATTAAAGGATCATAGCCCCAGAACTGGTGTCTGTAAGGGGGGAGTAATGTCATGGACCGCTTTTTCAGTTTCTGGCTCTTAGCCCATTACAGACATATTGGCTCCAGCCACTGCATTATGTACGTAAACACCTATATTGTTTTGTTAATCTGTTTTGTCCCATTGTTTGCCAGATAAAGTTAATCACATCTGTTATGTGTTTGGAGATGGCAGGATGTGTATTGGAGGTTAAGCCTATTGCTCTCAGGAAGCTATTGTTAGACCCCATGTAGGGTCATCTCTTGGAATTGTCTGCCACACCCTCTCATTGTTACATTGTATATACCCCCCTCTGTATCTAACTGCTATAAATATTGCTGACTTTTCAAAAATTAAACAGTTCACTTGAGATATATAGAAATCGTGTGTTTCTTATTTTGCTCCTGGTGGCTGCAATACTGAACCTATCTCCACCCTGCAAGTAAACTGTCCTGGTAATTGAGACTCCTGCAAGTGCTGATTCGTGAGAAAAACCCTGACTGATACAGAAGCTGATATTTCCAAGAACCCAAACGGTCCTTGTGGGTAGTTAACCTGTAGTCTATAGCAGGTGGCCCTGGGCTTGAATAGCCCCTACCCTCAGATCGTCACACACATATTTGTAGATTTCATTGTCAGACAAGTGTGAGTTATACACCTATAGTACTGTTCATTTGACTGACAGATGCAAGCCTCAGATCAATTAGACATTTGAATCAGTTTGTTTATGCTTTGAGAGCATCATTAAAAAAAGAAGCACAGTGGTAAATTATCAAATATCCTCTTCTAGATGCAACAAAGAAAATATGCTTTAAATGTCCCTTAAAAATTTAAATTATTCAGTCAATTAGAGTAAATTACAAACATCTGTATACACTCATTTAAAAAACATTCAGTCCAAGTAAGCTGAATCTAATAGAAAGAACAAAAACAAATGTGTTTTAAAATGTTAAGAAATGTTGACTTTGGAAAGTGTATGAGATATTACTTAACTATATACCCATTAATGTTATTTACTTTTGTTGCTAAATAGAGTAAAAAATGCACAATAATAAAATATATGTTTGAAAACTTTAAATCTAATTTAAAAGACTGTAAGAGCATAATTACAGCTAGTTTCTAATTAGAAAAAAAAATATGCCTCTTCAGGGCCTTGGAGACATCCATGATACTTTAGTTGAAGTTGTATGTGTGAGAGGAGCAATTACATTTCTATGGTGCCATTGATGCAAGGTGGTTCTAGGTTAGTGAGGGGGAAGCATTATGAAGTTCATTTCAGTATTATCCAGTTATCAGACAAAGACTCTGGACATTTGCCTGTTCCCTACTTCCCCATCCCTCCAAACGCTGATAACAACAAGCGCACATCCTCATCATCCAGCTCTCAGGATGTGATGTAACAAACACATGATGAATTCCTATACTTGATGAATTCCTATATACGTGGCTTACACAATATTGTTAGTCTCGTACACACTTGATAAACAATTGTCTTATTTCCTGAACCACAGTTGTCCTTTAAAGAGAATCTTGCATATACTATAACTGAAAATGCAAAGTATGCAGGTTATTTTATACAAAAAATGTAAAACATTTTCTTCAAAGCACTGCTTGTCACAAATGATTATCTCAAATTATAAGAAGAGGGAGGAAAATATCTGATTGCTTTCAGACATTTGGAAACTGTGGCCCCTATTGAAATTTGCTACAGTTACAGAGCGATCCAGTTGATCAAGCCCGCAGCTACCTGGCCAAAAGCCTAAACAGTAAACCATGAACCTGTAAGTAGCATTTCAGAGCGTGATCATGATCAATTAAGCAAGGCCGTAACCACCGATTTAGAAACAGCCAATAGTAAATGAGACCGTCATCATTTCGTCAGTAAAACATGGAGATCAAACGTCAATCAGTTAGTGTTTAGAAGTCTGATATGCGATCGGACTCACTACCTGGCAATGTACAAAATAATAAAAATGAATGAAGGAAATGTTCTAGTCCATGTGGGTGGCCTGATATGTATTAACTCCTTGATTCCCAAGATTGGTATGACACGGAAATGAAAAAAAGTATTTTGATTGCAGATTTGCGAGCTGACTGTTGGAGACTGTTGTGCAATTAATTCTAATGTCTTTCATCGCTTTCCCCGTGCGATTAAAGGGTAGTCTTGATTTTTTATTAGCATTTACAGTGCTATGAACAGGTGTTTAACCCCCTTGCGAGTCCTATCTGGTACCCCATAGGATTTTCTTCTACATTTGCCATCTACGGGTATGATAACATTTGCAGGCTTGAGGACTTGTAGCAATTGAATGGTGATTTGCGAATTTAACATTTATGTGCTTAAAAGATAAAAGGCTTAGCTGGGTTGGAGTTATGATTTTAACAATCGCAGGGGCTTTCAGCTGGTAACCCGCAAATTAGTTTACAGGCTCCATAATGGGCTCCCAAAACGTGTTATCTTTAATTAGATATAATAATTTGAGCCCTAAGCCCCTTACGGGACAGAACTCATGTACACATTGAAAAAGAACATTCAATATGGGATGCAAATAAATTGAACAGAATTATTAGGAGGGATATAATAGTAAAATACAAGTTTTACTATTAGTGTTAAAAAATTTAAAAGAAAAACAGATTTAAAAGTGCCACAGTAATCCTTTAATAAATTACTATCTTTGTATATTTTAAGTAAGATCAAGGACATTTTAGAGTCTGCTGTTTTTTAATGTGAAATGGTAGTAATTATGTTTTCTGACCTTTTTATGTTATTTACAATTATTTTGCCTCCTGTGCCCTTCTTACCTTTTTTGTGGTTAGCCAGTGTGAAGATGATGGCCAATAGGTTTTGTTGCTTCATATTCACGGCAGTACAAGCTTTCACCTCTAAAAAATGGGAAGTGAAACACACTTAATGCACGCTAGGATGCTCCTCTGTGAAATCACACTGCAACTTCAACAGTTTAGTTTTCGCTCTTTGCTCAAAATGTAAAATGAGAAAGTATTCAACTATTTTTTCAATTTAGGTCAACCCTTAGAGCTTAAATACTTTTTTTCTATATCATAACTGATTCAATACTAGCAATGAAAAATAACTGATTAGGCACACTGAATTATTAGTAGTTAACTGAGATTTCTTGTAGGGAATCAATAAAGCTCAAACATTATTGTTAGATTTGTCTGATAAATTATTTTTACTAAATGCATCACTTAATAAATACAAAGAAAGCTATAATATATATTTTATTACCAGTATAAGGTATTTGGTTCTAAGAAATACATCATATTAAATGGACACTGAAGTCATCACATGTACACTGCATCATCAGATAAAATATGGAAAAGCATGTGGGGAAAAGTGATTTGCTTTTTAAAACTGCTGCTAAATTGAGACTTTTGAAGTTAGTGGTGGTTTTCAGCTACTTCTAACCCTACAATGCAGAATACAGAATGAGCTGCAATGGCAAGAACCAATAGTTTTCCAATATTATCTCAGCATTATCATGTCAGTAACAGCCTGAACCTTGATTTGTATGTAGTTTATTGTGAAAGGGCATCAGACCCTATACAGGTAGTAACTGAAAATGAACAATTAGAAGCATGTCTTGTAAACCACAAGTTTTTCCATGACTTATGTTTACCTTTAATATTAAAAAATTAATGAATATTACTTATCAGTATCTGGAGCATACTTATATGCTTAATTTTTGTCTGGATTATTTTCAGAGCCCAATGAGCTTTTGTTCCATCTGTTAATACTATTTGAATAAGAATAGCCCACACATCATTGTCATGGATGGTTTATAATGTATGACTGTTGTGACATTAATGACAATAATGTGCTAATGTATATACCTGTGTAATAACATTATGTTTTCTCATCAAAAACATTGGTATTTTTAATACAGATTGATTCAAATTATTTCTTATTTAATTGGCATTAAGGTGATAACAAGCACCCACAATGCTACATTCCTAATCTGGTTGTTCCACTTGTGGCACAAATGATCAGACAATATAGGAATGTAATTATGCCAGGGTTGGTAATAAAGCCGTGGGCATTGTATCAAGTCGCATTAAACACTTACCAATTGTGTAATAATGTGGTATTTAATTGGCAACTGAAGCGTCATATTTCTAGAATGTTTTTATGAAGATTTTTACTTTATAATGTGCAAAATGTTTTTACAAAGCTTAAAATAAAGACAACCATTATATTTAAATATTGTACTCAATTCTTTCGTTGCAGCACACTATTTGCCAGTTTGAATTACCACTTGACTGAAAGAAAAGAGCATCTCCTAGTATAATAACACAGTTCTCCCTCAGTCTACAGGACATGACACCCACAGAGTCTGTTAAAATTAAGATTTTCTCTAAAAATATAATTATGCACATGTCTTACACAGCTTCTAATGTTGCTAGTTTGTTATATTTTTCCCAAAGCTGTGAAGATTGTCCAAAACTAAGCACCCCTAAGGTTACATGGTCTCTACATTTGTACCATTAGCAGCATTTTACTAAATAATATAGGGATGTTATACCTTTGGGTGTGATAAAGCATGATACATTTCAACAAGCTACACTTAATAATTGCATAATGAAGTTTTTTCAAACTCATATACTTCTATATTTCCAATTCATGTGCCCCCATAGTACTTATGGTATATTTATCCATTATACCAGCAGCGATAGTGTGCCTCAATTCTATATTTAAATCATTGGATGTTTTATCATTTTACTTTATTTCCAATAAAGATTATATTTATTTTTCCTTTAACTTTAACTTATTCACTCTTCTTTTTCTTTCCCTTCACTTTTTCAATATATTTTCACTTTTATTATTAAATATTTACCCATTGAATGACTCTTTATAGTTGATCAGGGCGTTTCATATCAAATGCTGTCTAATGTCTTAATAGTACTTGTTACTATCTATATTACAGCATATGAATGTCCTACAGAGTGATATCGTATTGATACATTAAATAAATACATTACCTGTTTTGTGGGGTTTACTGTTTATTCATTAGGGGACTCTGTTGAAGTCCCTTGAGTTTTTATTCTTGCATAGCGGTTGAGTCGATGTCAAGTAATATAACCAATGTTATAGCTGATGATTACAACCTGGGCTGCAGAGCAGCTGAGTACCTGGGCTTTGGCTATAGTACATTTAAAGACTGAACAACAAGCAGCACAGTCATATAGAGGTGGACAAGTGTAGGCAGTGGCAGAGCTACCATAAGTGCAACAAGTGCAAGTGCCTAATGGCTCTCACAAGCCCCTTTAGCTCTCATACTGCCTTTTCTTCCCCTGGTCGGTCCCTCAGACCTTTTTTCCTCTGGTGGCTACCTCGGCCCTACAGTGGCCTTCTCTATCCCTTGGCGAACCTCCGCTGCGCTATCTGGCCCCAGGCAGTGACCATGGCACTCTTTGGCGCCCTCTTGTCTTTTATGACATAAAGACTATTTTTAGTGGATGATGATTAGGTTAGGTTTCAAATTCTTAGAATGTGAAATCCTTCCTCCAAATTTATCCTACTTACTAAACTTGGTAAAGTGCCCTCACATCTATGCCTACTAGTCCCCCACCCTCACGGGCTCCTTGGCCCTCTTCTTCATCTTTGTAATCCCTTTCCCTCACTCTCCCCATCTTCTCTCATTCCTTCTCTCTTTTGTCTCTATCCCCTCAACTCTTTCCTCTTCTATCTCCTCTCCTGTCTTTCCCCCTTTCTTCTTCCCTTTCCCCTTCTCTCCTTCTTTCTTCCTTTTTTCTATTGCTACACTCTACACCTGATCTCACTCTCCTCCCCCATTCTCTCACTTCCCACTTCTCTCTCATCTCTTCTATTTTCAACGCTCTTCTCTCTTTCCCTCCTTTTTTTTGCACTGTGGCCCTCCATTCACTAGCTCCAACACTGGATGTATCCATAGAAATGAGACTCCATATAAAGGGGAATCTATAGAAATGAAAATAAAGTAAATACAAATATATACTATTTGCTGCAATATTTGCAGGCGTTACATGCTTTTAATTTACTTGATCTTACAAATACTTTGCATACACCAGCCCCCATTTAATTCCAAGCCTGTCTGCAGGTTAGAAATTTGTAACATATTGTGGGGAGGAGTCCACGCCCAGGAAGCTGTCAGTATGTGCAGCTAGCGGGGCTGTGGCGGCAATCTGCAGCGGCGTCTCAAGGTCAGAGCATGGAGGAGCAGTGGAACAAGTCATAGAAAGAATCCATAGAATTCCCCTCTCAAAAGAAGCAGAACCAAATTCTCAGAGAGATATAATAATTAGACTACATTTTGCATCACACAGAGAGCAGATTCTCAGAAAATCATTTGAGAACCAACAATTTGGAGCCCCCTATGAATCACTTAAAATATTTCCTGACTTATCAGTAGAAACGTTAATGAGAAGAAAAGAATTCAAGGAGGTCACAAAGGTTTTGAGACTTAAAAATATAAAATACAAATGGGGTTTTCCCACAAAAATCATTATCTCGGTAGACTCTAGGAAAGTGGTTTTGAACTCGCCTAAAGATGTAGAGAAATTCATTCAAGCAAGAGAAAAGCGAGTTTGAGTGTTTAAAGAAATGGATTTGATAGTTAAAGTTTCCAAGACGTTACAGAGTAAGATTAGAAACACCTTAGAATGACTAAGAGAGTGTGTAGATGTTTTTAAAAGGTTAAAAAAGATTGTAATATGCACTAAAACTAATGCACTGACACAAGTGTTAAAAAGAACACTAAAATATATATTTTTTCACGTAGAATTTATAAGAAAGTGTGTTTTTTTATGAGTTTGGCACATCTACATGAGTGTTGAAAAGAATACAAAAGGATAAACTGAGTGACGTATGGCAGATTAGAAGCTGTAATTTGATGTGATCTGGGTATATTGACACAAGGGTTGAAAAGAATATAAAAATGCAAATGGATGCACGTAGTAGTTATTAGAGGTTGTGTTTTTATAAATATTATGTTTTTTAAGTGGTGCAATTCTAAGCACATAAAACGGGTATTAGATAGAATTTAAAGGATTCATCAATGAGTGATATAAGTAGATATGGGTTTGACACAGGTTGTCAAAATGTTGAATTTGAGTTAAGAATTTGCACAAGGTGGATTAAGTAAACACATGACCAAGGTTTTTGATTTATTAAATAAGGGTAAAAAGAAGAAAACTAAGATAGTGAATCTGATGAGAATGTCTTGGGGAAATATTCAATCGATTTGTTTACACTTTATTATGTCCGTATAATATCTGAGAGATAGTGGGTATTTCTATGAGATTCATTCAGGATGATTATAAACAATTATATGAAGTGAATTCGCTATTTATGTCATTCTGGGTAATGATTTTTTTGTCTATCCCTGAAGTAGGGTCCTTTTTGTGTCTCTTTATATCTCATGAAGAGTACATAAGGGTACTTAAAGATAGGTGGTTAAGTTTTATTTAACACAAGAGCTCTGTCTTAATGACAAGAAAATGAGAATAGAAGGTAAAATGCTTGCTGCAGAAGTCCGCTTAAGTGGATTAGTTTTAAACTTTTTATAAAAAGTTTTTGGAATGATTCGACCCCCCGTACAGACCTCCTCAATTTTTTGGGGGAGCGAGAGCGGGGAGCTGAACCATTTCTTCTCTAGAGAGAATGAGAGGATGTATGAAAAAGTGTGGTTTTTTTTTTGTGTTTTTTTTCTCTTTCTCTCTTTTTTCTCTTCCTCTGTTGGCGCGGTTTGGGGGTGGGACTTCGGGGTGGGGGGAGGAGACGGAACTTAATTCTGAGAAATTGTATTGATTTAAAAAAATAAAAATAAAATGTTGATGAAAGTTAAGTTAGTTTCTCAGAATGCTCAGGGTCTAAACTCTCCCAATAAAAGAGCTATGTTTTTCAGTGGGTTCTATAATAGTAAGGCAGATATTATAGCCCTGCAAGAGACCCATTGGCAGACGGACAGAGCCCCTTTATTTTATGATGGGCGATACATAAATGTATGCAACTCGACATATGATAAGAAGAAAGCAAGGGGCACAGCTATTTTTTTTTTTTTTTATAACAATGAGTTTTATTGTCACCGCATATAATAAATAGTTCACAACTTTGATCTCGGCACGCAGGCCTGTCCATTTCTCATATGTCCATAGCACCCAGTAAACAAACATTTATATACATCAGAGTACAGAAAGTTCTGGACCCTTACTGTAAGAAAAGTCCAGATGTAGGTTAGCCTGTTATAGGTCAAGCCGAGTAGTGCTAGTGTATGCATAGTGACTATCACTTTTTTAATTTTATTTATAACATTAACCTTTTAGAAACATAAAAAGGAACCTAACACTTGAACAGCTTGCTGGCCGGTCCCCTCCCTGCTTATGTACTCCCTAAATATAGGATTTTTTTTTATTTTTTTTTAAATAGGATTGTCCCCCAGTCCCATCGTTAACCCCTTCCCCGGACTCCCGGGCCTAATTAACTGAGGAAATGAATCTAGCTTACAACCCGCCACTAGTTCAAGCACCCTAATGCTAGGCCTATGTATACTGTCCATGTGTCCCAAATTTTCCTGTACTTATCCATAGAGTCATCCAATAGATGGGTGATTCTTTCATTGATGGCAATATAATTAATCTTTTGTTTAATCATCTGGAAGTTTAGGTTACTGGATTTCCAGGCTTTAGCAATATGACTCTTAGTTGCCAATGTTATGTATTGCAGCAGTCTGTTTTGGGAGGGAGCCAGAGTGCTATTGGGGATCCCCAGCAGCATGTTATCCATAGACCTGTCTACCGGGGTAAGGAATAAGCCAGAGGCTAGTTCTGAAACTAAGTCCCAAACCTTTACTACCTTGGGGCAGAACCACCATATATGGGAAAATGTCCCGGTTGCCTGACACCCCCTAAAGCATAGTTGGCTTTCTGACTTTTTCCATTTTGCAAGCTTTTCCGGGGTTATGTATACCCTGTGGAGCACCTTGATGGCGGATTCTAGAATGCTATAGTTAAGGGAGCCCCTATAGATGTTAGACCAAGCTACCCTCCATTTACTTAGGTCCCAGCTCGTATTCATATCAGTTTCCCAATCAGCCATGTGTTTGGGCTTGAGTCCAGCTGGCCTGGCATTAAATGTTTTGTAAAGCATCCCTAGGGTGCCCTTCGTTAGAGGTGCCGCTTGACAGATTTTAGACAGCCAGTTCATTTCTGGGACTGTATGATTTTCCAATAAGGAGATTGCAAGATGTAATCTGCAGAAATTGTAGTGTTCTGACAGGGGCATATCATGTTTATCCCTTATTTTTTCGAATGAGATAATTTGCCCCTTCTCTATCCACTCTCCCAGCCTATCCAGATTTTTATTCTTCCTCCAGTGTTGGGAGGATAGATTTAGGCTAATTGGCATCTGGGGATGATTAAGGAGTGAGATCATGTAGGATGGTTTTGGGAATAAATTTGTGTGTTCGCGGGCCCATTTCCAGCATGTCAGAGTGTGTTTTATTATGGGATTGGAAATGTCTTTAATTTTGGGGGGAGTTTCTGACAACCACATAATAGAGTCCCAAGTCAACGGTTTCATTGATTGGTTTTCTATGTAAATCCACGCCGGCTGATGGGTCGCTGAGTGGGCTATTGGTAGAAAGGATAATTGAGCGGCCTTGTAATACAATTTAATGTTAGGGCAGGATAGACCTCCATCTAATTTGTGTAGATACATGATTTTTTTAGTGATTCGTGATGGGCCTTGGTTCCAGATGAACCTAAAGATATGCCTTTGGAATTTAGATAACTCTTTATGTTTAACCTGAATTGGGAGGGTTCTAAAAAGGTAAAGAAGTCTGGGCAAAATGTTCATTTTAATTGTGTTAATTCTCCCTACCCAAGACAGGCGAAATTTCGTCCATCGACCTAAATCGGCCATCAAGGTTTTTAGTAGCTTAGAATAATTCTCATTATATAGATCGCCCAGATTAGCCGTTAACCTTATCCCCAAATAGTTTATATATTTAATGTCCCAGTTGAATTTATACCTGTCATGTAAACTATTTTTTTCTGTTGCCGGAACGTCGATGGCTAGGGTTTCAGTTTTTTCTAAGTTTAGTTTTAGTCCCGAGATTTGGCCAAACCTTTCTAAAGTTTTAATGAGTTCCGGAACTGATTTACTTGGTTTGGACACCACACAGAGTAGATCATCTGCGAACAGGCAGATTTTGAAGTGATGATGTCCAATCTCTATCCCGGAAATCCCTGAGTTTGCCCTGATCTCTCCGGCCAGCGGTTCCATTGCCAATGCGAAGAGCAAAGGGGATAGCGGGCATCCCTGCCTAGTACCCCGCCCTATTCTTATATTCGGAGTGGCTGGCCCCGGGAGCTTCAATTTGGCCGAAGGGGAGCTATAGAAAGCATTCAGCAAGTTGATGAACTGGCCACTGATACCAAATTTACTAAGGGTCGCAAATAGATAAGGCCATTCTAGGGAATCGAAGGCCTTTTCTATATCGAAGGCCATAAGGCACGTTGGTGTTTTAGAGGTTTTGGCTTTGTGTATGAGGTTAAGGACTTTCCTAATATTATCTCCTGCCTGTCTGTGGGCCACGAAGCCTACCTAATCATTGTGAATCAATCTTGGCAAGAAAGAAGCCAATCTGTCTGCCATAATTTTGGAGAGGATTTTCATATCGCAATTTAGAAGTGAGATTGGCCTGTAGTTTTTCATTTCCAGGGGGTCCCTACCTTCCTTGGGGAATAGTATAATTTCAGCAGCGTTAAGCTCAGCAGGTATTTTTTCTCCGGCTAGAATGTTGTTAAAGAGTGTGACTAGATGTGGGCCAAGGGTATCTATAAATGCTTTGTAATAATTATTGGAAAACCCGTCTGGCCCCGGAGATTTCGCAGCTTTAAGTTTGTGGACCGTTTTGCGGACCTCGTCTAGCGTTATTGGGGCGTTAAGGGCCCCCAGCTCTTCCCCCGTTGTGATGGGGAGATCCTTTGAATTTAGAAATGATTTTATTTCATTACCGTTAAGAGCTGTGGAGCCTTCATAGAGGGAGTTAAAGTATTTGGTGAAAGTAGACTTAATTTTACTTGGATTGGCTGTGAGCTCACCTTCCCGCGTTTTTATTTGCTGGATTTTATTCTGTGTGCTTTTTGATTGTAGCTTTTTGGCTAGGAGTGGGCCTGGCTTGTTAGCTTTATCGAAAAAATTTTGATGAGTCCACCTTAGGGCTTTCTCAGTTTGGTCCGAGAGGAGAGCGTCTAGGTCTGTCCTAACCTTGTCTATTAACTGTCTATTTTTGATATCCGGCTTGGATTGGTTTAATTTTTCAAGTTTTGTCAGTTCTGTTTGTAGTTCAATTTCTCTGGCTTTTCTTCGTTTTTTGTATTGGGATGCTAATTTGATAAGGGTTCCCCTAATGTAGGCCTTGTGTGTGACCCATATAATGCTTGCCCTTATCTCTGGGGAGAGATTAACCTGAAAGAACAAATCCAGATCCTGTGAAATTTGTTTCTTTACCTCTGGGTTAGCTAGAAGTCGCTCATTCAGCCTCCACGAGAATGTGGGTTTCCCCCCTGAAGCCCATTCCAAAGTTAGCTTTACTGCGGCGTGGTCTGACCATGTGCATGGAATAATTTCGGATTTCTTTACTTGGTCTAAGAGGGAGGGATCTGCAAGAATGTAGTCTATCCTGGAATAGGTATTATGTACCTGGGAGAAAAAGGAGTATTCCTTAGCCGTGGGGTTAGTTTCCCTCCATACGTCTGTCAAGTTTAGCTTAAGAAGTAGGCTCTTTATTGTCTGCAGTTTTCTAGAAAACCTCTCTTGTCCCCCTTCCCTAGACCTATCTTGTATTGGGTCCATCACCAAGTTCAGGTCCCCCCCAATTATTATTTTTCCCAATCCTGGTTTATCTAGAATTTTTAGCACCTTTATGACAGTCTGATGAGGGTTTGTTGTAGGGGCGTAGATAGAGACTAGGGTTGTCTTAATACCCTGGATTAGTCCAGTTATTATTACAAAACTGCCTGCCGGGTCTATCTGTTTGTTCTCTAATGTAAAAGGGAAGTTCCTGTGAAGGAGTATGGCCGCACCTCCTTTTTTAGTTCTTTGGTTGGCTAGGAAGACTGTAGGATAATTCTTATGTAGAAAATTTGGATGGTTATTGTGTACAAAGTGAGTCTCCTGCATGAAT
The DNA here is from genome assembly GCA_027410445.1 of Discoglossus pictus. Lineage (NCBI taxonomy): Eukaryota > Metazoa > Chordata > Amphibia > Anura > Alytidae > Discoglossus > Discoglossus pictus. The sequence continues at coordinate 267,609,804 of CM050167.1, read as the reverse complement.
ATGACAGAGGGGTGTCTATCCTTATAGGAAAGAAAGGCTTTGCGACGTTTAAAAGGGGAGTTAAAACCTTTGACATTGTGTGTCAGGAATACTATGTCTAAATTGTTCTGGTTTACCGCCATGTTTGTGGTGAGGTGAGGTGTTGTCCTGACTTACCCCAATCCAATGGAGAAATCCTGATAGCTTTGTGGGCTGGTGTGAACGGCTGGGAGAGTGGATAGTTCCATAGCCCGGCAGGCCTACCGCCTGAGAGAGTATTGACTGAATGAGGATTGCCTTCTAACCTGATGGAATTACCTCTGGGGAGTCTTGCGTTCATGAAGGAAGAGAATGAGACAGCCAGCAAGCTAACAAAACAGTAAGAAAATACTAAGACATAACAGTTAAACCGATGGCAATAGCCAAAAAACATTTCAAGAGCATTGATCCTCATTATAATTTACCGATAGCACCTAAGGGTGGATAGGAAAAAAACTCCTCCTCCTGACCCTAGTATGAGGAAAAAGAATACAACTGAATAGTACTTGACTAGATCCTTAATACATTTACACTACAGAACATCAACCCTGGAGAAGGCCCATCCCTGGAGAAACGTATACACTATGGGAATAAAACATATCCAGATCTATAGTCTCTTTGATGATTTGTTCACTTTTCTCTGGTGTTATATCTAGCAATGTATACTCCAACTTACAAAATGTAATGACCTTAGAATATAGCCCTAGGTTTACTAGCAAATGTTAGACCCTTTATGCATTGTTTTAAAATGTCTCAAGTTTCTGAATTATGTAAAAGTTCCCCCTTCCTGCACCGGTGTGGAGGGAGTGCCTGGGGTGGACTTGCCGGAAGTCCCCGGCTCGGATTGTGGCGTGTATACAGCGTCTCTGTGGTTTCTTTGTTTTTTGTGGATCGGTACATCCGTCCACTGCCTAGAGGGCTTGTCCTTTGGTCTCACTGCTCGTTGTTCACGAAACTCTTCCATGGTTGCAAGATTGAGATGGATCAAATGTTTCTGACATTCCTCCAGAGAGAATGCGGAGTAGGTGGAACCTCCAGCTTGGAAGAGCAAGCGAAACGGGAAACCCCATTTATATGGGATCTTGTTTTTTATAAGAACATTTAAAGCCGGTTTCATTTCCCTGCGTCTGTTCAGGGTGGTTGGTGCAATATCAGCAAAAACCTGCAGGTGAGATCCATCTGGGCCAACAACTTGTGGAACATTTCTGGCGGCCGAGAGGATGTTATCCCTTGTTTTTTGTCGGAGGAAACGGACTATTGTGTCTTTGGGTAGGCTTTGATTGAAGGATGCTCCTAGGGCCCTGTGTGCCCTTTCAATTTCGATCTCTTCAACTTCTTCCCCCGGCAGCAAGGACCGGGCCACCTCTTTGATGTAGGGTTCTAGGTTTGTTACCCGTTTGTCAATCCCTCTAAAGCGAATGTTGTTTCTGCGGGAGCGATTTTCAGCATCCTCTAGTTTGTTTTCCAGAAGGGTGATTCTAGCAGAGTTTGCTGAGATGTCCTTCCTGTCTTGATCTTGAGATGAGACCAGTTGATCCGTGAGGTTTTCTAATTGGTGAGTTCTCTGTCCCAGCTCTTGGATTTCTTTCTTAAAGTCCTGCACGGCTTGGGAAAGTTGGGTCTTTAGTAAGGTTTCAAATCTTGTCATAATTTTGTCGATCATCTCCGGGTCTTGTAGTGTGCCTCTCTGTTCCCCCTCCATATCCGAATTATCAGATAGGTCTGCAGCGGGGCTCTGAGGTGTGGGTTGGGATTTTGGGAGCGTTTGGAAGTGTTCTTGAATACCTTTAGCTGCCAAGCTCTTGCGTGTTTTACCCTTCATCTTCCCCACCTTATCTCATTTGTGGTTTACTGAGGCCTTGTATTTGATCAAGCTTTTGAGATAGGAGGATTATTTGTTTATAGCTGGGTTTCCCATTTTCTTGACCCTTCTTATTAAATTAGCATGTTGACATATTGCAGAGCTGTAAAGTGCAATCCTAGTTAGGGCCCTCTCTTCTTTAAAAGTTTGACATGGCTAGGGAGACTTGTGATGACAGTCCTGGATGTGTGCCATGTGGTAATTGATTAACCGGCATTTATCCAGCCCTTAAGTGAAGCTATAGGGCACTGTATTTGCTTACCCAATGCTTTGACAGGGAGGTTAAGCATAGCTCAATCCAGGGCTTACATGTTCAGCAATGCAAATGCGTCATGATCACTGGTCACAGTTCATTTCCAGGGTGATTAGTGCTGTTCCCCTTCCACTACACTGAAGCACAAAATGGCTGCCACCTCCTGTTTGGGCCTGACTGGGAGGTTATGTCCTGGGCCCCCTTCTTAATAAAATACTGTGGCCTGCCTGTGGTTGTTAGGGATTTATAGATACCCCTCCACTCCTTCAGGGTTTCTTGGGAATCTCTATATGGGCATTTTGGTTCATATAGTTCTGATCTGAGCTTTAGTACATTGCCCTTAGAGTCCCAGGAGTCGTGGGTAAGAAGAGGCTGTGGCTTCTTTACTAGGCCTGGATTTTAAAATCACAGCTATTTTTTTTAATAACAAATTGAATTATAAAGAGGAGTTCTCTAAAACAGACACTGAGGGCCGCTACTCACTCTGGGTAGGGACGATTAATAAGGATAAAGTAACAATAGTTAATATTTATGCACTGAATAAAGGGCAAATGAAATTTATTAATAGAACACTGAAGAGTTGCAAAAAATACTTTTCGGGATTATTGATCATCTGTGGCGATTTCAATCTATGTTCAAACCCAGAATTAGATAGAAAACAGTTGAGATTAACTAAGATAACTAATCAAGGCCCAAATGGGTTTAATAAAATGCTTTGGAATTTTGAACTCTTTGACTCATGGAGGTGTCTACACCCCAGAGAAAGAGATTTCTCATTTTTTTCACACCGCTATCAATCATATGCAAGAATTGACTATATTCTTGTGAATGAAAGTATGCTTAAGAAAATAGTAAGAGCAGATATTTTACCGATCTGTAAATCGGATCATGGACAAATTACCATAGAATTTGTAAGCGGGAGTGTAAATATAGTTCCTTCAACATGGAAAATTAAAGACTCCATTTTAAAAGATCAAGAAATGAGAAATAAAATAAAAAAAGAACTAGAATTTTATTTCCAAACAAATAGAAACACAGTTGTCTCAAGTATAGTAGTGTGGAACGCTCATAAGGCTGTAATTAGAGGAATATGCATTAGCCTACAGGCTCAAAAAAAGAAACAACAGGGACGCCCGTTGAGAGAGTCCTATATCCAGTTAGCCAAACTGGATAAGATCAACAAAAGTGCCCCTACTAAGAGTATTCAAGAGCAGATAAAGATTGTACAACTTCATTTAAAAAAAATAGAACAACAACGGGTGGATAACTCCCTCTGGAAATTGCAAAAATATCTGTACCATTTTGGAGAGAAAGCATCTAAATTTCTAGCTACTAAATTTAAGGGTAAAAAGAATAAAAATAGGATAGATGAGTTAATGGTTGATAAAAAAACAATAACTAATCCTTCCAAAATCGTAGATGCTTTCGGAAAATTCTATGAGAAACTTTATAATTTAGAGGAACACAATGAAGTAGCTAAACCAAAAACAGAAGAAATACAACAGTTCCTTGATAAAATACACATCCCTAAATTACCTCCGGAGGAATTCGAAAAATTAAATAGGGAAATATCGGAAATCGAGATTCAAGAAGCAATATCTAATTTGAAAATATCATCTGCACCTGGGCCTGATGGCTTCACCAATCAATACTTTAAAATATTCCAAAAAGAAATATGTAGAGATCTAAAAGCAACATTTAATGAAATCTTTAAGAAAGGCCTCGCGCCTAAAGAAATGCTAGAGGCTAACATCATAAATATTCCTAAACAGGAGAAACCCCATATAGAATGCAGGGACTTTCGTCCAATCTCTCTTTTAAATGTTGATTTGAAGATCTATGCTAAAGTGTTGGCCAATAGAATGAATACAATTATGAGACTATTGATTGGTGAAGACCAAAGAGGTTTCATAGTAGGACGTCAGGGAACTGACAACATAAGAAAGTTGCTTAATTTGATTTCCATCTCTAAGGCGAACAACCTGCCTACAGTTTTTCTCTCCCTGGATGCGGAAAAGGCCTTTGACAGAGTCGGATGGAGCTACATGGACCAGGTTCTTGCCAAATTTGGGTTTGGAGAATTTGGTTCCAAGGCCATTAAGGCTCTATATGTGGCTCCATCCGCCTCTGTCATTGGTCTAGGGTTTAGATCACCTAGATTTAAGGTAACCAATGGTACAAGGCAGGGGTGCCCGCTTTCTCCCTTGATATTTGCACTTATGATCGAACCGTTAGCTATAGGTATTCGATAATTAAGGAATATCAGTGGAATACAAATTGGAAATATAGATCACAAAATATCACTCTTCGCCGATGATGTGTTACTTTCATTAACCAACCCAGTTGAGTCTATAGGGAACCTACAAGAGCTTATAGATGAATTTTCTAAAATATCAAATTACAAACTCAATATAGCTAAATCGGAAATTCTCCAATTAAGTCTACAGGATAACGATATTGCATTGTTGAAAAGTAAATATGCATTTAATTGGCAATCCCACATCAAGCATGTAGGCATACATCTCTATGCAGACCTGAAGCAATCAATTTTACAAAACTTCAGAATAGTTCATCAGAATATAATAGAAGCAATTTCACGTTGGAAAAAAATTCAGACATCATGGTCAGGTCGCATAATAGCAGCCAAAATGTTTCTTATACCTAAAATTACATATGTAATGAGGTGTATTCCGAGCCAATTTCCAAGCTTTATGATTAATAAACTTCAAAGCACTCTTGATAAATACATACACAATGGACGCAGAATAAGAATAAAAGCTCATTATATGGTGAATACATTCAAAAAAGGTGGAATGACGTACCCATTGATAGTTAAATATCAAGAAGCTATTCTACTTACCCACCTTGTGAGAAATACTGAAGCTATTATAGATCACCATTGGAGTCAGATAGAAAATGAACAAATAAGGAATGGAGATCTGGGTCTCTTAATATTTCTCCTACGAAAAGACTGGGGAAATTTACCACTCGGAGATAACATACTTAAAAAATACACGAGTGCTTGGGTAAAAATCAATCAAAAATATTCATTAATACCTTCTTCCAGTGGGGTTACACCCATATTATTATTAGATAAAATATATCCATCTCCAATATTAAAATTTATGATAAAAAAGGGAGTGATTTTGCTTAAAGAGCTTTTCCAAAATAATAGGCTATATCCCTTTGAACATTTAGTTTTAATATTTGGATTGTCATCCAGGTACTGGTTTGAATATCTCAAATTAAAAAAATTCTTAAAATCATTGGGTTTCAATAATCTCAAAAATGAAAATAATTCGGATTTGGAAAAATCCACATCTAGTGTCCAAGTGTTATAATATAATAAAGAAAAGTAATAACTTCAAAAAAACTATGAAAATGAGAGTATGGGAGTCGGAGCTCAAAGGAGAATGGCCAGTTGAAACTTGGATTAAAGCATTTACAATTACTGATAAAATCATTAAAAATGCTCCCTACAAAGAAAATGTCTTTAAACTAACTAATAGATGGTACTTAGCTCCGTATAACGTGTACCAAATTACTAGAAATGAATCTGAAAAATTGTGCTGGAGGGAATGCGGCCAAGTGGGGACTCATCTACATGTATGGTGGTCCTGTCCAGTCATCAGACAATTGTGGGAGGATTGCTTTCAGCACATTAGACAGGCTTATGAAATTTCAATGAGTTTTTCTCCTGAAATGATTTTGTTTCATATATTTCCTGAAACCTGTTCTAATGAACTCAAGGCATTCTTAATACAGATTTTTATGGCCGTTAAGTGCAGTATTGCACTGAAATGGAGACAAAAAGTAATCAAGTATAAATCCTCTGGAAGGCCCGTTTATGGATGCAGGTGTCACCGCTATTAAATTGTCTTTCTAGCAATAAAGATATTTGTAATGGTACCTGTCACATGCTAGGCTGTAAATTTATAATATACAATAAAATTTGCAGAAGGAAGGGGGAAAAAGAAAGGAGAGAAAAGGAAAGGAAAAGGGAAAAGCGTAATAAAAGGAGTAAACTTTATTGGCAGGTAGGTCCAACGGACCACCTAGAACTTGTGATAAAATGGTATTATAATATACTCTACATATGAATTGTTATATTTAGGTGTCTTGTTGTACTGATTAAAACATCATGAATGCCAAAAAGTCATATCTCTCTATTGGATGGAAAAGGTATTACTCTAATGGCTATATATGCCAACCCAATCCCAAATTGTTTTGGAAAGTTGTTAAAAATTCTCCCTTTCTTACATGTAACGAATTGGAGGGTATGATTGTGTCAATTTTAAATGTTTTTTTTTTTTGCTTGCTTTTTCCTTGTGTTTGTATATATGTGAAATTTAAATAAATATTTGAAAGCAAAAAAAAAAAAAAAATAAGAAATTTGTAACATATTTTTATGTATTTAATTGACTCAAGCCCACAATTGCATGCTCAGAGCCCCAACACGCAAACCATGAACCTGTACATAGAATTCTAGGGCATGATCATGATTAATTAAGCAAGCCCGTAAGTTGCAATTTAGACAGAGCCAATAGTAAATGTTTTTGTCATCATGACGTCAGTAAAACATGGAGTTTAAACTACAATCAGTTAGTGTTTAGAAGTCTGATTTGCCATCAGACTCGCAATCCAGAAATGTAGAAATTAACAAAAATCAAAAAATATTTTCTAGTCCATGCAGTTCCATTATATGTATCAACTCCTTGGTTCCCGGGATCGATATAACACAGAAATAAAACATAAAAAAAAAAAATTTTGCACATTTCTGAGCTTGAGATTGTTGAGCAATTAATCCTATTGCTTTCCCAGTATTTTTATGTACAGTATTGTGTGTTTATTTGCTTTTGCAGTGTTACCAACAGGTGTTTGAGCCCTTGTGAGTCCTATCTAGTACTCGTTGAATTTTGTGATACATTTGCCATTTGAGATTTTGACGCCAATTGCGTGCTTGTTGAATTGTTGTAATTAAATGTAATGACAAATGTCTTTTGCGCCTTTAGCACTGGTAACATTTATGGGCTTGAAACATCAAAGGAGGAGATAGGATGGAGTTATGTTTTTGGCTACCGCAGTGCATTTGAGCCTATAACTGGCAACTGGAATGCGAGTAGCATAATGTAGCCAATTAAATGTAACTAACATTTAAGGGCTCCATTACGGGCTCAAGTAATTGTGATTTGGACAATTAAATAGGGGCCATAATCTTTGATTGTATATTTTATAAGTACAACAGTAGTGTTTGTGGTTTTCAATTTCTATTTTTGGTTTAATAAACATTATATTTCACTACACTGGCCCATTGAAGTAAAGTTTATTGATACTTTATGTTAGATGTATTAAATTATAGAATGTGACTAGAGTAAGCTTAAATTAAGCCAAATAATGGCTTTTAAAAAGAACTCACACGTTGATAACTGAAGCTGAGGATATAAACATTTTCAGTGTAACATAAATGTATGCAGTTACTACTAATGAAGATAAGTATTAATATTTTTTACAGAGTGTTCTAATAGGAGTTGTATTTATCATTTGATTGGAGCATAGTACTGTAAAGAAAGTCAACAACTATGATAATCAATGTGATGGATGCTCAATAAAAATCACACTGACTCCAATGTTACATTTGTTGCTTTTGTCAGTTTTATTAGCAAAGATGTCAACATATAAATGGTACAACAAAGTACAGAGAGGTAGCAAAAAAGGAACATGAATCACTCAGTAAAACAATTGGGCTACCCAAGGGTCTTGCATAGATGAATAATACATATTTAACAAAGGTAACAATGACTAGATATACAAGTTCTGTTAAATGAACAACACTTTGTAAGGCATCTTCACTAATAGTTTTTCTTTTTCAGAATATAAAGCATAAGGTAAAAAAAGAACAAAGGAATTGTCGACATATAAATTATAAATAAGGGAGAAGAGGGCAAATTGACTATATTAAATTTAAAGTGTATCTCAAATATATATTGCCGTAGAGCTTAAGACCTACCTCCCGCCGTGTCCCCAGCCAGCCAAGTCGGGTACCAATTTGAAAGTCGATAAATTTGTTAGGGGATGGGAATACTATGAGAGGAAGCCAACCATGGGTTCCAGATATTTAAAAAGTGGAGTAAAGATACTTCTAGGATGTGGGAGAGTTGCTCATTCATTAAAAGGTAGTTTAATTTATATATGACCAATCTCAATTAAAGGGTTGAAGATTTACAATGGCGTGCTATGTGACTTTTGGTGGCCAACATTATGAATTGCAACAAATTGTTTTGGTGTAGTGATAATGAAGGGATAGGAAGGCCAAAGAGACTTACCTCGGCCATGGATTGATTTGTTGAGCAAAAATGTCTGAGGCAAGCTAGAATACTTCACACCATAGCAATGTAACTCTGGGGCAGTCCCGCCAAGTATGGAAAAAGGAGCCTACTCTCCCATATTCTCTGAAAGAGTCAGGGTTAGGGATTAACTTCCATTTATGTGTATTTACTGTATACGTCCTGTGGAGAACTTGAATAGAAGTTTCAAGGACCCTACTATTAAAATAATTCTTAGTTAAATTTAACCATGAGCACTCTCCCAGTTACTTACATAATTAAGTTTAGATTGATTTAAGTCAACATTATCATAGATAAGGCTAATAACACCTTTCATAAGGGGGGCTTTATCACATATTTTGTCCAGATGATGATGTTGTGCCATGTGTGAGCTCCTGAGTCTGAATAAAGTGTCAAAAGCTGCGGTACGTGAAGTGCTCACGTGGTGGGATTTGGTGGAGAGCACTTAGTTGATCAAATGTGAGGATTTGATTATCCTGATACCAAGAGCTAGCCCGGATGAGGCCTGATGATCACCACCAGTTGAGAGAGAAGGGAGGGATCTGCGTTGTAAGCTGCCGGTGGGGGATTAATGAGTGAGTGTGGAATATTTAGGGATGAGACCCCGTGATTGTCTAGCCCATTGCCAAATTGTGAGTGAAAGATGTATAAAGTGGTTCGGCCAAGCTATGGAGTGAGCCTGAGGGATGAAGAAGATTTGTGCTGCTTTAAAATATAGCTTAAAATTAGGACATGGCAACCCTCCCTTTGATTTGTGTTTGAACATTGTGCTTTTGGAAATATGGTGAGATTTGTTGCGCCAGATAAAATTGAATGTCAGACGTTGAAATCTCTCTAGTTCAGGAGTGTTGATTGCTGTGGGCAGGTTGAGGAATAGGTATAAAAGTCTAGGTAAGATATTCATCTTGACTGAGTTTATGCGTTTGTTGTTTTTAAAGCACACTTAAAGTAGGAGTGTAGCTCAAAAATAGTTATTTCCCTAAATATCTGTTATACTTTGGCCTCTCTGAGCACATGGCTGATAGTCAAGCTTCCAAAATTGTTCATTTGTTAATGGCAAGTTCTAATCATTACAAACAGAGTTGGCTGAGTAAATCTCTCACTCTGACCAATTCTATAACATAGCTCTTTGACATTATGGTGACTCTTTGTATAACTTACAAACTACAGTGGATATAAAAAGTCTTCACACCCCTGTTAAAATGTCAGGTTTCTGTGCTGTAAAAAAATGAGACAAAGATAAATCATTTCAGAACTTTTTCCACCTTTAATGTGACTTATAAACTGTACAACTCAATTGAAAAACAAACTGAAATCTTTTAGGTGGAGGGAAGAAAAAAATAATAATGTGGTTGCATAAGTCTGCACACTCTCTTATAACTGGGGATGTAGTGTTCAGAATTAAGCAATCACATTCCAAATCATGTTAAATAGGAGTCAGCATACACCTGCCATCATTTAAAGTGCCTCTGATTAACCTCAAATAAAGTTCAGCTGCTCTAGTTGGTCTTTCCTGAAATGTTCTTAGTCGCATCCCACAGCAAAAGCCATGGTCCACAGAGAGCTTCCAAAGCATCAGAGGGATCTCATTGTTAAAAGGTATCAGTCAGGAGAAGCGTACAAAAGAATTTCCAAGGCATTAGATATACCATGGAACACAGTGAAGAAAATATGGCACAACAGTGACATTACCAAGAACTGGAGCTCCCTCCAAAATTGATGAAAAGACGAGAAGAAAACTGGTTTGGGTGGCTACCAAGAGGCCTACAGCAACATTAAAGGAGCTGCAGGAATATCTGGCAAGTACTGGCTGTGTGGTACATGTGACAACAATCTCCCGTATTCTTCATATGTATGGGCTATGGGGTAGAGTGGCAAGACGAAAGCCTTTTCTTACGAAGAAAAAAATCCAAGCCAGGCTACATTTTGCAAAAACACATCTGAAGTCTCCCAAAAGCATGTGGGGAAAGGTGTTATGGTCTGATGAAACCAAGGTTGAACTTTTTGGCCATAATTCCAAAAGATATGTTTGGCGATTAAATAACACTGCACATCACCAAAAGAACACCATACCCACAGTGAAGCATGGTGGTGGCAGCATCCTGCTTTGGGGCTGTTTTTCTTCAGCTGGAACTGGGGCCATAGTTAAGATAGAGGGATTTATGAACAGTTCCAAATACCAGTCAATATTGGCACAAAACCTTCAGGCTTCTGCTAGAAAGCTGAACATGAAGAGGAACTTCATCTTTCAGCATGACAACGACCCAAAGCATACATCCATATCCACAAAGGAATGGTTTCACCAGAAGAAGATTAAAGTTTTGGAATGGCCCAGCCAGAGCCCAGACCTGAATCCGATTGAAAATCTGTGGGGCGATCTGAAGAGGGCTGTGCACAGGAGATGCCCTCTCAATCTGACAGATTTGGAGTGTTTTTGCAAAGAAGAGTGGGCAAATCTTGCCAAGTCAAAATGTGCCATGCTGATAGACTCATACCCAAAAAAACTGAGTGCTGTAATAAAATCAAAAGGTGTTTCAACAAAGTATTAGTTTAAGGGTGTGCATACTTATGCAACCATATTATTTTATTTTTATATTTTGTCTTCCCTCTACCTAAAAGATTTCAGTTTGTTTTTCAATTGAGTTGTACAGTTTATAGGTCACATTAAAGGTGGAAAAACTTCTGAAATGATTTATCTTTGTCTCATTTTTTTACAGCACAGAAACCTGACATTTTAACAGGGGCGTGTAGACTTTTTATATCCACTGTACTTTGAACGCTACAGGTGATTCTCAAGAATACAAGCCATATTGCTTATGCCTTAACATTACATTTTTAAGGATCCCTTCAAATCTTTGCTTTATCAGTTAAATAAAGAACCAACTAAGCAACATTTTTCATGGTTTAATTATTATTATTACCATTAATTCTAAAATGACAAGAATTTATGCTGCATAGTACAGTTGGTAGTAGTTACAGTTTAAGTTACGAGATCAACCAAGAAATATAGAAAGAACCACCCTGAACTTGTAAGCTCACAATCTTGTGCCTAAGACTTTACCTTTAGTATTAAAATATAACATGTTGTAATCAAGTAATCAGAGACACATTAGAATTAGTACAATATATTAGTGATGATCTCCTATTTCCAAGACCCATTTAAATAAATGAGTAATATGTCTTCTAGAATATTATAATGGTATGAAATTTCGCTCTTCGTCTTTTATGACACAATAACTATTTTTAGTGGATGGTGATTAGATTCGGTTTCAAATCCTTAGAATTTTAAATCCTTCCTCCAAAAATACCCCACTTACTCAACTTGGTAAAGTGCCCTTTGGATGATGAATAAGGGAGAGACTTAACAAAAGATTGTTGATGTCTTTCCCATCATAACACGGACTGTTGTGTAGTATGCTCATTATGTCAATAGTCATTTGAACAGGGTGTAAACTTTATTTCCAGGGACCACTGTGTTCTAGGAAAATCTAAACATATATATTACGCATGTTGCAAATTAACAGCTTTAGTCATAAATCAAGAGCATAAGTAATCTGACTTTTAGCGGACGCTAACAGTAGCTAGAGGTTCATTTCTGTTCTGTATATAAGGATTTGAGTACAGAACAGGGAAACATGATTTGAATTTTGTAGAAAAACTGCCTGCTTCTGAGCCATGCTGGGGAAACAAGAGATGTCAAAAGCTCAAACCCTAACTCACCAATGAGACAACTATTTCTCCGTTTCATCCTTTCCCTGCTTAATAGAAATACATTTTTTTTCATAAAATACCATTTCAGGCTCCAGACCAATGAGCAATGATTAAGAAGTTCATTATGAAAGCATGTGATTTTCCTGAGCATCTGTTGTCATTTAACTAATATATTGTGATTTCAATAATGGTGAATTGGAACCTTGATGATTGTCTTGCCTCAATATTTGTTAAAAGGTAGACAAACACAAATGCATCTTGTTAAACTTACCAGGCTTAGTCATGGTTGGCCAGCTCTTCTGTTGTATGGAAGATTAAGGCTTCTTATCTCCATGGCAAAGCAGTAGTTCTTTCATGCTCAGTGGCTGCATGTTATGGTATAATACACATAACCTGCATATCACTTAGATTCACTTGCTTGCACTAACAGGCATTTAAGTAGTTTAGGGTACACTGTTTGTGACTTACGAAACATTATTTTTAGAAAAAATCATAATTTTAGGAGACTCTGCTTATATAGGGAGAGTTCCATTTTGTCTGGCTTCATCATTTCCTATCAGCTTGTAGCCTGGGAGCATGCTTTTATATGTAGAGCAGTGGAGAAAGGAAAGAGAGAAGGCAAAACAGTCTGGAGTCCTTAGCATTTGGCACCTACTCGCTAAACCACACATGCTCAGATTCATGACGTTCAAATATAAACTGCAAAACCTGCTCCTGCAGAAATGTAAACACCACACTCACACATGCAGCTTTCATAAAGTATAATGATGCATTCAGGGACCAGCGAAAGTCTCAACATATATTTTTTTTTCTGAAATGCTAGCTTAATGACACAAGCATAGTATTTATTTTCATCGTGCAGCTGTTTATTTAACTGATTTATGAAGGGCAATCCATCCTCTTAACGTATACATCTAATTATATGCAATCAGTTGCTTTGCATATTATCTTCCTGAAAATATGTGTTTATTAAAGATCACTGTAGCTTGAGGAAAAACTAACATATAAACAAACTAGCAACTTTAGCAGCTATGTAAGCCATGAGCACCCTTCTGGATTGCTACCTTGCCATAGGGAATTTGCTTGTTTACTTCACAAGTTATACCATGTAGGGGCACCCAAAATGGGCAGTCATAGCAGAACGGTCAGACAAATTGCGACCCACTGGAAAAGCCACTCCCACCCCACTCCAGTAGCTTTGCCAAATAACCTTATGGATATGCACAATCGGAGACATAACTATATGGCACCGGAAGATGAGCCCCTTGGGTCAGAACAGGTGGAGTAGTCCTCATCATAAATCAAATTGTAGCCAAAGCAGTGCTCAGTTACAACCAAATAAATGACAGAATAATTTCAATTTGAATTCAAGTCAAGCTATTTAACATTACAGTAATCCAAGTCTATGCTCCAAACATGGATGCTGAAGAGGATGAAATTGTCCAATTCTATGAGGATATTCAGCACCTCATAGATTTAACACCAAGAAAAGATGCTACTATCAATACCAAAGTGTGGAATCAAAAGACACCTGGAACAACAGGCAAGTTTGTCCTTGGAGTACAACATTAAGCAGGTCAGAGATTAATATAACTCTTCCAACAGACTCTACACATGGACATAAAAAATTGACTGTATAGAAATCAGATTGACTATAGGAACTCTACACAGACCCAGAGCTGAATGTGGCTCAGATCATGAGCTTCTAATTTCCAAGTTCAGAATTAAACTGAAGAAAAGTGGGAAATTCATCAGACCAAGCAGATACAAAATAAATAGTTTGTGGCCGTAACCAGAAAACAGCAATAAAGAATATCCCCAAAATAAAGAAAATCAAGATGGCAAACTGGCTGTCTGGCGAGCCCAGGAAAAAAATAAACAGAAAGGTAGTGATGATAGGAAAATATTTGTCCAGCTGAATACAGAATTCAGAAGATAGCAAGAAGAGACTCTGAGAGATTCTATATAGAATAATGTAAATAGATGGAAGAAGATAACAGAATGGGGAAATCAAGAGATCTCTTCAAGAAAATTGTGGATCTCAAGGGAACCTATCATACCAACATGGGCATGACAAAAACAGAAGAAACTTAACAGAAGCAGATCAGAAAAAAAGAGGTGACAGGAATACACATCAGATATATACAGGATCTTAACAGAGCTACGGAATATGTTGGCGTGTTACAAATACATAATAATAATAATGATAATAATTGATAGCCTCAACAGTTTGTCCAATGAGCTGGAACAACACATCATGGACAGTGAAGTAAGATGAGCGCTAGGAAGTCATGCTAATAATACTGTATGAGTTGATGGAATCCCAGCTGAACTATACAAAATTCATGAAAGATGATGCTGTGAAAGTGCTGCTTGCATTATGTCAACAAATTTGGAAAATTCAACAGTGTCCAGTAGACTAGAAAAGGTCAGTCTACATTCCAATCCCCAAAAAAGTGTAGTGCCAAAAACTGCTCCAATTATAGAACAATTGCATTCATTTCATATGGCAGCAAGGTAATGCTTAATAAATGGACAGGGAACTACCCGATGTGTAAGCTGGGCTCTGCAGAGGCAGAGATGCAAAAGATCGAATTATCAAATGTCCTCCGGATAATAGAGAAAGCAAGAGGGTTCAAGAAAACACTTACTTCTGCCTCAATTACTATTCTAAAGCCACTGACTGTGTGCATCACAACAAATTATGGCAAGTTCTTAAAGAGATTGGAGTACCAGATCATCTCATCAGCCTCCTGAGAAATTTGTATGTGGACCAAGAAGCCACAGTCAGAACCCAACATTGAACAACAATGTTTCAAGATCGGGAAAGGTGTGAAACTAGTTTGTATATTGTCACCTTATTTATTCAAGTTATAGACAAAATACATCAGGTGTACAGCCGCCTGGATGAATACAAAGCAGGATTCAATATTGCTAGAAATATCAACATATTTAGATACGCAGATGATACTAGGAAGAGGAGGAACTAAAGTACTATTTACAAGAGTGAGAGTAGAGAGTGTAAAAGCGGGCCTACAGATCAACATTAAAAGATCACAGCAAAGTCAGTTCCTGGCAAATAGATGGGGAAGGCAGTGACAGATTTTAGTTTCTTGGGCTTCAAGATCTCAGCAGATGGTGACTGCAAATATTGAAATTAAAAGACACTTGCTTCTGGCAAGTCTGGAAGAGCTTTAAAAGCAATGATATTACCCTGTCAATAAAAGTCCACATACTTATAAATATAGTACTCCCAGTGGTAAAATATTAATGTGAGAGATGATTTTTTTTTAAAGAAAACTAAATGTTGTAGAAATAAATATTTTGACCCCTTGGACTGTGCAAGAAGATTCAGACAATCCATACTACAGGAAATCAAGCCATACTGTTCACTGGAAGGTATGTTCATTGGGCTAAAGCAGAAATATTTTGGCCAGATCATTAGAAGTCAGGATTCCCTAGAGAAGACTCTGATTCTAGGAAAGTTTGAAGCCTCAAGAAGAACGGGTTGGCATAGGCGGAGATGTATAGATTGGGTCAAGACAACAACAAAGCCTTGAACATAAAAGAACTTTTACAGAAAGCTTAACTTTAGCATACTCTGTGTCTGTGGGCTTCCTCTTTAAACTGCTTGATGGAATGGAGTATGGGGGTTATACAGCTGTGAGTACCAGTTCCAATTTATGCTATTTATATGTTCCTTAACATAGTGCCAGGTTTCCCACAGGAACCAATTAAAGATCTTTTCTGCATCCAGGGTTCACCCCATGTGTCTAATTTTTTTAGGAACTTAAGCAAATGCCTTCATTTCAGCAAAATTTAAATGGTCACTGTAATACGGCAACAATATGCTGTATTGTAATGTAATGTACTTGGCAATGTACATTGGTCCGTGCTAATTCAGTTGTCTGCATGACATCTTACTTTATAAAATAGATGTTTTCTATCCATGATTACAGTCAGAAATCCTTTCCTTTATGTTAGTTTTGTTAGCTAGTTCTGTCTACCATCTTATCTTGTTAATTACAATGTTTCATAAAGTGTCTAGGGTTCTATTATGCTAGACAGAATGAATAGTTTTATCATTATATGAGAAGACCTTTTCAAAATAATGGTATTAATGCTCACATGGTATGTGGATGTCATCTTCACTAGCATGAGATATCTGGTTTAAGTGCAGGTCTTAGAGGTAGACCATCAGTTACTTGACATTGGATTAAAGGCATATCCAAGCTTCTGCACTCTATATGCAAAAAAAGCAGCTTATATGTATGCAGTACATCTCATAAAACATTTTATTTGTATTCATATCTAAAAATCCCTCTAATGATTATGTTGACCCTCCAGGGGGTGTCTACCCAGACATCCCCCCCCCCCCCACCACATCAGCATGCAGCATCAGGGAGCAATATTAACCCACTATTTACCTGCTGTTGCTTGCTCAGACAATCCTTCCTTTCTGTATGCCAGTAGCAATACAGTGCACATATCAGTGATACACTACATATCCCAGGCTGCTTTTCAGCACAAACAGGTACCCAGAGTTAATTCATATGTTTCAGCTAACCTGATAGGCCATAATAAATCATTTTAAATTTCATGCTAATTTAGCCTGGGTTTGGAGGGTATTAACCTTAATGTTCAACTGTCAGAAATTACAAGAGATGTTGTTGACTTCAATGTAAGTGTTTAAATGTTTATTTTTGGACTTCATGCAAAAATGCTTGCATACACTACTAATTATTCTCTATCAGATGCATTCATAATCCAGCAAATGTACATATCCCTTTAACCTATGTTCCACTCACCTTATTTCAGCTATAGATCCCCTGTGCTACTCTCACCTAACCCCCGAAATCTGCTTTATAATTAATATGCAAAGATAACTTTTACTTTTTTAAAGGGACTTTGTCACCACAAAATAAAGCTATTTTAAGTTATTCTTAAAGATAGGGAAAAACAGACTGTACACACATGAGCTATTACCACTATTATCTGTAATGTATTTTTATGCAAATGAGTGACTCCTACATGCTAGTTAGCTCATCTGATATGCTAATTAGAATTAGAATCACAGTATGCATTTTTGTCCCTGTGGTGACCAGATCAATGACAGAGCAGAGAGATGTCATAGAGATGTTAGAAGAATAGGTGAGTGGAGTACCTCCTGTCTGTGTGAAGATCCTCTGCCTGCAGCACAGCTCCAGGACGTGCGCACTCCTTTTTCCGGCAACATCTTCTACAAGGTGGGAAGGGTAGTGCAGCCAAGGGAGCCAAGGGGGGGGGGGGGGGTCCTACACTGCACTACAGAAATATAGTACCAGTCCCTCTCAAAATCCAGCCCCAAACAGAACACACCCCTGTTAGCATCCATCCCTACATAGCACCCCGTCCTTGTTAGCAGCCATCACCACACAGCACCAAAACTCTCAAAGCACCAACCTCACATAGCATCCATTCCTACCTACTATGCTCCCCACTCACATAACCTATCCCCCTGTACATTTCTGTCACTTTGCAGCACTTGCTCTCTCACATCTTCCCTGATGCATATCCCCAGCATGCTGAACTGCTCCAAACTGCAACCTCTTGGAACTTCAGTAAAAATGCTCTTTTTTTTAACAGGAACCAACCAATTTCCGGCCATGGGGGTGGGCAAACAAGGAGACCCAGGTGGCCAGGGGTCTGTAGCGGGTCCCAGGGCAGCCCCTTTTCTCACGATAAAAAATTAAATGAAAAAAAATTACACAGCACTGCTCTGCCTTACTTTTCTCAATCTACACATCCACTCTGATATATTCCATGTCTATCCCTCCTCTCCACAGTTATCCACCTCCCTGCTAACCTGTGCCATAGCATGTCTGTCTAACATCACATCCTGGATTGTTTCTTACCATCTAAAAATGAACATCTCCAAGAGAGAATTACTGCTTATTCCTCCTTCACTACAACCTTTGAGATGTTTCTTTCTGTAGACTAGTGCACAATCACTCCCATTTATCATCACTCACCAAATCCTGCAGTCTCCTTCTCTGGAACATCAACTAAATGCGTTCCTTCCTCATGAGTGACAATATGAAGACACTGATCCATACACTCATCATGTCCCAATTGACTAAGACAAATCCATCTTAATTGCCTTTCACTCAACCACCAATCCCCACTCAGTCTATCCTGAATTATTTTGCAAGGCTTATCCACCTTGCACAATGCTCACAGTCTGCTATTACACTGGGTCCTTATCTTCACTAGGATAAATGAATAATTCTAACTTACAATGCTCTAAACTGCATTGCACATCTGTATATCTCAACTTTTGTCTCCAAATACACTACAGTTTTCTGTCTCGATTTTGGCTATGACTTGCACCTTCTCAAGAGTAGCCTCCACTCCATGCATTACTTTCTTAGACTCTCCCCTAGTCTTCCAATATTCTACAAACCCACTTGTTCAGAGAACCACCCAACTTTGCTCCTTAACTTCAAACAAGGCTATAGGGTCTGGTTCTCACAAATATTTTCCCCTCTAAACATCAACCCATCAACCAGTTCCCTCACTTCAAATTTCTAGCACCCTTATTACCTTGCAGGTTGTAAGTTCTCCCAAGGGCAGGGTCCTCATATCCTTTTGTACAAATGTGCTTCCTTGTCTTATCTATACTGTGTTCAAATGTATGACACATTTTATCTATGTGTTTATTATACCCTAGCACTAACAAATCTGTTGATGCTCTACAAAAAAAAGGCATAATAATACATATAATAATTGCCTATCCAATTTTGATTACTTATATAATAATGTGCTAATACCAGGGATTTTACGGAAGACACACCAGGGATTTTATGGAAATAAGAAAATGTTAAAGAATTGTTTATTTCCCTGCATGCAATAGAGTGTGAAAACATTAAGTGGCCACTTAAAAAAAACATTATTTTGTTTTAGTTCTGTTTTAACCTTTATTTATTTCTACTGATTTGTTATTCAAATTTTGTCTGGAAGTTCATTCTGTACAAACTCTTGCACAAACCTGATTAATCATAGAAAGATATAATTCTATCATTTTAAGGGGGTTATTTTATTACTAGCGACTTGACCGTCAAAAATGACGGGGCAATAAAATTTGAAGCCATGGGAATGCTGTTTGAGACATAATTGAAACCGTTTTGTACTGTGAGGATTTTCAGCGCTCATTGCGAGCCTCTCCTGTTGTGTACTTTTGGTCATGTGAGAGAGATATCTATTTCTATGTATATGTAGTTAAGTAATAATTAATGATTTATTCAATAAATTAATATATAATTGATATATGCAGCGAGCAATAGGCTGAAGAGCTAACAATCTGTTTGTATTTTGCATCTGCATAGAATATACATTGTGAGTGTTGGTGCCCTGCTTATAAAGTGTAATGAATGTTTGAACTGTGCATTCTAAATAGGCTGCGTGCGCGAAGAAAACCCGTTGGTGTATTGTGTAAAGCGGCATTGTATCGTAATGTTATTAATGTGTTACGCGTCTCGTGAGCATTTTCCGGCTTTTGTAATAGTGTATATTGTAGGCCGTAGTGTGATGTGTAAAGTGCTATGTGTTTTGGAGTGTTTTGCGCCGTCCGGGGTCGTGGAGCCTTGTTTTCATTTTTTCGGCAGCCATTTTTTTCCTCGCTTAGGCGATTTTCGAGTGGCGAATATCGTCTAAATTTAGTTACATTTGCGTTCCACCTTACTCACAGACGTCCTGGCTGTTGGCCCATGCTGTCTGTGGTGTTTTTGTAATTTTTTTAGGTATATTAAGTGGGTTTTTCGTGTTTTTTGTTCGCCAGCTAATCTCCTAAATTTTTGCGTCTTGTATCTTTTTTTTCTAAGTCACGCGTCTCGTATTCTTTTTTTTTTTAACGGCTCACCTCGCTTTGCAAGGCTCACATGGGCTAAGTGCTATGGTTTAACGGCTCGCCTCGCTTCGCGAGGCTGGCAGCGATGAGCTCCAAAGACGCTCATCAGCTAAGTCTTACACGTTAATGGCTCGCTTCGCTTCGCTAGGCTGGCAGCGATGATACGCACCACTCAAAGTGTGACGACGTCTCGCAGTTATATGTGATAGACTTAAGTGAAAGCCTAATTCCATTAATAATATATTATACAAACTGTGAAGGACTTGTCACAAACCTGTTTCCTGTGATTATCTTGAATCGTTTGAACTGGAATGTGGCAGCCATTTCTTTTGTGATCTCAACAACTTGCTTTAACTGAGAGATCATAAAGCAAAAGGAAGGGTTTTTCATGGATGACATTTCATTTGGCATGGTCTTATAGTGTCATTTAACAGAATTTGTTTAAAGGGAAACTCTGTTGGATTTTAGTTAAGTTCATTTTGAATGAGTAACACTAAAATCGGATGATGGATATAACAGGTTATTTAATTAAACAGAGCTCTGTCTTGTAAACCCAGAAACATAAAACTATGTGTAAGCTGGGCAGCAACAGACATGTTCCTCTTTCACTAAATATATGTACTAGATAAACCAGTTCTCAAAAGCTGGCAAAGGTGTCTTAATTGGATTATAGTCTATGCAGTGAACAGAGAAACAATAATGCTGTCATATTCACTACGCCACCATGATTAGGATGCCAGGTTTCCACCCTGGAGCTGGCTGAATGCAAATTGCCAGAGTGCTGTTTGTATCTCAGGTGCGTTATCTATAAAAATGAATACTGTGTGCAAGGTGAGTGAATGAGTTTGTGTCCCCGGGTGGCCCTTTCCCTAATTCTTTTTCCCAGAGATCTGATTACATTGCAATAGACATATCATCAAGAAAGCAGAAGAAAATATGTCATGAAGAGTATAACACCTTGAACCAAGGCAAGTAATTCCAAGATCATATAATGCCCAAAACACGAAGAATCATTGGTCCTTCTCATCTCTCTCTCTTGTGTATAGATTGTACGTTTGCACGTTTCCAATCTTGAAAAAGGGCTTCAGCAAAAGCTCTACGCACACTAGATTCAAAACTCAAAGACAGGGCTCTCCACTTTTTGCAATGTGTCAATTTATGTTTTGTCATGTACATAACCCTTGTTCAGCGCTATGGAATATGTTGGCGCGTTTCAAATAAAGATAGTCAGGCAGGAAGACTAAAACGTATTGTGGAGTCTGATAAGGACCTAAAAAGCCCTCTCCAGTGCCCAAGTTGATTATTTCCTTGGTTAGAATTGGATATATCCAAAGTCTGTATCTGTATCCAGTAGTACACTGAATCTATATATAATGATAAATTCCAAATAAAGACAGAGAGAAAGACAAAAATAATATATTAAATAACCACGCAAGAGATTCAATTGAATAAACATATTTATTTAAATATAAACTTCAAATTGTCTGTGCTGTAATATTCATAAATTGTGTACAGGTACAGTTATATACAACACTGTATTATTATCAAACAAGTGTTTCCATGAATTTACAACCATCCTTGTTACAACAGTATTTTTATATTATTTTCATGTGATTTTAAATGTGTATTCACTTTAACAAATATGGCACAGGTTTATTAGATGAGATAAATTTATGTTTTACAAGAAAATAATCACTTAGGGCCTCATTCAATTGCCATTTGGACAATTGAATAGGGCTCTAAAAAAGCACATAGCATATTTTTTTTAAAGAAGTTTTTAATTAGTGAAAACCTTGCTTTTGGATAGATGTTTACTAACTAAAAACTTCTTTAAAAAAATATGTTATGTGCTTATTAAGGCCCTCATTCAATTGCAATTTGGCCAATTGAATAGGGGACTAAATAAGCACATAACATATTTTTTTTAAATAAGTTTTTAGTTAGTGAAAACCTTGCTTTTGGATAGATGTTCACTAACTAAAAACTTATTTTAAAAAATATGTTATGTGCCTATTTAGTCCCCTATTCAATTGGCCAAATTGCAATTAAATGAGGGCCTTAGCCATTAAACATGGGAACTTTTCATTATGGAGTCAGATTTATTCGTAATATGTGCAACATTTCCCATGCGTATGGTGCAAAGTCATAATTATAGCTTCCATTATTCAGCAGTACATTAGGAAACAATACAGTATCTCTTGGTACATAACATAACTTACCAAGTACTCAGAAAATATATCTTCCCTGAGATTTCAGCAGATACCTACACAAAAAAGACATACGAAACATAGGAATATATATTGAATGCTTATAAATAACTTACGTTATCACTTTTCTATTTTCTATTCAGCAGTAAAAGTGGATGCAATTTAGAAAAAGCATATTTTAGGTCCTGGAGAATTGCAGGTAGAAATAAGCATAAACTATTGTGTTAATAAATTAAATGTAACTAACCACAAGCAAAAAACATTCAAACAAAATCAGACCTCTATCCCAAGACTATTAAAGTATTTACTGTTCTGGAGGCTTGCAGAGCATTGCATTGCATTGCAACTTCCTATAGGCTCACTCAAATACAGGTATTAAAGGAAAATAGTAAGATGATCTTAGACAATCAGTGTATTAAATATGGATATAATAACCAGCACATCTGTGTCTCAAATGCTTTTCAAATCCATACCTGCAATCTTAGTACAGTATAAGTGTGTATAAATGTAGCTACTTACATATTAATTGGCAGCATTATTGCAGAATCTTTAATGCGTTTGTTGCACTGCACAATTAATAACGATAATAGAAGCGTCCTGTGCTCTTACTGACAGGAAGAGGACCAAGACAAGTGACTTTTCACTGCCTCAAGAATCTGAAATAGGTTAAACTACAGTGTAGAAAAAAAGTCTGGATGTCAAGGAGGTTAAATGTTAAAAGTTCATTTTTAGTGATTCCTTCTCCAAAGAAATGCTTTAATGTTATGAATTTTCTGTTATATTCAGCTTCTATAAGCAGAATAGAGTTGAATAAAATACAATTATTACTACTCAACAGATGTTATAAAGTAACCTGAACCATAAGTGAAGTTGTCAGAAACATGATTGCTCTATTTGGAAATCTGTCTGTTAGACAGTAAAGAAGAGCTATGCTGATTTTTTTCTTTTTTGTTTTTCTTGTGGTCATGTAAGATTTCAAAAGAACAATGAGCCCTATTCTATCAGCTGCCCTCAAATGCCTCTAACCCATAATTTTGGCTGTGGGTGTTTTTTTCTCTAAATGTTTAGATGTATTCTACTGACTCAAGCTCTAAATTTACCTCCTAAACCTAAACACGTAAACCCTGCCTTTTTAAGTAGGATTTCAGGGGCCGCGATATTATCTGACAATATTTAAGCAAGCCTGTAATTTACTACTTAGACACAGCCGATAGTAAATAAGACTGTCATCATGATGTCAGTAAAACATGGAAGTTAGACGTAATCTGCAATCAGAGGCTACAAATTATTTAGTGCCAGTAAGTAATATTTGCTGCTCGGGCTCGCAATCATGCTATCATGCACCCTATAAAGTGCATTAGATCATCCGTTCTAGTCCATGTGGATTTCATGATATGTATTAACCCCTTGAGTCCCAGGATCGATATTACTCAGAAATAACATTTAAAAATAACATTGTTTTATTGCATATTTGTGAGTTTGAGACTTTTCTACAATTAACTCTAATGTCTTTCCATGTCTTCCCATGCTTTTAAAGTACAGTATTGTGTGTTTAATTGCTGTTACAGCTCTAATAAGTGTTTGAAAAAGCCCTTGCGAGTCCTATTTAATACTCATAATATTTTTGACCGAAACTTGATACTTTTTCCAGTTGTGGGTTAGACTTTATTTGAGAGCTAGAGCTACGGGTCTAATAAAAATGTTAATGCTGTCGCTCAGTCATGTCCGACTCTCCTTGACCTCATGGACAACACACCATGCTGATCCACTTGGTTTTCATGGCAGAGATATTGGAGTGGGTTGCCAGTTCCTTCTCCAGTGGGCCACAGCATACAGCTAATACGGGTCTAATAGAATACAGATTTTGTGTAACTTTAATTATTTAGAACTTGTAATAATAATATGTGCTAAAACCAATGGAGTTCTAAGGCCAAATTTGCCTCTTTGGCTGGCCTGTAGTGATTGTGGGCGGGGAACTCGTAACAGATTGAGAGAAGCTAATAGAATATGTGGCAATATTAAGCGCAATTTTGAGTGTGTATACATTTACAAATTGTGAAATAGAATAGGGCCCAATGTGAGCTAACTTTAAACATTCAAAAATAAATTACAATATCTAAATAAATATATATATATATAGATTTATATATATATATATATATATATATATACAGTGGGGGGGGGGGATATTATCATAAATTGATTTACAGGTCAATGAGGGAAATAAGCATTTGATCCCCTATCAATCAGCAAGATTTCTGGCTCCCAAGTGTCTTTTATACAGGTAACAAGCTGAGATTAGTAGCAATCTCTTAAAGGGAGTGCTCCTAATCTCAGCTTGTTACCTGTATAAAAGACACCTGTCCCCAGAAGCAATCAATCAATCAGATTCCAAACTC
This sequence comes from Discoglossus pictus, assembly GCA_027410445.1. Classification (NCBI taxonomy): domain Eukaryota; kingdom Metazoa; phylum Chordata; class Amphibia; order Anura; family Alytidae; genus Discoglossus; species Discoglossus pictus. Next base: position 267,585,126 of record CM050167.1, on the reverse strand, counting down.
TCCACCATGGTCAAGACCAAAGAGCTGTCCAAGGATGCCAGGGAAAAGATTGTAGACCTACACAAGGCTGGAATAGGCTACAAGACCATCGCCAAGCAGCCTGGTGAGAAGGTGACAACAGTTGGTGTGATTATTCGCAAATGGAAGAAACACAAAATAACTGCCAGTCTCCCTCGGTCTGATGCTCCATGCAAGACCTCACCTCGTGGAGTTTCAATGAACAAGAAAATGGTGAGGAATCAGACCAGTACTACATGGGAGGATCTTGCTAATGATCTCAAGGCAGCTGGGACCATAGTCACCAAGAAAACAATTGGTAACACACTATGCCGTGAAGGACTGAAATCCTGCAGCGCCCGCAAGGTCTCCCTGCTCAAGAAAGCACATGTACAGGCCTGTCTGAAGTCTGCCAGTGAACATCTGAATGATTCAGAGGAAAACTGGGTGAAAGTGTTGTGGTCAGATGAGACCAAAAGCGAGCTCTTTGGCATCAACTCAACTTGCCGTGTTTGGAGGAGAAAGAATGCTGCCTATAACCCCAAGAACACCATCCCCACTGTCAAACATGGAGGTGGAAACATTATGCTTTGTGGGGTGTTTTTCTGCTAAGGGGACAGGACAACTGCACTGCATGAAAGGGACCATGGAGGGGGTCATGTACCATCAAATCTTCTTCCCTCAGCATGGGCATTGAAAATGGGTTGTGGATGGGTATTCCAGCATGACAATGACACAAAACATACAGCCAAGGCAACAAAGGAGTGGCTCAAGAAGAAGCCCATTAAGGTCCTGGAGAGGCCTAGCCAGTCTCCAGACCTTAATCCCATAGAAAATCTGTGGAGGGAGCTGAAGGTTCGAGTTGCCAAACATCAGCCTCGAAACCTTAATGACTTAGAGGTGATCTACAAAGAGGAGTGGGACAAAATCCCTCCTGTGTGTAAACCTGGTGGCCAACTAAAAGAAATGTCTGACCTTTTTCTTGTTTTTTTTTGTTATTCTGTCTCTTACTGTTATATTACACCTACCATTAAAATGATTGACTGATCATTTCTTTGTCAGTGGACAAATGTTCAAAATCAGCAGGGGATCAAATACTTTTCCCCTCACTGTATATATATATATATATATATATTTTTTTTATATATATATATATATATATATATATATATATAAACTAATCATTCTATAAAGTAGCTTTGCAATACATGCTTTCCTCTTTCCAAGTAGAGCGAACAATTTTTTTTATGGTTTAACCATTTTTTTTGCATTATGAATGAATTAAATGTTATACTGTTTTTATGCTTTCTGCAGAATTAATACTTTGACCTTGAGGTGGCAGTAATGCCACTCACCATGGGTGTAGGGACTGGGGGGGGGGGGGGGCGGCAATTCCCCCTCAGGTTTTTCTCTGTGTGTATGTATGTATATACTGTATAAGCTTTTTTACGGCCTGTGTATACAATGAGCTGTATCCCCCCCAGAATGATTCTGGCTCCAACACCCCTGCCACTCACTGCACATCTTCTAGATTTAAAGCAACCATCACATTTATAATTTAATTTAGTTCCGATTACAGTATTGTAGAGCCCTCCTTAGCTGGGTGTGACATGTCACACCATTGATAAAATGAAATTGTCCCTATCTGATTTTGTTTTCATTATAAGTACCCGCTGTTTCTGGTCCGTAACACAACGTCTGAAAGATCAGCTTCTCTCTAGTAGAATTAATATCTAGTCTAATAATACCCTGCTAGGTTAGGCCTGTATTTTAAGAGACAATAATTGTACTTTGCTGTGTTTGTGGTTACCTCTTGAGCTAAGGAAGTCACATACCATATGCAGGAAAGGAGTTGGAAACTGTTACAGAACAGAGAAATACTGAACCGCAGGCCTCATTTGGTTGCAGCTCATTTGACTCAGAAACAGAACTATACAAAGTGTATTAACAATGACCTCAAAAGCTGACAATCTAGTTACAGAACTCAAGGAGAGAGGAAACATAACAGATGAATTCCTGAAGCTTCATCTGTTGTACCTAAGAAGGTTTGTATTGATGCTAGCAGAAAATGGGGAAAGGACACAGTTCTTAAGTGAGACTTTTGAGAGAGTGTGACTAAAACTCCTGTAACATTATGATAAAGCAGAGACAGTGTGCCGAGCATCGTGTTTACTCACTGCCTGTGTAGTGAAGCTGCTGGCCAAGTATGATGACAAACAGGCTCCCAGAGGAATGGTAAACAGCCAGCACGTCAACTTATGTGGAAGCCCATGTCCAGAAGAATTATGCATTAACATTAAGGTGAATATATCTTGTATCTAAATAATAAGGAGGGGCATTGAGGAAACCAAAAGACATATGTACAAAGGCATACGTGGAACAACATCTGCGCTAAATGTGTCAGAGAAAATATTCTGTTGATTTCACTTTACCGAATAAGATTTAGTTGTTCAGATCCAAAACCCCTGCACGGTTGCTATTAGACATATATAGAAGATACATATTTCCTGAACATATACTGTATGCCCTTAAAATATATAGCTTGGAGTAGGGCTGGGTGACATTAGAAACATTCATCTATACTAAGCGATTTATTCAGTTACAGCAGAGAAGTATCTTTTACAAAAAGAGATATACAGGAATAAGGATTAAAGCAAATGTGAACATCAGAAGTGGTAAACACATATGGATTCAAGAATATGTGGAACAATCATATCTTGAGGTAGATAAAACAAGTATACTAGATGTACCTATTCATTCTTATATTACATCAATATATATCAATATGTTTCTCTTTTTTTATTATATTTTTGGATTACAGACTAATATCATGCATCTAAAGAAGTTTAATTCTTCCACTAACAACCCTTACAATATTTAAAAAACAGAAATTGTGAAGACTTCATAATATACATGGTAAACCAACAATTACACTGAATCACATATAATCGTGGTAATTACGAATGTTGGTCACGCAATGTTAAAAGCTAAGGGCTTGCACATGTGCAATGAGCATCAAAGGCGCTCATCGCAAGGCCCGCAAGTTAGCGGGGGGAGAGCCTTGCATTGTGTGGCAAACAGCATTGCCAGCCTTCAAATGTTATTGTTGTTATTTTTGACGGGCAAGACGCTAGTATATTATAAAAGTGCTATTGCTATCAGTGTGAAGTGCTATCATTCAAAATAAAAAAAGACAGTCCTGACATTGTCGTTGGAAGGCAAGAGTTTAGTGAAATGGTAGCAAAGCATTAAAACATATATATATGACTGCCCCAGGGTACTTTAATATTATTACAGTATTCTTGCAGCTTGCAAATATTGATTTTAATAAAATACTACTCTGCTTCTTACTCTCTTTATTTCTTGTCAGTATGTCTGCCTTGGTATTTCTTGTGTCATTTTAGATAAAACAAGTTCCAACAATGTACTAAGCACAGAAAAATAACTACTTCAAAAACAGTGAAATGTGCAAAACAGATGAATAGATATTATATGATGCTACACATACTGATTAATAGCAGCATATCTATACAAGAAACGCCACATGGTAAATTGTAAAGGTTCATGAATAATCACAATAGTCTAAAGTATCATTGACTATGAGATGTAAGGTTATAAAATATCAGGCTTTTATCTAACAACAACAGTATCTTAATTGGATATTTACATGACACCTGATAGTTTCCCTAACATGATCAGATCAGCCTAAATGTGGGCAACCAGCACTCATTCACATGCTTCCTCAGTGATGAAACACTGACCACACTGGTTGTACTTTGCAGTCTGGTGACTTCATTTTGGGTTTGTTGCACCACTTCCTGAGAACCGGATCAAGATTTATTTTTATCTGTCAGTGGAGGGAGGGGTAGGGGACACGGGACAGGGAGAGGAAAGAGGGATTTGTTAGATAACTTGATCAAACTGAAATTGACAACACACCTCTTCCTTCCTCGCGTGACCCAGAAGCAGGATGTTGCATCACATGATGCAACCGCAGCTCTCCAGAAATAAAAGCACTGTTCCCCCACACCAAATGACCACCAATGTATTATGGATCATTCCAGAGTTCAGCTACAGCTAATGCTTCCAAAACATTTTTATAAATAAAAACAAGCTTAATTATGCTTTTAGTTAGACTCAAAGTTAAGAGCTAATTTGTCTGTGTGTAAATGTATACATAAAACTCCAGATAGACATTGTAATGAAAACAATGTCTGCATTTTAAATGTACACTGGTATCCAATACAGTGTGAAAAAACATTACCAATGAATATATATATATATATATATATATATATATATATATATATATATATATATATATATATATATATATATATCACAGGTATGGAAGCTGCAATATCCAGGGGTATTTCAGTTCATTACCTCACTCATCACTCCCCAAGTTTATTTTTCTCTTTCTATGATTAATAACTACCCCACTGATTGAATAAAAATGGCATATATTTTTATTTGTGTACATAATGTTACCCAAGTATTGCACAGCATGAAATGAGCAGGATAACAGCAGGGCACCTTAAATAGACACAAGGAGGTTCCTAATATGGTGTGATTTAAAATTATAGGTAATTACAAGTTATTTATCAAACAAATGTTATTTATGAAAATGTATTTTCAACAGTTAACTAACATTTGTATTTGCAATATTTTGCTGTTAGCCTCAAAAACAATAATTTCATGGCTAGAACCTATATTGCATTCTGAACGCTTGATGTTTACACAGACAGGCCATCGGCCAATCTACTTTGATTTATGGCGTAATCAGATATAGGCTTTTTGGCAAAATTAATAGCATACATCGGAAGAGGACAAATAAGCTTTTCCTAGCCTGTACAATCCCCTTCTGGATCGCTATCTTGGTTTGGTGAATGGAGGGGCTTGTGTTCTTTGATGAAGCTGTGAGCTATACCATGTAGGGTCACCATTATGGGCAGGTCATAGCAGATAGGTCAGACAAATTATGGTTCACTGGAGAAGGAACTGGAAACCCACTCCAGTATCTTTGCAAAGAAAACCATATGGATAAACACAACCGAAAACACAGACAGATGTGCCTGGCGTGCTGTGTCCATATGGTCTGAAGGACTGAACAACAAAACCTGTATAATACACATTTTTTAAACAATTTTTTATCACAAGACACTGGTTATTTTTTATGTTGTTTTGAAAATCTACACTTGAAAACCAGCAACATGCTTTTAGAATGTAAATCCTCTAATTTATTACCTTTCATATGCATTTATACTTGTGGAATCAGTCCTTTTGTTTTTTACTGATAAAATTACTGAGGTGGGAGGAGACTTTGTATGAAGAAGCAGAATCTATCTGCACATTTGGGAATGTGGCAATTTGACAACAGAACAAATGGAAAGCACATTAGATTACAAAGACACACCTTCCTAAAAAAGAAGCATGCAGTGTCAGGTCATATGAGAAAATTGAACCCCTCAGTAAAGAATAATTGCATGCAATAAAAATGTGGAGGCTGTATTTATTGTTTTATTATCTCTAAAACCATTTGTTATTTCTAAAACCATATCAAACTTAGTTTTTTAAAATACAATACTGAAGAAATATTTATCACAGTCTTTATCAGGCTGAGCAAAAAACGAGTTTCACTAGCAGCAAGCAAAACAAAAATGTGTTACTAAAAGAGCTTAAAAGTCAAAGGGACCATCTAGACATGTGACATTGACATCAACGTAATTTGATTGCTGTTGCTGCTATTGCATGCCCCTGACCTACAGTAACTTCCTCTCTGATTCATGGGCACTCGTCCTGGAAATGAACAAAAATAATGACATTAGCAGAACAGCATAAGAGTCATGTTATTGGGGCACCGAAACTGCACCTGATGGGTTAATATTACACTGTATATCATTAACTCTTGTTATTTGGAACATACAGTATTACTGTAGTTCTTAGAAGGTGCCTCTTGTTATAATACAATTATACAATTTCAGGACTGCAGTATTTAATTCAGTGGGGTGTTTAGGCCTCGGCCCACGTCTAGGGCAGCACATTTTCAGGCCGGCTGACTATTGGTGCAGTGCTATGGAATAATGTTCATATGCACATAAATACCAGTATCTATATGCAGACACATTTCTGTTTATATATACACATAGGAGTATGGTTTGAGACATAGCAAGGGGATAGAAGTAGCAACTAGGGTGTAATGCTTGGGGGCACACAAGTAATTGGTCACATGTGGGGGGGGGGGGGGTGCAGGTTAAGATACGCCAAGTGCAGCATAAAACTTAAAAACATCTATGATGTAATTGTAAATTGTAGGTTGAATTAAAAAATACAGTGACTACAATCTTCTCAAACTTCTACACTCACCTGTTTTAGGCTGTGTCATTCCGTACTGAGTGATTGGAAGTAAAAGGGAAACCATCTATTTTCTTTCCAAACAGTTAAAAGCTTTAATGATTAGCATTATTTACTTAAGAGTCATTTTACAGTTATCTTGCATTTGCTCTATAATAGAAAAAAAGCAACATTGAGGGCTGCAGTACCATGTGCACAATACCTATGACTAATCCCCCGTAGACACGCTGCCAGCATGTAACAGATTATCAAGTGCATTGGACTGGGTGCGTCAGGATCAAAACAGTACAATAGAGGTAAGACCTTCACTGGAGTGTTTTGGATCTCTTAATTCCCTAACTGACAAGATAAGTACATTACCCTTTACAGACTTCAATCATCTGAGAGTGGAATCTACCACAGCCACAGTGAACCACTTCATAGCCTGCCATATTTAGCAAAATTTGGCCTATATAAGGGAGCACTTTAGTCATACCTTTTCTGATGGACTTTTGAATGATTAGCTTCATAATAGGCACATGGTTTTAGAAAGCAAAAAATAAAACAATCTTAAAACCTTTACATTTTTTACTTTTATATACAATTATTCTTTACTGCAGGATTACATTTTCTTTTCTGACTTTCTCAAGAGGGTATGTGCTTATCAGCTAATTAGCTTTCCTTTAGTAGCTTTTTCCTTTAGTAGTTTTAGCTGATATGTTCCTACTACAGGGATAGAAACCTCCTCTCATTCAAAGTCTCCTCCCCCTTTAGGAAAACTATATATAATAGTTACATAGCAATTGAAGTTGAAAAAAGGCTTTTAGCCCATTAGGTTCAATTTTTGTATATCTCATCTGATCCTTGTAATATGTGGATTAATTGTTAATTGATCCAGGGGAAGGCAAACAGAAAAAAAAAACCTGCCAACTGCCTCATAAGGGAAAAAAATATAATTCCTTATCCAGGATGACCTTAACTGCCCATTTTATAAAAAAAATATATCCAATCACTCTTTAAAGTTAACTATCAAATCTGCTGTCACCATCTCCTTTGGTAGAATATTAAAAAAAAAATTCCACCCTGACTGTGAAGAACCATTTTCTTTCTTTATGGTGGAATCTTTTATCTTCTAATCTCAAGAGATGTCCTTTTGTCAGTTAAAAACGTCTTGGCACAAAAAGTTCACTTGACAAAGCCTTTTATTGACCCTGGATGTATTTATATAAGGTAATCACAACCCCTCTTAGATGCCTTTAGTTTAATTTGGTTAGTCTTTCTTCATAACTTAGCCCCTCCATTCCCCTTATTAGTTTTGTTGCCTTTCTTTGTATTGTTTCCAGCTCTAAAATATCTTTTTTATGAAGTGGTGCCCAAAACTGTACTTTATATTTGTATAGTGGCAGAATTATATTTGCTTCCCTTGCTTCTATGTCCTTCTTAATAAATGCTAATATTTTTAGGTGGTTGTCCACAAGTACTCCTAAATCCTTTTTTATCTCTGATATCCCTAGATTTGCTCCATTAAGATGATAAATTGCATGTTTATTTTTCCTTCCCAATTGCATAACATAACAATTAATTATATTCAATATCATCTACCATTTAGTTTCCTTTTCTCTAATTTATGTAAATCCCTTTGGAAAGAAAATATATATTGTCCTGCTTTAATTACCCTGCATAACTTAGTGTCATCCGTAAAAATATAGACAATGCTTTCCAGTCCTACTTTTAAGTCATTGTTAAAAAGGAGAGGACCTAATACTGAACCCTGAGGAACCCCACTTACCACATTAGTTCAATCTGAGCATATTCAATTTACAACTACCCTTTGCTTCATGTCTTTTAGCCAGCTCTAAATCCATGAGCAGACATTTACTGCAATACCTGTATCCCTTAGTTTACACAATAGACCATTTTGGCACTGTATTAAAAACCTTAGCAAAACCCCAAAATACTACAGCCACTGAGTTGCCTTGATCCAGGTTCCTACTTACCTCCTCATAAATCTGTTGACTCCTACTTATAATCTTGTTCAAATAGACACATTCTTGTATACTATGCCTTATTAACACTTCTAAAAGCTTCCCCACTACAGAAGTGAGGCTTACAGGTCTATAATTCCCCAGATTTGCTCTTGCTCCCATTTTAAATACAGGTATCACAATTGGTAGTGATTCTGTGGTGAATGCGTCTTGAGAAAAATAGATATAATGGTTTGGCTATTACAGAACCCAGTTCTATCAGTACCCTTCCATCAGGACCTGGTGCATTATTAAAATTTCCTTTTTTCAATCCTTTTTGGATTTTTTCCTACGTTAACCAATTATTTGGTGAAGGTAGTGTAGCCCCATTTTGTTGCCAGTACCTCCCTTGTATATACAGAAGAAAAGAAGCAATTTAGCACATCTGCCTTTTCCTGGTCACTATTTATCAGACTGCTTGTTTTCACATTGTAATAATAAAGCTTCCTTCCTGACCTTCTTCTCAATAATATATATTTTTAAAACATATGGTTAGTCTTACTCTCCTTTGCAATTTACTTTTACATTTCTAATTTAGCCAATCTTATAGTTCTTTTGCAAGCCTTGTTGATTTCCTTATACTCAAGTAAAGAAGTCTCAGTTCCCTCGTTTTTGTATACCGTATTTTTCGCCGTATAAGACGCACTTTTTCTTCCCCAAAACTGGGGGAGGAAAGTTGGTGCGTCTTATACGGCGAATATACCTTTTCAAACTGCCTCTGTCCTCTTGATCTCACCCCAGCGCTTCCTACCAGCATCGCGTCGGCCGGTGCGTCCTAGTGACGTCACACACGCAACGCTGCAGTACACGAGGAGTGCTGGTAGGAAGCGCTGGGGTGAGATCAAGATGGCAGAGATCAGAAGAAAGGTGAGGATCAGGAGGGTCAAGGGCTCCCAAATACTCCCAAATGCTGCAGTATATGTATGTATGTGTATGTGTGCATGTGCATGTATGTGTGTGTGTGCATGTATGTGTGTGTGTGTATGTATGTATGTGTGTGTGTATATGTGTGTGTGCATGTATGTGTGTGTATGTATGTATATGTATGTATGTGTATGTATATTTATTGTTGTATGTATATGTATATATATATATATATATATATATATATATATATATATATATGTATATTTATGTATGCATGCATATGTATGTATGTGTATCTATATATATATATATATATATATATATATATATATATTTGTGTGTAATGTAGGTGTGTATCTGTGTGTAAAGTGTATTTGTGTTTGATTCAGATTTTTTTTTTCTTGTTTTCCTCCTCTAAAAACTAGGTGCGTCTTATCTGCCGGTGCGTCTTATAGGGCGAAAAATACGGTAATTTAACTGTCTGTTTCTTACTCTGTATCTTGATCTTTAAATCATTGTTAAGCCACATTGGATGTGATTTACTCTGTTTAATTTTATTTCAACATGGTATATGATGATAAGTGTGTATATTTAGTAAGGATTTGAACATTGTCCATGTATGTTCAGTATTTTTACCTGTAAGTTTGTTGACCCATTCTATACTTTGCCCTTTTAACTTTAACTCAACCCACAAGGATTCAAAAATATCACTAGTGCCACCATAAATATCTTCTCTGACTATAGGCTTAAAATTAGGCTTAACATACAGACAAATTCCTCCTCGTCTTCTACTATTGCCCCTATCTTTCCTGAATAAAGTCATCATCATGTTTCAGTAATGCCTATCAAGTCAAATTTATCATTTACTGCTAATAATTCTAACTCGCACATTTTCCCTGGTAAGCTTCTTACATTAACAAGCATACACTTTAGGTTGCCATGATTCTTTGATACAGTTTTGAAGTGCTTGCCATTGTATTTGAGTTACCTCCCTTTTGACTATACTAACCCTCCCCCTTCAACTCTCCCATGAGTAGTTAATCTCCTTTACCCTAACTTTCTACCCCATTACTTCCATCTAGTCCCTACCCTCACCTACTAGTTTTTAAAAAAAAATGCCTGACCCTCAGTCAGCAGAAAGCAAGTGATCAATTCCACTGCAGAATTATTGAATACAAATTGTAATAAATTAGAGACTGTCTTGTTTGTTTAGATTCTAAAACATTTCATGTGTATAAGAATATATTTTAATATTAGACCACAGTGGTCATTTAACTTGACATAGACTGGCTAATTTAATAGCTAATCCAGGGCTCTCAACTCCATTTATCAGAGAATCAATGTTTAAATATATGTCTGTCTGAGCACAGCTGTTTTTTTCAATGACATACAGTATATTGGTACTAGTTCATTCTTGTTGGAAGGGATATCAAGACTCAGGCGGACAATAAACATACAAAACTTCATTTTTTATAATTTGTAACATATTTGCATACTACTCTGAATACACACAACACTACTTTAGTAGAAAGTATAAATATAGCATATATTGTTAGGGGGCAAGTGGACAATGGCATGTCTTATGTATATTGGTGTTTAGCAAATTTATGAAATAGAGTGTGAAATGTCTATATAAAAATGTGGTGATTTGCATTGTATCTTCTCAATGAATATATATATGAATTAGCATAAAAAAAATTGGGGGCATTCATGATACTTTGATAGAAGCTGTGTGTGAGAGAGGTGAGCTTATATATCTGGAAAACTGTGGATGCACCCATTGATTGAGGGGGAAGGGTGTACATTTTCGTCAGATGCAATTAGTAATTAACAAATTCCCTCAGTCCTCCCTTCTTCCCTCTTCCCCCAACCATCCCTACTCTGATAGATAGAAAACATCCATCTCTTAGGAAGTGATGCAAGTAGGAGATGATGGTATCCTCTATTTATTTACATCAGTCTTGAAAAAAATCTGATCTTTCTTATGTTCATGTTTTAGGCATGGGCTAATGTTGTTAGTTTGTTACATACTTCACAAATTAGTGTTGTTTTTTTCGAATTACAGTGATCCTTTAAGTTCTTAGGCAATTAAAATGGATGTGTCCCTGGAGTCCAGTGTAGTGCAAGGTAATCTCAGGACATTGGACATTAATCTTTTTAGGGAAGTCAATTGCTTTTTTTAGAATATGCTTTTAAATACTGTATTGACAAGAGCATTTAGAGTTTAATTAAAACATGGTCACTGACTTTGATTGCTATAATGTCAGCTGTTCCTTATAAAACGTAGAAAAAAATACTTGTTTTGCTGTTTTTCGTTTTAGTTAGCCTTTGTTCTCTATTCCGTTACGTATTTAGAAACTGCATTCTAGCAGTTATTGCTGTTTCAAAACTACTGGGACAGAAGTTTAGGGGTTGGTGACATTAGTAACATATTTATTCTGTGAATTTATCTACTAGGAACATTAACATGTATGTTTACTACAGTTTCATTATTAAAAAGGCACATGACTCAGCAGGACTTTGTAATATTAAGATTGAAAGAAAAATTACTTTGAGAAGTGTAATACATTTATTAAGCGGGAAACTGTAAGAAATAACATGTGGCTTACCTCATCTTACTGAAACACCAAGTAGGACAGTGATGTTCTCTAAGTTCACCTATTTACCCAGTAAGGAGTGTCCATGTGGCTACCACATGTTCTGAGCTCTGGATAAATAATAATGATTAATGACAGTGAACAAGCACCCATTAAAAGCTTTCTTTAACGTGAAGCCAGAATTTTAAATCTATCTTATTTCTTATGAGCACATCTATAAGCACAATACTAAAATAAAGCCATGAGTTATATGTGATTATGGGTCCAATGTGAAGCTGCAGAAGGAATTACACTTAGAGATCTTGTTTCTTAACAATGGATTTACTTGTACAAATTGAATCCACCTGTAAGGACTAACTAATATATCTATTAAAATGTAACATTAGAAAATATTTGGTGCAAGGCAATTATTCTGGTGCTTCAATGTGTACAAAGAGTTGTGTCCTGAAAACATGCCAGTTAACAAGAGTTGCAATAGAATTAAGTCCCTGTTGACATGTTTTAATAAACGTAAAATGTAATAATTCATGACCTAAGCAAGGCCCAGTTGGTATGTGCATATAAGAATGTATACCCCATCCCCATTGAATATAAAATTAGACACAGACCACTTCTTGGGAGATAACTGGCCACAGCGTTTATTGGTAAACACAACATGATGTAATAACCATAACGATAAATAAATAAACATAACCCGAGGGGAGGAGCCTGGACAGAGACAGTACACCCTACGCCCTGCAGCCTCATCCAGGGCCTACCGCGTTGGAACATCCGTACCACCGTAGGGTAGGATCTCCCCCATTTTCCACTGTCCCGGCAACTCCCGTCACCACCCGCCGCTGTGACAAAATAAACAAACTTTTGATACCATATAATAAATACTTAATGATACATCCACAACAATGAGTACTTCAGACAATAAACAACATAATCCACAACTTACTATTCATCTTTTTTTATTAACAGTACAACATATACATCACTTTAACAACAATACTTTAGGGATGGGTGGGTGGGCATCTGCTCCCATAGCTAGCTGGGGGAAAACTGGTGGAAATTGGCGGCAAAAGCCTATAATGGCTCCACCTCCCCCAGCTAGCCACCTCCTGCCCCTCCCAGGTCCTGCCAGGTCAGGTGGCCCCTCCTTCCAACCCCAGGCAAGCCTGAGGTGGCCTACGGGGCCTTCATGACCTAAGCAAGGCCCAGTTGGTATGTGCATATAAGAATGTATACCCCATCCCCATTGAATATAAAATTAGACACAGACCACTTCTTGGGAGATAACTGGCCACAGCGTTTATTGGTAAACACAACATGATGTAATAACCATAACGATAAATAAATAAACATAACCCGAGGGGAGGAGCCTGGACAGAGACAGTACACCCTACGCCCTGAAGCCTCATCCAGGGCCTACCGTGTTGGAACATCCGTACCACCGTAGGGTAGGATCTCCCCCATTTTCCACTGTCCCGGCAACTCCCCTCACCACCCGCCACAGAGAAGATCGCATAATATCTTTGCGGATTCGACTCCCCCCACCAAAAAAACACCATGGCCAGCCACATACCCTCCTAAAACAGCACTCCACTCTCCACCTCTGCTTATGATCCATCAGCGCCGGGGCCACACCCAGCTCTGGGCTAAGACCGACAACCAAGGCCACTTGCCCGCATGGTCTGCTTTACTAATAGCCCATGCTATTTCCGCCCGATACCTTCCAATTCTCAAGACTTCCTTCTCCAAAAGCCCATAGGGCTGTTACTGTAGCTGCTTCTGCACCAAGCGAGTGGGCAGCAAGTTCCATGCGGAATATGCCCAAATGCTGCTGGCAATCTCCAACGTTGTAGAATCATACATAGAGAACCAGTCCCATTTCATCAAGGGAAGGTGCAAACCAACTTCGTGATTGGCTGAACCAAGAGAGCCGTAATCCAGGAAGGGGGAGCAGTCAGCGTGCCCAACACACTGTAACTACCTCCTTTCCCCGCCTGCTCAACTTGGCTGTCGCTGCCACATGGTCACATGATCACCCTGGATCGCCAGACCAGTCACCTGAGATCGACAAACCTTGTCTGTTTACCAACCAAACTCCTGCTACCATCCGACCAGCGGAAGGAGATGGCTGCACAGAACCACAAGGATTTAGACTTGTCACAGACCTCTTTCCATAACCGCAGTAACCAGCCATATGGTCATATGATCATCCTTTGGATCCCTAGACCAGGCACCTAAGGTCGCCCCACCTTGCCTGTATATTAACCAAACTCTCACTACCGGCACACCAGCGAAAAGGAGAGATGGCTGCACAGCCCGCAAGGCTTCGCCCTTATCACAGACCTCCTTCCCGAACAGTGGTATCTCCGGCCCTTGGGAAAAGGCTACCAGTCGCCTGCTGTCCCTTTGCCATACCTCCTGTTCGCCTTTACGATCACCCTTTGGATCCCAAGACTAGGCACCTGAGGTCGCCCTCCCTGCCTGTATACTAACCAAACTCTCACTACCGGCACACCAGTGGGAAGGAGAGATGGCTGCACAGCCCACAAGGCTTCGCCCTTATCACAGACCTCCTTCACGAACAGTGGTAGCTCCGGCCCTTGGGAAAAGGCTACCAGTCGCCTGCTGTCCCTTTGTCATACCTCCTGTTCGCCTTTACGATCACCCTTTGGATCCCAAGACCAGGCATCTGAGGTCGCCCTCCCTGCCTGTATACTAACCAAACTCTCACTACCGGCACACCAGCGGGAAGGAGAGATGGCTGCACAGCCCGCAAGGCTTTGCCCTTATCACAGACCTCCTTCCCGAACAGTGGTATCTCCGGCCCTTGGGAAAAGGCTACCCGTCGCCTGCTGTCCCTTTGCCATACCTCCTGTTCGCCTTTACCCCTTGCTTTCTCTATCCATTCCTTCGTCAGGACCCATTAACCCAGCTTGATTTCCGATGGGCCACACTGCTACTTGCCCCCCCCCCCCCCACCTTTGGGGGACTCCTCCTCTGAGCCTAATGGATAGCGTACCCAGTGCCCAAACTGTCCAACCTCCCACCCTGGCCTGCAGTCTGAGGCTCGCACCTGAGAAGGAACTGTCCTCCATCCTATCTTTTTGACCTTGTATCTTCATAATACTATATGCTCCTCTATCCGTACTGAGCACAAGGTTTTCAACAACGTAGTCCTGAACAAGCAACTACACACTGAGAAACAGCCTGCACCACCACTGCAATCACTGCCTACTCTACTTACTGCCCTTCGATCCACTGCCAACCAGCCGTTTAAAACTCTAGCAAGATCTACGAAGCAAATACCTTACAGCACATACCTATCACAATAGCTTATGATACCACCTTGAATGATCAAAACCGGGTCCTCCATTTTTGGAATGTTGTTAATGCTGTATTTTACCTTGTTTTTATCCCCTGTATTGCGCTACGGAATATGTTGGTGTGTTACAAATAAAAGTTAATAAAGTTAATAAATGATCAAAGCGTGATACAAACGCCGGGGATGACAGGAGTGACAGCCCTTGTTGCATATAGACCAAAAAAAAAAAACACCTCTGTAATAACCCATATATACTCCTAAGTCCGCACGTTGCCAATCCCGGTACAAAGAGTTAATAATATCCTGGAACTCACCTGGAAAAGCATATAATACCCTCTGCTTTATGACTATTACCGGATATCAAGCGTTAGCGCCCCGCCAGCACGACCCCTAAGACTTTTTTTTTTTTTTAATCTGCGACAAAATCTGACAATCCCTTATACATATCTCCATTACCATACAAAATTTTTAAAAAAATATACATGTGCTAGACCCACTGAACACGCACACCGCTACCCACCAAATGGCGCAATCATGGTTTACAATCTAGCATCTCGCTGCATAACCTACACTACCTCTAACCAGACTGACCAGGGGCCCGACGCAGGTCCCCAGATGCCGTTACAGCCAGATTTGAAAAGAGCTAGGGCATAGCATCAATCTGGGCATGTCCTTGCTGACCGCTCCTCTTACCATTCAAAGGATGTATAATACCTGCTCACGACCGTTTGAGCGTCATACCATCGTGTCTTACAAACTGCAGAGGATTATAAGACGAACCAGGACGAAAACCTCAAGATAGGATACCACTAAGCAGGACCCTCCACAGCAGGACAAAAGAGGACCACCGAGCCAAACCACCTCTGTATATGAAAAGAAAAAACTGCTACCAGCGGATCTAATCCATCAGCTACCCTGCCAACACTATGGAAGAACATGCCTGTGCAGAAAACAACTGAGACAAAATTTACATATAAAAACACTTGTCCACCTTTAACATCGGTAGCCTAGAGCACCTATGTCTATATTATCAGACGCAAACACCTCTATTATAACTTGGAATGGACCAAACACCTACCCTAGACCCACCTTCAGGAGTCAATATAACCACCCAAGACCATAGCGGATAAGGCATAAGAGTAAACCGTGGAGGAGTATACAACATACCCAAAAAGGGATAATTCTGCTGAAATGCCACCCGGCCTCCTAAATCCCACTACAAACCTGAAACTAGTGGTATGAGAACTATCTACCTGATCAATGGAACCCACGACGATAGAGATGATGAACGGGGAATGAGTAGCCTACGGCACAGAACGGTAATGCGATAAAATGGTAAAGCCTCCCAGCATACCGGGAGGCCTATACCCCTAACGTACCCTAGAGCCACAAGCACAACCCTGCCAGGAACATGCAGGAATGACCCCAAGATGAAAATGATACCAAGGAGAACGAGTACAGGCAAATAGATTTACCCCATATAACTAACCTCCCGGTGGACCGCCTATGAAGGGAACTCAGTCCAGACACCGATCCCAAGCTGCGACCAACAGCACAATAACCTAACTATTATCAAACATACCTGGCAGGAACCTACACAACAAATACTTGCTATGCCCAAGCCATCAGACCCCAAACTCCCCACTATTGATATGGACCTCTATTAAGTAGACTGTTTATAAACAGCCCCAATACCCCGATGTCAAGGCGGTTAAGTATAATAAGCGCGCAATGTCACTAAACAACCTGGGCACCAACCCGTCTAAGGAGGACACTATGGGGAGGAATTGGCCCTATAACTTTCTAAGGCCTCTCTGCCCTGCTCCCCCCCTTAAGACAGCCCCTGGTAACCTGATATATAGGCTTATGGCCCCAATATGCCAAGCAGTTCCATAAGGGTGGTCCACTGACAATCCTTAAGGCACAGCACTAAGCGCTGTACCTAGTGCAGTTGCAGCAAGAACAACCGCAAATCATATGATCGTTCCAGATCGCAACTGCTACAGTCTAATCTCACTATAAATCACCTGGTGTTCAACCCCTTAGACTGCAATTGGAGAAGCCAACTGCCACTGCCAGAATTAAAAGTCCTATCTGTCCCCCGTAACTCCAGTTATGAACACACTATTATACAAATAACGCAAGGGAAAATGATGTAAGTATTAAATAATCACACAACGTCCTCAGACTCGTAGATAATAATATGAAATAGATTTATTGCGGATAAAAACCGCAGTATACAGAATATGTCAATATATATAACAGCAGTCCCCTAGACTTGACTATCATATTGACAGAGAATGCTGCTATTAATGTGACCAAGTGCTGCTTACCTACACTGCAGCTCCCAGACAGCATGGCAGCCTGAGAGGGAAGGAAGGCCTGGTTACATCACCAGGAGTCCCAGCACACAGCAAAATGGTACACAGCCTTCACTAATATGATAATGTGCACTCTGACCACCCCACACAATCTATACACAAACATATATACAATACACAAACATATGTACCCATACAACAAAACACAATACACATATGAAATACACACAACACATATACACAATGCACATGAACCAAACAAAGACCATACATAACCAATATACCTACAAAGCAAATATACATACATATAAATATGTCCAAATACATACATATATAAATATATCCACATATAGATACATACATCAACAAGCACATGTATATCCATATACATAAACACAGAACCAAAAGCACACATATATCCAAATACATACATATATAAATAGATCCACATATAGATACATAGATCAACAAGCACATGTATATCCATATACATAAACACAGAACCCAAATACACACACATATATATATATATATATATATATATATATATATATATATATATATATATATACATACATAACCACATGCACATATAAATATATAAATATACACATACACACACATATATACATATCCATACATAAATATAATACACAACAACAAAAAAAAACATACCCAAACAAATATAAACATACATATACACCCACACACATGTATACACACCTAAACATATATACATACATATATAAGTGTATAATATATAAGCCTACTACAGAGTTATATAATGCAGTTCATAATACATGCTGCCTTGATAGCAGGGACACAGCTTACCATCCCCTGCACACCACAGAAACCAGATCTGTGGCCTGAACCAGCTCAGCAGTGTACACATCAGTGCCCCCCAGCACCCACATAGCCTATGACAAGGAGCACTAGCAGCTCCATCCTCTTCCATGGCTAGCTAGGGGCCAATCCCTCATAAGTGCCCCCAGCACTCCACCCTGTGCTCCCTAACACTCTGGAGGCCATAAACAGGAGCTGCACCAGCAACACATCTGCTCCCATAGCTAGCTGGGGGAAAACTGGTGGAAATTGGCGGCAAAAGCCTATAATGGCTCCACCTCCCCCAGCTAGCCACCTCCTGCCCCTCCCAGGTCCTGCCAGGTCAGGTGGCCCCTCCTTCCAACCCCAGGCAAGCCTGAGGTGGCGTACGGGGCCTTCATAACCTTATATAAATGGGCTAATAAGACTTTCATTATGCTGTATAGGGCCATGACTTGCTTTACCACTACTCACTTTAAGCCAAGCTTTTCAAGGAGGTGGAATGGGCAGACTAAATGGGCCTATTGGCTCTTCTTTGCCATTAAATTGTATGTGTCGGCATGACTGCAATAAAGTCTCCAATGATTTATTTAGTTATACAAGCATTATATTTAGGGTAGTGAGTAGGAGAGTGTGGCATATTGCCATTTTTTTAAAGACATGAACATTTTATAGATTTCTTTATAAATAAAACAATCTCTGTTGACTTGTTAACACATTCCTGGCCATTATGGCTTTTAAATACTTTAAGCAGTCAGAGTACAATATATATATATATATATATATATATATATATATATATATTTATTTATTTTTTTTAAACCCATATAATAGGCCCAAGAAGCAGCAGTGCACAAGCATGTTTTTGTTCATTGAGTTCTACAACCTTTTGCCTTTTTAGGGATGAAATGGTGCTTTATGAAAGTGAAGCAGACAAAGGAGCGAGAAGAGATGAAAGGAATGTATCAGACAGCTTGTGATTGACTAGGCCGTGCCAAAAAGAGAGCAAGTCACCCAGAGAAAAGGAACTGACCAAGCTGAAAATACAGCCTAACCCACATCTTCCAGAAAGAAGCATTTCACACTGGAATTAACTAAAGGAAAAGGTCACATCCAGGGGACTGCATTCAGTTTAACATTTGCAGTGGTAGATGTTAGAAAAACAGACTGCAGATTATGGTCATTATGAAGGGGTTAAGTTTAGACAAAATAGGGCCAAATTCGATAAAGTTGCTGCATAATGACGCTCACTCACTGTATCTTCCCCATTTTGCTACCCTATTCTCAGGAATATCTATAAAACATATATACTACACCATGGAAATGAACTGCAATGCTCCACACATGGCAATGCACTAGGAAACAGAGTATCCTGAAAATGCTGTCCTTATTAATGTAGGTAGAAATACTGCACCTCACTGCCCTTCCACCTTCTCTAGTCTTACTCTTCCAATCTCTTCACCACTTTGTTTTATGTCTATTTCTCAGTTGTCTATGAGATAGGCATAGATTGCCCCAACTTTATAGTATGGCACACGTTGCACTTCGAACACCTTCTTTGGAATTGTGAATCAAAAATAAGCATTGTGATAGCTTCAAAGTAATAGCCCATTGTAACTGAAATACAAATTCCATACACTTTACATAATGAACTGCACTATTTTTATTTATGTTACATTTAGAAACAGCTTTTTAGGTTTGTTACATTACATTGGTGATTTAAATCTGTCAAAATAGTAGGTAGTGTAGTTAGGTAATAGCTTAGTAATGCATTTATCATCATGCCACCTTGATATCTACCATGTCAGTTCATCTTGAGAATGGTCTCATTGTGGAGTAAAATAGCTAATACAATACAGCCAAACTCTAATACATTATAAAATCCTATGACATGCATGGAAACCACATATTTCGCAGCATCAACAGAAAACTTGGCACTATTGGATATGCACAGAAAAGAAACTGATTTTTGTTGATTGTAATATGTGCCAAAATGTTATAATCTCTACATAAAAGAGCTGAACTTGTGGCCTTTTTGCTCCAATCTCTGCCTTGATTATCACAGTGTGACACACAGGAGCTCAGCAGCACTCCAACTGTGTCATCTGCATTTAAAGCTGAGTTGTGACTTGTATGAAATGGAAACAGATTGTAAAATTAGTATAAAAATTGATTGAAAGTCCTACTGAGAGTAATTTTTCATAGATTTTTGTGGACATAAACATTGCTAATCGTTCTGTTCTGTTGGGTAAAGTTTTGAAGAGTTATGGCACCTTGGCGGAGGCCTTATGTACTGCTCCGCATATGTTACAAGTAAAGTAACTAGAATTTCAGTGTGGTTAGAGTCAAGGTCAAATTTTATTTTTATAAGTTACAATACAGAGATACTATAATGATAAGGGTGCAGTAATATGCCACTCTAAACAGGCGGACCTCGACATTCTCTGGAGTTCCGATCCTGGGTACACTGCGAATGCACAAAATCTGCAAATAACTACAACCTAGGGTAACTGCCTGCAGAAAGGGTGCTAGGGGTGAAGTGTAACTCTCCCAGCGGGGGAGTCATTCACCAGCAGGGGCAATGCAGCTTTCAGGCCCTCTTCTAGGGCTTGGCGAGTATGTGGGGCTCAGCATCCCTCCCCCGTCCCTCAGTGGAGGCCTCTCACATGTAAGTGTGAGAGGAAAACGAATCCGCGAATGTTGAATCCGTGAGTGTCAAACCCACAAATGTCGAGGGCTGACTGTATACAGTATAAGTAACATAAGGAAACAGAAGCAAAAAGTAAGCAGTAAGGTAAAGGCAAAATATTTTCATTATACTAAATTGTTTTCTTTTGTACCTTGTTTTTTGCAATACTTTGTCTATATTTCAAGAACAAATAAATGACAATAATACAAAAGAAAACAATTAGACAAGACAAGATTTTAACCTTAGGTTTACGCTTATTTAAACTATTGATGGCCCTCTTGTTAAAAGGCAGTCCACTTCACCCATAGAGCTGGCCTTGCACATGACCCACAGAAATGGAACATTTCTTCATCAGTTTTCCTTTTAGTATCTGGCCAAGCAGCAAAGGTTTTATTGCAATGGATTTGACTGACAGAATGTTTAAGCAAAAACATTTGGCCACATATTCTGTTCTCAATCTTTTCCTAATGTTCCTAATTTAATAATACATTTTTTTCTGTTCCAAAAAATATAAAACATGTCAGGGCCAACCAGTCATGTTTAGTTTCATGACAGGATGTTCAAGAATTTGTATATTAGTTTGTTTACCCGTACATTAAAAATATACATATATATTTTGCTCTACAGGCCATTCTCCTATTGTGGTATGCATAATATAACTTAGGGGTGAAAGCATGAAGATATGACACAAGTAAATACATCAACAACGTACATAAATAAAGAAAATCAGAGAGAAGTAGAATTGAAAGAAAAACTTCCCATGCCCCCATGCATCCTGACACGAAAAGCAATTAGATGGGGATAGTACTTTATAGAAAGGATAGAGAATAGTGTTTCAGTAGAGAAGGACATTATAGCTGAAATTACGTGAGCTGGGGATAAACATAGAAAATTTGTTTATGGAGAACTGAAACCGTCATTAGAAAAAGAAATGTGAATCCATTTCTGTCACTGACACTTAGAATCCTGATTGGGTCGGAAGATGTAGAGCCAATCAAGCAGAACACAAAAAAAGTAAATGTAAGCTTTAAAAGAAACTTGGGCTTAGGTGGAACGTCCCGTTTAAATTCTCATTTAATGTCCCATTTAAACATAATAAAACTCATTATATTTGAGAGGCGGTTTAGGAAAATAAAGAGAATTAGATACTGAGAGGAAGTGCTTTGTAAAGCAAAAGATAATAATATTAAGCTTGTTAAGTGAGAAGAAAGTGACCTGATTTCAATCTATTTTGTAAATTATAGAGATTGCATGGAAAGCATTAGCGAGCCAAATATTGCCCACCAACACTCTTGTTTATGACGCACCTTCCACACAGATTGGTTATGTCCTTAGGTAAAAATAAGTAGATAAATGCAGTCACAATGTTTTTGTCTGTTGACAGTATGGGCATCTCAATTCTCTATTGAATTAGAGCAGTTTTAAGAAAATGATGGGAAATAAAAACGAGACATGAAATTATATTTTGTGAGTGTTAATTAGATTTGAGGTCTGTGTATTATTATTATCTTTTATTTGTATCATGCCAACATATTCTGTAGCGCTGTACAGGGGATAAGAACAAGGGAAATACAAATTTAACAAATTCAGAAGTTGAAGGGCCTTGTTTTGAGCTTAGAATCTTTGCAGAAAGTGTTTTTTTCCAAAGCACCCTAAAAGACTGGTAACTCGCTACTTACAATCTAAAGGGGATGAAAGGGCAGAGACCTGGGAAGAATAATAGATAAGGAATAGCAAGGGTCGGGAAGAAAGTGAAAGATAGAAAGAGTTTTATTTAGTGGGAGATGGGAGGGATCTGAGGTGAAATACTGTAGTATGTTGTCTGACCCCTGGTGTTGAGATTGTATATGAAGTCAGGTATGCAAGTATGAAGTCAGGTGTTTTCCATGGCTCTATAAATTAAATCTAAATTGGGGTGGGTAAGGGGTAGGGAGGGGAGCAGTGTTCTCAGAATCTCACAGACTTAGTAGTCCTTGGAGCAAGGTGAAGGTGAATTAGCACTGCTGGTCGTGTGTATGCAGCTCTAAGAATCTCACAGACTTAGTAGGCCTTGGAGCAGGGTAAATTAGCACTGAAAGAAAATGAAACCATGGATTGAGGGACAGATAGTACAGGAATAGAGGGGAGTGAGAGAGGAATGCGAGACAGATCTTAGGAGACAGGGAAGCCATAAAGCCATAAATGGGGAAACGGTGGTCGAAGGTGGATATAGCCAAGCTGAGTAAAAGAAACAGTTATGAATTAAAAACAAAAAGCTAGAAATATTTATATCTGCCAAGATATAATTAAATGCATTTATCAAAACTGTGCAGGCATTACTAAATAAGTAGTAGGTGTGAACAGACATACAGTGCCATGCGAAAGTATTCACCCCCCTTGACTTTTTACCTATTTTGTTACATTACAATCTTAAATTCAATGTTTTGTTATTCTGAATTTTATGTGATGGATCAGAACACAATAGTCTAAGTTGGTGAAGTGAAATGAGAAAAATATATACATAAAATTATTTTTTAGAAATAGAAAACAGAAAATTGGCATGTGCGTATGTATTCATCCCCTTTGTTATGAAGCCCATAAAAAGCTCTGGTGCAACCAATTACCTTCAGAAGTCACATAATTAGTGACTAAGTGTCACATGATCTGTCATTACATATACACACCTTTTTTGAAAGGCCCCAGAGGCTGTAATACCTAAGCAAGAGGCACTACTAACCAAACACTGCCATGAAGACCAAGGAACTCTCCAAACAAGTAAGTGACAATGTTGTTGAGAAGTACAAGTCAGGGTTAGGTTATAAAAAAATATCCAAATCTTTGATGATCCCCAGGAACACCATCAAATCTATCATAACCAAAAGGAAACAACATGGCACAACAGCAAACCTGCTAAGAGACGCCCACCCACCAAAACTCACGGACCGGGCAAGGAGGGCATTAATCAGAGAGGCAGCACTGAGACCTAAGGTAACCCTGGAGGAGCTGCAGAGTTCCACAGCAGACACTGGAGTATCTGTACATAGGACGACAATAAGCCGTATGCTCCATAGAGTTCTGCTTTATAGCAGAGTGGCCAGAAGAAAGCCATTAATTTCAGCAAAAGAAAAAAATGATGGTCTGATGAGACTAAAATTGAACTTTTCGGCCATCAAAGAAAACGCTATGTCTAGCGCAATCCCAACACATCACATCACCCAAAGAACACCATCCCCACAGTGAAACATGGCGGTGGCAGCATCATGCTGTGGGGATGTTTTTCAGCAGCCGGGACTGGGAAACTGGTCAGAGTTGAGGGAAAAATGGATGGTGCTAAATACAGGGATATTCTTGAGCAAAACCTGTACCACTCTATGCGTCATTTGAGGCTAGTATGGAGGTTCCCCTTCCAACAGGACAGTGACCCCAAACATACTGCCAAAGCAACACTTAAGTGGTTTAAGGGAAAACATATAAAGGTGTTGGAATGGCCTTGTCAAAGCCCAGACCTCAATCCAATAGAAAATCTGTGGTCAGACTTAAAGATTGCTGTTCACAAGCTCAAACCATCCAATTTGAAGGAGCTGGAGCAGTTTTGCAAGGAGGAATGGGCAAAAATCCCAGGGGTAAGATGTGAAAAGCTCATAGAGACTTATCCAAAGCGACTTGCAGCTGTGATTGCTGCAAAAGGTGGCTCTACAAAGTATTGACGTTAGCGGGTGAATAGTTATGCACATTGACTTTTTCTGTTATTTTGTCCTATTTGTTGTCTGCTTCATAATTAAAAAAAAACACGTTCAAAATTAAATGATGCAAATCCTCAAACAATCCATGTTAATTCCAGGTCGTGAGGCAACAAAACACGAAAAATCCCAAGGGGGGGGGGTGAATACTTTTGCAAGGCACTGTAAAGATATTGGCTCTTGGGATGGCACAATTTCCATAGTCTCCTCTATACCTGCTAGTGGTGTGTATGCAGCTCTAAGAATCTAGTAGGCGTTGGAGCAGGGTGAATTAACACTGAAAGAAAATGAAACCATGGATTGAGGGACAGATAGTACAGGGAGAGAGGGGAGTGAGAGAGGAATAAAGGTATAAATATTTTTTGGAGTTTTTTTCTTTGTTGATATCTAATATTGGCTGCAATATGAACTAAGCTTGAGGTGTTCGTTAAGCTGACAATGCAACAATTTTACAGAAAAAGCCAGTAGGATGCTTGATTGTATTGGAAGTGGAAATAGAAGAAAAAGAGAAGCATTAATGTGACTATATAGATCCCTAGTTAGACCACACCTAGAACACAGTCTCCAGTTCTTGAGATTGTATCTTCAAAAGGAAATTAACACACTAGAAATAATTCAAAGGGCGGCAACTAAAATGGTGCATGGTCTAAAAGACACATCTTACAAGGTAAGACTTCTTGACATGAATATGTATAGCTTAGAGTCGTGCGTCTCAACAGCTGGTCTTAGAACCTGTCCTGGTCCCTAAGACATTAGTCCTCAGGATTAAAGAGAGATGGGGAGAGACTAATACATTAAACATACCACTACCATTGGTCACAGCTGTAGATACTGATGGAAATGACTGCAGTTAAAATATACTTTATTATAGTGTAAAATCAACCTTTTAAAAATCTACTGGATTTCAAAGGTGGTCCTCAAGAGCACTGCAATTCTACCAGCCAGTCCTCAGATCAAAAAAGATTGAGAACAACCAGCTTAGACAGAAGGAAGAATAATGATGTGATAGAAACCTTAAAATATATCAAAGGATTGAGTAAAAAAAAAAAGAAAAAAACAAGAACAACAGGGCATGATTTATATTTGGAAGATCAAAAATATAAAGTTAATTTGAGAAAATACAACTTTACAGAAATGGTAGTACAACAGCCTTCCAGATGATGTGGTAGAGATAAACAAATTTAATGGGACATGGAACATAACTGTGTGTTTTCTTCATGCATATAAAAGAGCATGTTTTAAATATTACAAAAGTTGTTTTTTTGCATTTAAAATATAAAGCAAGACCTGTTTAAACTTCATTCAAATTAATAGGAAATGCAGAGAGCATACTTTGGTCTGCAGATCTCATTGGCTGACAGTGGGCAAGCCCCCACGAGCAGTTAAGTCTGGAAGTGCAACCTGAGACCTTCAGTTGAAAAAGAAAACACACTGTAACACATTATCATTTAACCTTTTCTGATGCAACAAGCAATAAAAAAATATTTCCATGTCCCTTTTAAAGAAGTTAGGATAGTACATGGCTATCCTACTGTTTAATTAACACAAGCTTTTAAGGTAGGTAGAATAGGCAGATGGTGTTTATATGCTGTTATAGCGTCATTTATTGTTTCTATATTATATATGTTGCACATACGAAGTGCAAAGCACTGGTACTGTGTTGCAAAAACTAAATAGAGCAAGGAGAGAGGACTTCGTCATGTTTGAAATTCGGTTATGATACTACAGTAAAAATTATTTGAAACGTGAGTAGCTATAAATATGTAAATGTACCCTCTACTGAATTTGGCAGTAGTACTTCAACATATTTACAATAGTATTAGGACATTAAAGGCATCGCTCATGACGTATGTGGTGTAGTAACATTATAGCTGCATCTCACTCATACTGTATTGGATTATTGCTGCTGACCCACTGACTGAGCTCTCCAAGATAATAAATACAATCAGTTCTATTTAGGTTGCCACTACAGCAGAGGTTTTTTACTTGTTATAAAGGAGATGTAATATTAAAAAATCTATTTAGCTCCAGTTGTGTTTGTAAGTGGCAAGTAATGCGCGCCTCCAGCAAAGGCAGTGATTTTATGGGCTTTTGTGTGCAGGAGATTAAAACAATTAGATTATTTAACACTTTCCTATCCAAAACATACTAAAATATGGTGTCCATTATCATGATACGTAAAGAAAAGGTATAAAGTTATTGGGCCCTATAGTTTTTTTCCAGATATGGCCTATTTAAATGCTTTTGAAAGGTTTTTAGAGTTTTAGAACATATTTAAAGTGACACAGCAAAGGCCCCAGTTATTAAAGTACACAAATAAATAAACATAATAACAATGGGTTGTTATAAACATTTTGAGTGGATGTGTTATTGGTATTTTAATCATACATTTCATGAAACATGTCCTTCCTATGTTCTAATGACATGATATGAAATTAATAATGATCTTTCTCAGTAGGGGGCAGTAATCCACAAGAGCATGCCCAGTTGGTCTATATTCTAATAATGATAAGACGTTAACACTTGACCTTGTGAGTTATCAGCCCCCATTGCAAGAGATAATTAATCATGTCAGATAAAGTCATTATGATTCTGCTTAAAATATAAAACTTTCAAGCTCTTACATGCAATAGTAATAGCCTATTGTAATGACATTTATTTATATGTATACTTTTCATACCTGCAATAACTGGGACTTTTACTGTGTCCCTTTAAAAAAAGGTGTAGTATGTCCAGTTAACTTAACTTTACTTCCCTATATACAGTGCTTGTTATTTTCACATTATATAGGAAGCATTAGGAGTTAAACATTAAAAGACCTACAGCAACTCGGACACCTAGGACATATTGTAACATGTTTTACAGTAAATGCCCTGTGGGTACTTCCAATGAATACCGTTCCATGTCAGTTCTATACTGAGTGCAATGAATATACCACATATGACACCCATAGAAAGTCACAATCACAGTCACTGTATTGATTAGTCATTATGAGCCCATTTTGCAGTGTTTAACTGAGATTTTATCTATGTCTCAGACACAAAATAATTAATTTGGAAGAACCTAATGCATGAACTCATAAAAGAAAGGAATTAAAGGGACTCTGTAGGTTCATATTTTATTTTGTTTCAATTACTTTTGATTATGTTCTTTAATGCCAGTAATTTGTAGCATTCTTATTTTATACTTAGCATATATATTTAAATAATTTAACTTTGATTATGCCAACAGATGGGCAGTCAGTCAGAACCATTCTTTTGTGCAATCCCAGCCATTAAAACATTTACCAGGCCAGATATGTAAAGAAATATGAACTTATACATCCCCTTTAAACATTAGGTTCTCTAATCTTTTAATATTAGATTTTGGCACATGTTATAGGCTAGTAGCTGGCAATCCTTTTGTACTGGGATACCAATTCCATCTTCAAAAGTATGAGGAATCACACAGCGGCTAAGTCATATGTAACTACTTGATTATATTCTAGCAGTAATTATAGCAATAACACATATAGCATTGTATTTAATGTTGCAGTCTGTTCGATGAAGCTCCTAGGTTCAATTCCCCATACAGAGTTTTTTTTTCTTTACTGTTTAAACGTCAGAAAATTTATCCTTTAGGTTATATAATAAAGCATATTTTACTTTCAGGTAACTCTGTTGAATTTATTTTAATTTTAATATAATCATTGAAATAATAATATTATTATTATATATTTAAACTATATACAAGTAACATATTGAAATTAGTTTAAGCAGGGTGTGTTAAGTGATAAGTGTGTTGTTTTTATAAAATAATTTCATTGGTCCTAATCCAATGCCTTGCACTTGTTGTTTTTTTTTTTTCAATTGACTAATGCACACACATTATACCACTGTACTAACACACTCCTCTGCTTTTAAAGACAGTGTAGATCTTTAACATAATGTGTCACAGTTACAACCTTATTATTTATGCAGATTCTTGTGGGAGGGCTTTAAGGGCTAAAATAATATTACAATAGCTAAGTCAATTAATTAATTTTTAAAATGTAAACATATTTACTGCATGATTTTATACCCTCTAATTGATGGAGAAGAACAAATGAGGCAATTTTTTGTGGTTTAATTACACTTTGGCATCCGCACATTCTCAGATACTGTAGAATTAAAATAATGCATGAAGAGGAAATAAATAACAATTATTAACAATCACCACCCTATATGATTAGATAATAGCCCACACTTGGTGGATAGATTAGAAATGCAATTTTCTAGTAAAATCCAATTGATAAAGTTATTGTTAATTCTTATAGTTTTAAATGATACCATATATGGAACCTAGCTCTGTCCCTTTTAAGCTACTTGTGACATAAATGAGAAAAAGGAAATGAGTACAGAAATATTCTTAAAAATATCTGTAAAATATATGTAATATCTAGAACGTATGTAAAAAAAACAGGGGTATGTTTCCGCCTTGGCCCTCAGGGCCCAGGTCAACAGCAGCATATTTTCAGGGAGAAGCAGGCTGCCTGAAGATGTAGCACATTGGAATATGTACTGAAATATGCACATACATGTCTATATGCACTTTCTGACATATTTTGTGATAGATAGATAGATAGATAGATAGATAGATAGATAGATAGATAGATAGAGATAGATATACTTATGATTTGAGATACACAAAGGAGAAAATAGGAGCTGCAACAGGGACATTGGGAGTGCACAAATCTGAATGGCCTAGGGCAGAATAATAAAATCTAAATACTCCCATGGTAAAAATGTTGCAAAGTAACACAAGCTGGCAATACTTCGATTTACCGATGGAACTTTGGACACCAGGATCCTTGTTTGTGCAGACTTGCGTTGTCGATGAGCTCTTGTTTGTCACTCACACACATATTTTTGGCAGAGGGAAGCAAACCTGTGCAGTCTATTTATGTTATTGAAAATGCTTGCACGACGCGATGGACGTTTAAGGCTTATAGGTGCATTTGTGTATAAAATTATTACGCACGCATCCGTATTATTTTGGGTGTGGGAAGCAGCTCTGCACATTGGGCCAGATGCATTTCATAATGATTTTTTTAAAGCAAGGTGCATTCCTCTAAACATATTTTTTAAGAAGTGAACAAGCAAGACAAACACTTTAAGTAGTTTTATAAAAGAAGTCTGACTTGATTTTCTGGTGATGTCCTTAAGTAAAACCACACCTTACTTTGGTGGTGGTAAAATTTGAGACAAATATAAAAAATAAAAAATATCTAATCATGTTACAAAACCTTCTTTAACTGAAATATATTTGAAATTAAGAATAACATTTGTAGACTAAGGGATGCAGGGGCGCCTCATCCACTATTTCCAACTCTTGCTGTGAGTAGGGTACTCACTGTATGCAATAAAAACATCTGTTGCATTGTTAAGTTTGTGTGCACAAAACAAGCAGTTAAGCAAACCAGTTTGCCCATTTTCTGACTGTGTAAAAGATGTTATCTAACTCTTAAAGGGAGATCCCTAAAATATATTTCCTAGTTTAGTGTGTGTACTATTTAGCAATAAGACAAATCACTGTATATTAAGTGATTGTTAAGGGGGGAGCTAAGATTTTTGTAAACTGCCTTTGCATAGATAATTTTAACATTTATGATAATTTATCTGTCATTTTAAAAAGATATCCTGAATGTTATAATTATAATCCAGTTGTCCGAGTAGCTTGGAGCAGCCTACAATGCACAGTACTGCTAGGAAACACAGATTGCTGTTTAAAGCACTGGACTGTGAACTTGGGAGTCTGGTGGCTTGCACTGAATGGATTTTATAAGTCATTTATCTTCATGTACTTCAAATTCCAAACCTATATATATGGCAATATACAGAATTATATATGTTCTACTGTAATAAATTATACTCAGGCAGCTATGCAATGCAACCTTACTGTATGCACAACCTGCAATTATATTTAATGTGCAATGTGTGTTAACACAGAAATAACTTTTGAAGCATTTGGTGACATACAGGTTGCATGTGCTATACAGCCATACCCAAACTGGACAGTCACACGGGTACAACATAGAATGACATAGAGAAAGGCTTTACCTAAGCTAAGCCTTCTTAATACAGCATTAAATCCCTTAACATGTATCTAACCTGCTTTGAAAGATAAGCTAATAAAACACCAAGCAATATTAGATTGTCAGCTCAGCGAGGCAAGGATTGAGTGCTTATTTTCTTTTGTCAGACTTAATCACAGTCATCAGTAATAGGACAATAATCTTTAGGAATTTGTTTTTTCTGCAGTTGAATAAATCTCTAGCTGTGCAGAGCACTGTCACTGCTCAGGTCTTTTGTGACCCGCAGCTCATTCTTAAACTGCTTCGATCTACTTTAATTAAAACACATTTCGTTTCCTTAAGCGGAAATGTGTCTTTGTCAGTTATTTATCCAAGGGCATTAATAAACCTCAAGCCAAAAAAATGATTTGCAAACAGTAATTCAAGACAGCTCTAAAATAAAAAAATAAATAACTAAAGAAACCTTTTGTATATATCAAATAGCGCTGCCTATATTTAATGCAAGGCACTTATGTTTCATACAATGCTCTGATTTTAATGGGTAAAGAACTAAGAGAACAATGAGCACAAAATAACTTCTGCTCGTTCTCTTTATGGAAAAGCAAACTCTTTATGACAAGCCATTTTTCTATTTTAATATGTGTCACACTGAGCTGGGACTTTGATGTAGAGTATTAAAAAGTTTAACCCATTAGTGCCAGAGTTGCAGCTAATGCACTGCAGCGGAGGGGGTAGTGTCAAAATGAAGACCCAAAGGCATCTTTATAAGAAGTAATATAAAACTATCCTGTAGTTATTAAGCTTAGAACAATAACATACAAACAATCAACTTTTTTAAAAAGGATCGTGATAACTTTTGTAAATAAATAGAAATAATCTATAAAACATTAATTTGCCTTAAATCACTACAGTGTTTCAAATTGAAAGGGTCATGGAACAATTTTATTTATTTATACCTTTAAAATAGCATGTTGGAAATTGATTTGTATGAAAAAAAAATAGTAGTTAAACTTTAAATTTCATTGAATTCATCAAGAATGCTCAGAGCATAATATAGCGTGTAGGCCTCATTGGCAGACTAATTTGTCTCATACAGTTATTATACTGCCCCGTGAGCAGTTATGAATTGAATAGGTTTGTTGTTCTCTGAGCCTTTTATTTGAAAACACACAAACTCATACATTAACAAATAGCCTTTTGCAGATGCAACAAAATAAAACAATTCCTTCCAGGTTCCTTTAACTAGGCTGATAATTGTTTGCCAATAGCTATGCTTTCCTGTGAGTCGTGACATGGGCCATATAAGAACTAGAAGCCTTGTGTATCAAAGCCGATAGCTCTAGGGATGCCTTATAATAAACAAAAAAGTTGCTTCTACGTTGTAGATGCCAAAGAAGTTACTTTGCTTACACAACTGAGCATAGATATAGCCAAACTTTTCTCAAACAATAAAATTAAAACACAGAAACCTATTTGGCCAAACTAAAATCTAAAGTAATCCTAGCTTATTTGTACAGGATATTACTATTAATGTTTCTTGTTATTATCCATTATTTATAAAGCAGCAACATTTTCTTCTACACTGACATCTGTGTTTTTAACAACTGACCAGTGTATTTCATCTGTTCCAGTAGTGAAAGGGCTGGACACCTATCAGGATTGATCCGTGTTTTGTGCATTATTTATAAAAATGCTCTTATGAAAGGCTTACTGCTGTATATTGTGTCTTGACTTGGGACACTAACACACACACACTCATAGTCTTCATTACTGTCAACAAGAAAATGTACATCGAAAACCACTTTAATGCCAAAGAAGCCTCTATGGCAGCTCAATGGTAATAGATATTAAGCACATTTACTTCCCAAAAGGGCATTTTAATGGTGTAGCTGTGATGTTCCATGCACATACAATGTTTAAATGCCATATGGCTGCCATAGCACTATCAGATACATTTTAGGACAATAACCCAACTTCTGCAGTGCAGCATAAATAATAATTCCATGGTGAATGTATCCCCCTATATTAGACACAGACCCTCCCTCAGTGCGTCATATACAATTAGTATCTGGGGTACAAACAATTCCATGTGAAGTTTCCATGTCATGCAGCCTGCTTTCTGAGCTGTGTTGCTATCCCTGCACTGCCCAGTCCTGCACCTGTTGGGCTTTATGTCACTCTCTGACAGCAAAAGGGAACATAAACATAGCCTTGAATAAAGTTTCCAACTGTCATCGTTCTGTAAAATAAAGGCGAATCTTGCTATAATCCAAATAAAAAAGACTACATTCAGGAGTTGGGTTACCATTGTGCAATGCTATGTTAACCATTCCTACATAGCTAGTGTTGTTCAACACTTGAGTTACAAACAGTGTTTTAGGGTTGCATTGCAATATGTCAGTCCAACTAGGTTGGAACTAAACTGGCGAACGTATATTGACCTATCTGGACAATGCCATATTCAAAAAGAAAGGTCAAGTACATTTACCGATTAAGAAGATCATGTCCAACAAAACGAAACGTTCACTAATCCCTACAAGGTGGGAATAATCCAAATGTAGAAGAAAATACACAAACCACAGGGTCACATAACACCATGTCCTTTAATGACAGCAACATACAATACTGTACGGCTCGGAAATGTGCAAAGTGCTGATCAGCGGGTGATAATGTGCATGTGCTGAGTTGGAAATGTATACCATTTGTGGATATGCTCCGTCAACATGAACAAAGTCACATCCCCTACAGAACAATAACATATTCCCCAGGAGGTGATGTTCCAACAGATCGGAATGGAAAAGTCCATAGCATCTGTATTTTTTTTTTCAAGAGCTGTAATTGATTAACTCAGCATGTATTAACCAGAGGTAAAGAGGCTATTTTCTTTATTAACTAGACTTCCATATACCTAGGCATGCACACTTTATAAATAGGTCCTCACTTATTTACTTCATTAGTGGCTACTTAAGCATCTTTAGAGGCACTCAATTCAATCTATAGTTAGTTAAACTAGATATGGGGTATGAGAAATTGCTCTGTGACAATTTTCTGGCCAGAAACCTGTCTGAACCAGCAGGACTGTAGTGAAGTAAATTGATTAACTTGGTAGCAGTGTGTACTATCTAGCAGGGAGCGGACATTAAATATACCAGTACGAACATCTGTTCTACTCCATCTGGAAATATAATGATCCATTTGTTTGCTTGTGGCAACTCTTGCTTCATTACTGGGTGCGAAAAAAATAAATAAATGTAGGAGGTTAAAAAATGATTTGGCCATTACGGTTACAGCTATATAGGAAATTGATTTTCCAAATTGACTTTGGACTTAAATATAGTTGAACTCAAAGTGACCTCTAACCCCTTTTGCCGCAAGAGACATGTGCAGTGAAGGGCATTCACATGCCCCATTATGCATCGAAAATAAGTTAAATAGGTGCCACATATGGCAATAAGGCACCTGAAGACTATGGCTTTAAGTAATGGTGCTTAGGGATATAGAAGTGATGTATTTAGTATTTATAAAATAATTTCTCACAGTCTTTTCCTATTTTGTTCTCCCACCATTTACATCTGGAAATCACATACAATGAGTTAACCATATCACTGCTGGAGAGACCCGCCTCCTTAGCAGTGGTAGCATTCATTTTGTAGTCAAGAGAATTGAGTCAAAAAAAAGGAAAACATGCAGAACATATAAAAACAAAATAGTTACACTGTAGCATTTAGATCTATGAGGTAGATTCTCTTGTTTGTAAAGTACATATCAAGAATATAATATCCATAACATTTTAGTAAATATACTCTTACCTTAAATTAAGAAGAACTGAAACTATACAGAAAAAAAACACTTGGCTAATAACTTTACACATCCTGCAAGACAAGGGCACCGCCCATCTGCAAAACATTTATATAAAGACATAAATCTCCTTAATATAATACATTAAAATATCTGATTGACTCTTGTATTGCAATGATCCAGTTTGTAGTTAATAGTTTATAATAAAAAAAAACAATTCTATAATAAGCAATCATCCTGCGTGTTATGGTTTTTGCCCAGGGGATCCATGCCATAATCTAGCACAGTACCTTCACAGTTTAATAGGGAATCATTAGGGGATTTCTCTTCTGAAAATAATACCTCACAAGTTCTATCTTTCCCAATTGGACAAGGGTCTGTTTCTTCATTGTACATACTGTTGCCATTGCTTTGAGGGTACCCATTGGCATATAGTTTGGAGCCAGGCTTCCTTAGATGAAGTAGCTCCTGGAAAGCATATCTGAAGTCTGGGCTCCTGCAGTAGATCAATGGATTAAAAGCAGAGTTGACATATCCCAGCCAGTTCAAGACAGTATAAGCATTATCAGGGATTAAGCCAGACTTGATCACCTGGATGATGTTGACAATGAAGAAAGGAAGCCAACATAAGGTAAAAGTGCCCATTATAATGCCCAAAGTCTTCAGTGCTTTGTGCTCCTTCAAGCAAAACTTGGAGGTCCTCCTGTTGCCCTGTTTGCCATTTGCATCCAGTTGGTTATTTTGTTGGTGGAACCTCCCCTCACATTTGTCTATTTTCTTCAGCTGTTTCTTGGCCACCTGAAAGACCCTGGCATAGACAAACACCATGACAACCAGAGGCAGGTAGAAAGAGATGATGGAAGAGGATATGGCATAGGGTTGATTGGTGTAGAAGAAGCAACACAATTCATTAGCATAGCAATCTGTGGCAGTGAGATCATTTGACCTATACCAAAGCATGTAAATAGGGAGAAAAGATGTGAGGGCAGATACCACCCAAACTAGGAGGATGACAATCCTGGCTTTGCATTTGGTCAGCAGGCTTTGATATCTGAATGGAGAGGTAATAGCAAAATACCTATCCACTGCTATCACACACAGTGTCTCTATGCTAGCAGTGACACACAGGATGTCCACAGCTGTCCAAAACTCACACCAAAAGTTGCCAAACTCCCACTTGTCCATCATGATATTGGTGGCTCCAAAGGGCACCACTATCAGTCCCATCACCAGGTCTGCACAGGCTAAGGATGTGATGAAATAATTAGTGACCGTTTGAAGTCTCTGGAACTTTGCTATAGCAGTGATGACCAGGACATTCCCAAACACGATCACCAGGACTATGATGGACATCAGGATGCCCATGCCCACCATCCAAGCCTCATTTGGCTTGGTATAGTTACTTTTATCAGTCATGTTGTCCATTGTGCTGTTAAAGCTGAAGTTGGTCAGTGATCCCATAGTGCAGCAGTCCTTTACTTCTTTTATTTAAAGTCTCAAGACTTTTTTATCCAACACTGGAGATACTTTTGTCCTGCATGAAGCTTGTCCCAGGACTTCTACCCTTGGGGAAGGCTTTGCTGCTTTAGTTCCTTCATTCGCTTGTGCTCCTGGCAGTGACAGCCGGTGTGTTCTTGCACAGTGAGGATGCCCTACTCCTGACAGTCACTGCTACTCTGATCTACACTCTGTGCGCTCAGCTTTTAACAACACCCCCCTGTGATGTCACCGGCCGCAGCCAATCCCCAGAGATCAGCGTTGGAACCCGGCGTAGTGTCAGAGTCAGTATCCCTGTCAGACTCTGTGTCCCTCTCACTAAACATGCTGATACAAAGTCCTCCCATGCCCTTTAATTAGCTCACTTAAGGTGGATTAGCACAGTTACACCAACTGAAGGCATTTAAAGGCATGTTTACATTTCCTGGATTATGAACAATCAGTTGTGTATGGAAACATTTTTATAATGAAAAAAATATCAAAATAAACGTTATTAAACGTACCCTAAAGTTTGCAAGTAGATGTTTTGAGAGTTAGTACCCCCGGAAATCCCCTGCTAAAATTATCAGAAAATTAATAATTATTTTTGGCCAATCACAGGCAGATAATACATTGTTTTAAACTTTGATGGCAGTTTGTGTAGCAAAGCATAATGGGATGTGCAATCTCCTGCCCAAGGAAGTCCGACATTGCTCTGTGGATCTCTGCATTGCCCTGCTGTTGGCTTGAAGGTTAGTATAGGGGTATAAACTATATCCAAATGCAGTGTTTTATATTAGTAGGCACCAGGTGCCTATGTAAGCATTTTTTTAAATAAAATTCGTCTGTGTGTATAGAATGACTCCATATAATGTATGTGACTGACAAAAGCAGATTAGAAAAAGGGAAAAACAGGGAATGTACCTTTAATACAGAGATTGTAACCAAATATAATTGTAGTCCCCTTCTGGATGGCTACATTGTTGCAGTGAAGGGGCTTGTGTACTTCAATAAAGCTGTGAGCTATGTATGACATGTAGGGTAACACAAGATAGACAAGTCATAGCAGAGATGATAGACAAATCTCTGTACACTGGAGAAGGAACTGGCAGCTCACTCCAGTATCTTTGCCACACAAAAAAACTTATGGATAAGCATAATCAGATAGAAATGCCTGGCGTACTGTGGTCCATAGGGTCACAGAGGATTGGACACAACAATAGCAGAATAATACCCCAATTTATGCTCAGAGTTTATCCGTCTGTGCTACTCAGATAACAAAGTTATGTTTCCAAATATTAGTAAAATGTGTGTGCAAGTTAAAAATATATGTATATATATTTATATACAGAGTTGTTGTGTATAGCCATATTAGTTCAGTGTAATAAAAGTAATGAGAATTTCAGTATATCTAGACTAACAGTGTATTTTAATAGACAACGTATTGAGATGAATCTCCTGCTTATCAAATGCTAATCATTACTGACAGCTAATTAGCACTTTCACATTTACACCTAAATAATAATGAAGAAATCACATGATACTACATGGGAATGGTTGGGCACAATAAGTAATATTATAGTAATGGCAGATATGATATGGCACTATAGCCTTATAAAATGTTGTGATGGTGTGGCAGAATTCCCAGATCCATGTTTAATCACATGAGTGAGCCGTTGCCTCCTTAGTTATCGGCAAGTAAAATAAATATAGTTATAAAGAGTGTTGAAAAGACCTGTTTATTTAACATGTGGTTAAGAATAGAATTTGGTAAGGGCAACGTAAATCTTAATTTTCTCTTCACGGTCTTCTGACAAGATTTATAGGAGAATATATTTTTTCTGACAGCAATGTTAATGGTCTGTATAGGAAATCACCTTGAGCAGTTATCAGAGAAATCTGTAGGAAAAGCCCATAAGTGAAAGCCAATGACAAATTTAAATAATGTACATACAAGTATGTTTTACTATCTATCTTTATTTATTTTGAATTAAGTAAAAACATCCTATGATTTAATCTGTCACTGTCCCCTAATCCAAACCATATGCGCTTTAGATTAACAAATAGTGCTGCAAAGGTCCAATAAACATACTGAAATGCAGCTCTGCAGCATGGTCAAGAACAAATTTTGCACCCTGTTAATCTTAGTTAGTGTTAACAACATTGCAAATGCAGTTTGCAGTAGGATTGAAAGTTTATTTTGTCTCACCATTTCATTGCGGTTTTGATGCGAAAACCTTTTTGTGATGTTTAAAGCCCGCTCTTTTTAAATATGCATGATAGACAAATGTGTTTGTTCTATGTCTGTTTTCATAGATGCCTCGGACCGCCTCAAAATACAGCTATTTGATTCCCCTACCTTATGGGGTGGGGGGGGAGGGGCATGTGGATATATTCCTGGGAACCCACTCCAGTATCTTGGCCAAGAAACCCTTATGGATAAGCACAACCAGAGACATAACAATAGATGTGCCTGGCATGCTGCAGTCCATAGGGTCACAGAGAGTTGCACGTGACTGAACAACTAAACAACATTTCTTGAATAATCTAAGCTGCTACGGCCGTTTATTATACTGTAACTCTTGGAATTTTACGATTTGGGGCATAATACAGTATTTTGTTCTATTCTACTGCAAGGTCCTCACATACACTGAATAACATGATAATAAAATAAGGCATTTAATACAGCCTTATTAAATTGCAATTCAGCAAATTCTAAAGGGCTCTATATAAGCACATAGCATATTTTTTTACAGAAGTTTTTAGTTAGTGAAGACCTTGCTTTTGGATACAAGTTCACAAACTAAAAACTTCTGTAAAAAAATATGCTCTGTGCTTATATAGAGACCTATTCAATTGACCAAATCTCAATTTAATAAGGCTGTTAAGTCCATTCTGATTTTGTAGATATTTGCATAACATAGTATATAATAGTAGATACGTCACTTAAAACATAAACATTGCATAGTGGATATGTCCCTAAGTTTATATACCACGAGGTGTATAAACTTGGGGGCATATCCCTGAGGGGGTTTGAAAGTTTCAACTAGTGGCCCAAAAAGTCTGCTCGCCTCTGGTGTAGACTCTTATATATCAGTAGATAAATTCTCTTCCAAATGAGATGGTGACCGCGGATTCAATAGATAACTTTAAAAAGGGACTGGATATATTTTAATAAAACACTTTTTTCCCCCTTTTGAGACAATTGGCAAAGTTTCACTGTTTTTTTTTTTTTCTGTTTGCCTTCCTCTGGATCAATTAACGACTAATCCGCGTATTGCAGATCAGAGGAGATCTAAAAAGGTTGAACTTGATGGACTAAAAGTCTTTTTTCAACCTCAATAACTATGTAACTATGTAAATAGTATACTTTATGCTACTATATGTGTGTCCTTTACATGTGAACAGTTGGCTATGATTTGTATTTATTTAGGTCTAGAACATTTGCTACCATCAGCTCATGAGAAAATAATACATACAATTCTGTAATATCAGCTCAAACGAAGTCTAGTAAACATTTTCCATTTTGCTATGTTCCTCTTCCATATCTTGATCATGGCACATGATGTAACATTTCATCTATAATTTGTATTTCTGAATATAGAGAGAGTGTTTATATTGGCACTGATATAATAACTGAAAAACATTCTACAATAACTGCAAACAGGAAACATTCCTAGTCTTTATTTGTGCAGGTGACTGCATTCAAGCCAATGGACTCATGCCTCAGGGGCTAATCGGTAATTAAAGGCAATGATCTCCCATTAACAAAAGATATGGATCTCTGTTTGTGGGTGGATCATTGAGATTGACTGACAATGCAAACTCCCGTTTTTTTACTGTAATAAAATGCAATTAATTGTAAATAGCATTCAATTTATAAAGTACTTGTTATTTCCTATTGTTTTAATTTACACCATATATGGAACCTCCATTGTGTCCCTTTCAAAGGACAGGGAAAAATAGATTTTTCTTTGTTGCATCAGAATGGTGGTATTTAATAATGTGTCACAGTGTGTTTTATTTTGGCAAATAAAGGTCTCTGTGCACATAAACTTATTTAGAGGTTTAACTGTTCTTGGAGGCTTGCCTTCTATCTATCTATCTATCTATCTATCTATCTATCTATCTATCTAGCTATCTACACACAATCTCAAAAGTGTGAGCATATATTTACCAGTTTGTGTTAACACCTCTATATAACTGTCTATGTATACATGCACACCCTCCAAGGTTTTGGTGTGTATATGTCTGTTTTTTACACAATAATGTATATATATATATATATATATATATATATATATATATATAT
The DNA here is from genome assembly GCA_027410445.1 of Discoglossus pictus. Classification (NCBI taxonomy): domain Eukaryota; kingdom Metazoa; phylum Chordata; class Amphibia; order Anura; family Alytidae; genus Discoglossus; species Discoglossus pictus. The sequence goes on along the minus strand of CM050167.1, from coordinate 267,544,800 downwards.
ATATATATATATATATATATATATATAAATATAAATAAATATAAATATAAATACAAATATATATATATATATATATATATATATTATTAAAAAAAAAAAAAAAAAATATATATATATATATATATATATATATATATATATATATATTACATTTCTGGGCAGCAATGTTGGCTATAGAATAATGTGTTGTAATATGTTTATAGATAGGGAATTTTATTCTACATGTGCCCAGTAACTTTGCTAACCCCGTCTGGGTCACTACCTTGTTGTGATGAAGTAGCTTGTGTAGGCCATAGCAGAGAGGTCAGACAAATCGCTGTCCACTTGAGAAGGAATTGGCAACACACTCCAGTATATTTGCCATGAAAACTTTATGGCTGTATTCATGATGGTTAAAAATTCATTGCAATGTGCCTCATACAGGGGAACTCTTTTTTCAAACTGGTACAGAGATGGTATTGGGTACCCGTTTAATTAAATAGAATAGATGGAGCTTACCCCCCGAACTGCTGAAGGGGTTGTAGTAATCCAGGTACCCATGCCCATATCTGGTGGGAATGTAGGCATGTGCAGTCATTTTGGGAATAATGTATATTGCAGCTGACAAAAAAATTCAGATGTGATTTTGCCTTTGGACCCAAAGTTGGCTTTGTTTCATATGTTTGAACTTAACACCTCTATGTCCCAAAGACTGATAATTACTCATTGTCTGCTTATGGCAATATGGTTATTGATTAAAAACTGGAAGCAGAAAAGGTTGCCTACATGGAATGGGGTCAAATGTATTATAAATATAGAAACAGAGCGTTAGAATGACCAAATAAACAAGCGAACAATATCTCAAAAAAACTTTTTGAAATGGCAAATTTGGGATCGATATACGAAGCTTAATGGATAGTGGAAAGCAAATTATTCATGATTAGAAGGTCTCAAACAGATTATTACCCTGATGATTGGTTGAGTGTTGTATGAGGAATACATGTAACTATATTTGATGTTTTGTATATATATCTGTTGTAAAGTTGTTTGTATCTACTGTGCTCAATAGGGTCACGGAGAGTCAAACACAAGTAAACGACTGAACAAAAACAAAAACTGTGCTAATCCACCTTAAGTGTGCTGTAGAAGCAGGATTGGGCGTGTATTATTCATGAATACTGAATCTGACAGTGATACTGAATCCGACACCACACTGGTCACTCTTAGTATATAGAAGTTTCTCAGGTCCGTGCACTGGCAGATCTGAATGGCACTGCCCGCGCTGGACTGTATGTACAGTATGTCACCGCAAGCATGTGCCATGTGCTGTCACTCACAGGCACTGCTGGCTGATGCGTACTAGTACATTAAGTTTTACGATGTCTTTGGCATGTGTCACTTGTTCTCCCCAAACAAACAATAATCACCTGCGAACAACAAACATTTTCATTATATCATTCTATAATTATTTTACTACCTTTTATAAATTCTCCTTTCTCTTTCATTATGTCTAAGTGTTTTTCCTCCAGATTATGGTTTGTTGACAGTAGGAAACCAAAGATAAGGGCAGTAAATGTAATATTATCCATACTGAGGGCTGGCGACTGATCAATACAAGTTCATATGTACATATAAATTAAGTTTTGTTTAATTTATACAGATCAATACACCAAAGAGGCGACCTGTAAGAAAAGACTTTATTAAAAGCCAATTCAAAGTTGACATATATTGAGTGGTCCTTGAATATAAAAATAAGTCATTGAATATTAAGTATTTTGTATTGTTTATGTTTTGAGGTTATTGATATTTTTATGTAAATCAATAATACAGCTGCCTTAAAGCACAATTATAGTGTAAGGAACCGCACGTGTCTTAGACTAGACAGTAAACAGTATCTGACAGCAGCTAGACTGAGATAAGAACACAGGCACCTAGTGCCACTAAGCTTCACAAGGCAGATAACTGAAGGCTACAAGCTTTATTTACTATGGGGAGAATTACTACTACAAGGATGAGATGCTTAGTGAATTTACCCCACTGGGCTTTTGTCATCTCATTGTTTATTTTTATATTAAATAAAGAAAAATTCTACGAACAAATGCAAGTGAAAATTATACTATTATAATATTTCTTAAAGAAATACAATAATAAAAACACAATTATATCATCTTGTGCAGACAATTGATCAAACAAATTCTATCTATCCATCTATCTATCCATCCATCCATCCATCTATCTATCTATCTATCTATCTATCTATCTATCTATCTATCTATCTATCTATTTTTTTAGAGTAAGTGTGGATATTTTCTGCATATTAAACACGCTGTTATCACTGCAGTTATGAAGTTTAGTGAAGTTTGGCCTATTTGTCTCAATATCTATCTATGGGTGCATTAGTTTGTATTTCAAGCCCATGTCATGCAAACAATGACAAAAATGCTTACTTTATCTGCAAGAGCCGGATTATATTCTCTGAATGCAGTATAAGAACTATGGACTGGGAGATTTTATTTGTATTAAAAGTGATTATTAAGAATGTAAGATATGTAGATGTAGTCATACTGTTTGTAGTTACTTGTAATAAGAATTACACAATCCTCATGATCACTAAAATGCAAATATGTTAATTTAATTTCTATGTTATTCTATCCAGCCTATTCTCTACAGTTTATGCAGAGTTTTAATATGTAGGTGGTTGAAGACTGAGAACCAGACTGATAACTTAAAACCTGCTGTCTCAGGATAGTCCTTGCTTTTACAGTTTGGATTTTAATGTGATTTATTATTAATTTATTTATGAAGAACAAGTATATTCAATAATGTTGTGCTCTTTGCATATATAAATTACTCTGAAGTGACTTAGAAGACACATTCGAATCATGACTGACTGCTAGGCCAAAGGTCACTTCCTGACCTTACTACTATTCTTAATGTTGCCTTCAACACTTATGCAAATCCTGCATACTGTTATCATCTGTATAATGAATTAACCACCAGTTTGGAGTCTCTTTCTACTATCTCCTTCCCAGGGGTGTGTTTCTGCATTTGCTCAAAGGTCTAGGACATCTAATTTTTCAGGGGGCAGCAACCTGCTGATAATGCATTGCCATACATAAAAATGTTAGTATATGTACAGAAATGTACTATATATATATATATATATATATATATATATATATATATATATATATATATATATATATATATATATATATATCTATATATATATATATATATATATATATATATATATATTTATATTTATTTATATTCATATATATATATATATATATATATATATATATATAGTATGTCAGAAAGTGTAAAATATACTCAGACAGAAACATCACTGCATACAGATTATTATTATTATTATTGTTTATTTGTAATGCGCCAACATATTCCGTAGAGCTATACCTGGGTTAGGTTCCAGGCAGAGACAGAGACAATATAAAACACATTGCAAAGAATGGAGGGCCCTGTCTTTCAGCTTAGAATCCAGTGTCCAAAGTACTTTCCCCAAGCGCCATGCAAGATTGAAAACTCACAGTCTTACCATATAAAGGACATTTCTCTGCATATACTATCATCTTAATGTACAGCATTCATTTATCAGGCAGCCTAAAAATGAGATGCCCTAGGTCACACGAGCCTATTCAGAAACACACCCCTGGGAAGAGATAGTAGAAAGTGACACCACCTCTCATATGTTACTTCCTTTCAATTGCACCATATCTATCACTTCTAAAAATTAAACATTTGAAGTACTATTCAACCTCATTGCCTAAGAGTATCTTGGAGTTTGAATCATATTTTTTCTGCATATTAATGATCTCACTGCATCCTGATAAATCCACCTACAAAACACTAATAGCCATTGCCTGCATGGGTGTAGGAGCCAAAGAAAATCTGGGGGGATACCACATATAGTATACAAATACCACACAACTGCTTCTCTACACACATTAAAATATCTAGGGAGATTTGTCCCCCCCCCCCCCAGTTCCTACACCCATGATTTCCTGCTTCGTACATAGAATAATAATCACAACTAAAGTGGTCTACACACCAGTCATCATGAACCCATACTCCTTCATATGAATCCTGGCACCCATACCTATTAAACGTGGTGACCCACCATACATCGACAATTCTCTGTTACATTTGATAAGTCGCACAAGTTTTCCGATGTTTAAATTGACTACAAAAAGAAGCATTTCCCCATTCGGCATTTCCTCCTCTCTGGTAGACACAATATATTTCTATACTACACCCTATAAGCTCTTCTTCCTCTCTATTGCCTGTTGGGGACTTTTCTAACAAGACTTCAGAATACAAGTTGGCACTTAATCCAATGTAAGGAAATAGCCAATCATCACATGTACAAGTAAAAAATATATATTTGGCAAAAATCATAAAAACAACAAAAACGTTTTATGGCTATAATCAAAGCTACAGTGTTATGTGTTTAGCACAAGAGGTGCTGGGTCTAAAACGGAATTCGTTATGTAATATATACATATATATATTAGTAGAATATTATACAAACACATTATGACATACTTTGAGTCCCTTCTTGGAAAAAAAGTTCTATCTAAACATATTATTATTATTATTATTATTATTATTATTATTATTATTATTATTTTGTGTTAAAACCACCGGTCAATTATATAATAGAACCTTACTCCATATAGTCTCACTAATTACAAATAACATGCAAAAATAAATATAAACTTATTTATATAACTACCACTGACTAATAGTACACTGTGAAGTCAATTAAAGTTTCACATTAGCTACAAACATTCATCCATACTTAGTCATATCTCTCCTGTGTTTCGTTTGCTGCACACAATTTTATATGTATGTTACCTTATTAACACATGTTTCTATACCATGTATATGAATTCCATTGGAGCTATTTATGGTGCAAGACCCATACTGGCTAAAACAATTAAATGTAATCCCTATTGACAGATTTACCGCTTTGTAGTAAACTAATTAGTGTTGTCTGTTTAATTAGAGACCAGAAGACTGTAAGACAGTAATGGACTGTGGATTACAGCCATGCTTCATTCCTGCAGATGTGGCTGTGTGTATGTACAGTATGTTTATATAATTATTACATGGGCTGAGGAATTAATTTAGTTTCTACTGCTATTGAGTGAATATGGATAAAATAAACATTGAGATTCATTGCCAAAAATGCAGAATTGACACCAAGGTTTGTATGCTGAGTTCTGGAAATGCTATTGCTATGTATATCATAAATTTTTTAAATAAAAAAAAAAAAAAATACATTTAAAAGCCATATTGACATTAAGAAACAATTTTCCTTGTGTAAGAATTTATCACCACAGGACACAAAAAGTTAGAACATATGTCAACATAAAAAAAATGTTTATTTGTTCATATGATATAGTATATTAGAATTTTAAGGTATACTTACATAAAAAAATGTGTTTATATGCCCAGTAATGATGCCCACTGAAATAGTGTTACCTTAGTCTTGAGCCTTTTACAGAAATGCACCACAGTAAACAATTCAGATATTGCAGGGAATTTACTAATATGATCTACCGTGGCTCATCGCTCATTAGCGCTACACACATCTCATGTGATTTACTAAATTATTGTTATAATAATTAGGTCCTTGAAGAGCCACGGTAGTACCCAATGCAGCACTTTGTATCCACCCCTCACCATCAGAGCAGGCACCATATTGGTTGACAATACACCAATAATGACGTATAACAAACTAGGAACAATAATGCCATGCTCGTGCATGGTCAGTTGCACTACATATTAATATAATTGCTATCTGATTTTAACATAATTAGCCTGTTACCCCATATGAGACCAGGGTGTTCCCTGGAACCCTGCCTCTGCACCTGGAGGGTGCCATCAGGACTCCTCACGCCTAGTGGTAGGGGGCACATTAAAGCCATTGGGCGCCCCTTTGGACTCCCATGGCACCTAACATTAAGCCATTACCACAGGGGTCCCTGTGGACTCTCGTGGTATACTACACTTTTACCATGGGGTATTCACAAGAAAACCATAGTCCTTAACACTATCAACAAATTAAATAATACATAATAACACAATACAGGAAAAAAAGACTAACATAAAAATAAAAAAGACACATCAAGGGTGGTTAATCCTCTACCAAAGGAGGTGGTGACAGCGGATTAAATAAATAACTTTAAAAAGGGATTGGAAATATTTTTAAATAAAAAGGGCATTCATGGTTATCATGGATAAATAGAGAGGGAGTGTTGATCCAGGGAGGAATCCGATCACCAGTATCTGGGGTCAAGAAGGAATTTTATATTTTTTTCCCCTTTTGAGACAATTGGCAAAGTTTCACTGGGAGTTTTTTTCTGTTTGCCTTCCTCTGGATCAATTAACAATTAATCTGCATATTGCAGATTAGAGGTGATCTAAAAAGGTTGAACTTGATGGACTAAAAGTCTTTTTTCGATCTCAATTACTATGTAGCTATGTAACATCAAAATAAAAAAAAAGTATTTTTGAATAAAATAATTCAGTTACCGTAAATAAAATCTCCACAGAAAAAAAAAGTTAAGCCTGACTGTTTAAAAATCATACTTACCCACCCTCTGAAAACCCTCCATCGATCAGCGACCCCTCATCCTTAACCTTTATCCCTCAATAAATGAGCACATCCATGTAGATTCTTGTCGATCCTGCTTGACCCTCTAAAAAAAAAACAATTTAGCTAGCAATGCTTACAATCTCTTTTATGATTGGATCTTACTATACTTAATCTGTTTTTCTGAGATGATTTTCTTTTTGTAAACAATCTTTCTGTTTTGAAATCACTGGTAGTTTTTTTTTTCTTCTTTTCTTTTTTTCTCTTTCTTTTCACTATTTGTGAGAATTAATATAACCTTAAAAGAGGGTGAGTAATAGATATTTTTGCACCTTAAATATTATATACAGATAATGATATAAAGTAGTTGATTGCCGATTGGCTAGAGGTTTAAATAGAGGATAACAATATATAGATATGTTCTTTACATTGGATTCGGGATGGATACAATTTTGGCCCTCCCCTTTAGGACCCTTTTGGGATCCTAGGTATCTCCTTGTTTCTGTATATCGGCGTATTAGCCCTGTAAGATGAAACTGCATATGAGATCTAATGCAGTAAGGAATGTGAATGTAAGTATGAATGTTGAAGTAGACAGCCAAATTGTAAGATTAAAGAGAGACAGTAAAATTGTTCAGTTATGAGACATCTAAATATGAGAGGACAACTAGGACAATACACTAAATGTCCAAGGTACAAGTTAAAACAGCAGACAGTCAAAACAAACTAAATAAATACAAGAATGGGGATTAAAGTGATATCCCAAAATGTTAGAGGCCTGAATACCCCCTTTAAAAGAAGGATTGCCTTTGCTAGCTTTGTTAAAGAGAGTGCAGATATTGTACTCCTTCAAGAGACACATTGGAAGGAAGGCAAAACTCCTAAGATCCAATGACATCATTGTATACATCTAAATCTAGGGGGGTAGCCATATTATTCAGTACAACGATGAGTATTCATGCATGTCATAAAATTGTAGATAAATTGTAGATAAAGAGTGTAGAACCATCATTTGGCAGGGAAAGGTAAACTAAGAAATGTACACTATTGCAAACTTATATCTCTCTAAATATAATCAGCTGAAATATCTGAGGAAAATCCTCAAACAAATAAAGCAGATTAAAAAAGGGAGATTGATTATAGGAGATGACTCTAATATGCTATTAAACCCATTAGTAGATAGGATAGTCCTTGATAGAGGTAAAGGAATTCCAGACACTCTAATGAGGATTGCAAAACAATTCTCATTAGACGTTGCTAAAAATGAGTTATACGATGTATGGAGAGTCTATAACGTTGAGGTAAAAGATTACACTTATTTTTCTGGGCGACATCAATGTAATACTTGTATAAACTATTTCTTGACAGATATTAAAACTTTGGAAAAGGTAGAGTCCGTTAAGATAGGAGATATCCTATGGTCAGACCATTCAATGATAAGCCTGATTCTGAAAGATTCTCAAGCTGTATATAAACTTAAACAGTGGAAGATAGATTGCATACAATTAAAATCAGAAGAATTTGTAAATAAACTAAAGGAGGAAATCAATATTTTTTTTTATAATAAATAAAAAATCTGTTCCTTTTGACGCAACCATATGGTGTGCCCATAAGGAATTTGCCAGAGGATTATGTATAGCCAGAAGTGCCTACCTCAAAAAGAATAGAGGTACATTGAGAGAACTCTATATAGAAATAAATGATCTACAAAAGAAGAATAAAAGTAGTCCAGATAGTAATAGTAAATTACAAATCAAGAAAGTTAAAATGCAAATACAGAAAGTTTTGCAGACACAAACGGATAATGCAATCCTTAGGTTCCAGGAAGATCATTATAATTTGGGTAATAAGGCAGGAAAGTATCTTATGAATAAAATAAAAAAAAACAGCGATTAAAACAAGGCATACTATGTATTAGAGATATAAATAATATGAAACATAAACAACCTAAGGAAATTACTAAGGTCTTTGAGACGTACTACAAATCTCTATACAATCAAGAGTTAAGTGATAACTTTTTAAAACCCTCCAAAAAGGAGATAGAGGAATTCCTAGAGAAAATAAGATTATCCAAAATAACTAAGGAAGAACTCTGTGAATTGAATAAAGACATATATTTAAAGGAAGTAGAACAAACTATAGCAGATCTAAAAACTAACATATCCCAAGATTTGGATGGGTACACTGAGATATACTATAAAATATTTATGAAGGAACTCAGCCCCTATCTCTGCAGTATGTTTAACAAAATTTTAAAATTAGGCCAGATGCCAGAGGAAATGACAGAAGCCAACATTGTCAATACTCTTAAATTAGGGAAAGATCCAGAAATATATAAAAACTACAGACCGATTTCCTTGTTAAATCTTGATACGAAAATATATGCCAAGATATTGGCCAATAGGCTCAAAAGATATGTCTCCAGCCTGGCTAATTAGGACCAGGTTGAATTTATGCCTAAGATGCAAGGCCCTGAGAATACAAGGAGAATGATTAACCTTTTAGCGTTCGCCAAAAATAGAGGTATTCCTTTACTAACTATCTCATTAGATGCCAAAAACGGGTTCAATAGGGTTAATTGGTCATTTATAATAAAATTTGGACTAGAAGATTTTGGCACTAAAGCAATCATGGCTCTCTATAAAAACTCCAAGGTGACTGGTACAGATTTTGCAACTGAAAAATTTACTATACAGAATGGGACGAGACAGGGCTGACCCCTGTCTCCCCTAATTTTTGTTCTAACCCTGGAACCGTTTGCCAAATTAATCAGAACATCAGAATCAGTAGAAGGATTAAAGATAGGTAAAAATCCACATAAGATTTTGATGTTCACGGATGATATGATACTGACTTCAACAAACCCTGTTATTTCTCTACTAGCCGTCTTCGCTCAAGTAGAAATATTCGGTAACTTTTCATACCTTTAGATCAACAAGACAAAATCAGACACATTGATCATAGGATTTAAAAGCAAAGAAATGAACTATTAAAAAAATAATTTTGAGCTCAATTAGAATAGTAAGGGCATATGCCACTTGGGGATACATTTTACGTTACCAATTAAATCTATATTAAAAGACAATATGCACATAGTGCTCAGTTTGATTAAGCAAAATATACTAGAATGGAAATTGGAACATCTGTCATGGTCAGGCAGGATTGTTCTGAAAAAAATGCTGGTTGTCCCCCAAAATAACGTATATTTGGAGATGTATTCCTCAAGTGGCACCTATTTATCTGATTAATAGAATGCAAAGTGTTTTGAATAAGTATATTAATAACAACAAGAAGTCACGATTAAAATTAAATATTACAAAGAGAAGTGTTGAAAAGGGAGGATTAACCTGTCCATCTTTGTTAGATATCCATAACTCTATTATGTTGAATCATCTCATAGGATGGAATATATCAACTAAAGGGTCTAAATGGTTTGAACTAGAAGAGGATCTTTTCGCAGATGTTCCTTTGGAATTACTCTTTTGGCTCCCTACACTAGATATTAAAAATACTATACCGCTCTTTGGGGGCATACGCTCTTTACTAAAATGGTGGTATACAAATAGGAATAAATGTGATTTAGCTAAATTTCCTTCAATTAGTCTCCTAAACTATAATAATAAAAACATAGACTTTCAGAAATTGAAATGGGAGTTAATAAAGTGGGAGATCTCTTTGAGAATAAAGTTTGCATGACACACATGAGATTACTGCAAAAATATCAGAGCCCTAGTTTCAACTGGCTGGAGTATATGACTATTATAATGGAACTGAGAGCATGTGGTATTCCCTTGAATACGTTTAGAGAGTTCTCACCGATAGAACATTTTATAGTCAGAGGTCAATACACACATAGTATCTCTAAATGTAATAAAATATTAATAGAAAGAGAAGGACATTTGAAAACAAATAGAATTATCAAGTGGGAACAAAAACTTAAATGTACAGTACATGGTCGAAAGAAAACTGGTTTAGAGCATGCTCTTTAATAAAAGCAACTACAATATGTACTTCATATAGAGAGTAATACGTCAAGCTAATACAGAGGTGGCATAGGGTTCCCACGAATATGAAAATACTGGATATAACAAATTCAGAGGAATGTTGGCAAGGCTGTGGGGGTAGAGGGTCTCAGTCACGTATCTGGTGGAGCTGCCCGAAGATACAACATTTTTAGAAGAGTAGTACCGATCAGATAGATACAATAATAAACTGTAAGATTCCCCTGACCCCAGCACCATTGCTGTTTCATATCTTTGAGAACCAGAGTTTTCTTTCTAACAGATGGTTAATCTCTCATATTTTATTGGTATGTAAATGGTGTATAGTTAAACTCTGGAAGTCGAGGGAAGTCCCAAAATGGGCTGATATTGAGGGGATAGTTGACCGTGACAGGGAGTTGTAAAAAGGGCTTAAACGTTACAATAGGAAAATAGGAAAAATAGAAAGTAAATGGAGAAAATGGGATGAAAGTAAAACCTGATATTAGGTCCATTCCCCCCATGCTCAACTACCCTATCAATGTCAGACAGATATAAGAGGTGGTTCTCTTAAGATGCTCCCTCTTGTTTTATTGATATAAGTATAACGTTCGGTCAATATTGGTTGTGTAGTATGAATGAAGGTTTAAGACTGTAAATTTGTCATGTCTGTTTTTGTTGTCTTATTTGATGGTTTGTTTTATGTCTTGATGCTTTATAATCAATAAAAAGAGATAAATACGGAAATCACTGGTAGTTTTAGCAGGCACATTCCCATTATGAAAATAGAAATTTCCTCTGCAAACCTCCTGCCACCTCAGGAAGGTGATCAGCACAAACCAAATGTTAGATTCCACAGATTATAAATTAGAGTCTATATTATTTTTTTACATTCTAAAAACATTGTGCTTACTTTCAAGTGTGGCTCTTCAAAATAGTATATTTTAAATGTAATCTTTTAAATTGGGTAGAAGAGTGAAAATCTCAAGAAAAGCTTTGTTTATAGAAATAAAATGCTAGTGAAATATGTTTGTGTGTTTTTTATGATACAAAAAATAAACACAACCTTCATATTTTGCAACTATTATAAGCATTTTTTCTATACTGAGTAGCTTTATTTTGCCTTTTTACCTGTTGCTGTTTGTTACTTTCTCATGAAACGTGACTTTGTAAGCTAACTAACCTCCATTTAGACCTGCTGAGAGCACTGACAGATGTAACTGTCATATTCCCATTGTGCAAACAGACACTTTCAAAGTATTCAAAGTTTCCTCCCACCTCAGGAACTTGATCTACTCAAGTCACAACAGCAGTTTGCAGCATTATTGCATTTAATTAAGTTATTTATTTTTTTACATTATAAATACATGTTAACATTTTTTTGAGTGTTGTTGTTGTTTAGTCATTCAGTCGTGTCTGACTCTCCATGACCTTTGAACCTCAAGACGCCAGGCACATCTGTCATCCACCATCTCTCCAAGCTCCAACAAGCTCATGATCATTGCTTCAGTGACCTAATCTATCCATCTCCACCATACCCTTTGTGTGCCTTCAATCTTTCCTAATATCAGAGTCTTCTCTAGGGAATCCTGCCTTCTCATGCTATGGCCAACATATTCTAGCTTCAGCCTCATGATCATATCTTCCAGTGAACAGTTTGTCTTGATCTCCTGCTGTACTGATTTATTGGATCTTCTTGCAGTCCAAGGGTGTAGTTCTTAAAAATAGTTAATTAATAGAAAACAGCAATCACCGCATCAGAAAAACCTTTACAACTTTTGAAAATATTAGAAGATCTACCCCAATAGTCCCTTTTTGCATTTTTTCACTTATGGTCATTTCCTCTGTTCATTCTGACTGTATCTTATTTCTAAAAAGAGATTGAAAAAACAGAAATGAAACTGAGCAAAGAAGAAAAAAAGAAAAAAAAGATTTATTGATTTGCTGTAGAAAATGAGCAGCATGAAAAATCTTGGTTGTGATATTATGTATTTTCCCTGAAAAACCTTTTCTAAATACCGTAATTCTTTCCACACTTATAAAGATTCCTTTGGTATGTTGTTTCCTTTAGAACAATTGCGAGGATATGTTTGATTGCACTTTATGAAAAATCTATTAGTGTATGTTTGAAATCAAACTATATTATTGAGATTACAATTCACAACATGATAACCCACATTAGTTTTAGTCAATAATATCAATAATAAACAATCCAATCAATAAGTTTGCAATAAGTCCTCAGTTGGAATATTTTGTGTTTAGACTAAAACATTAAAGGACCACTGAACTGTGGATATTTTGTTAATTTGAATGAAAATTAATCTCTTCTATACATTTTGTATACATTTTAGTGAGTTTTGCACTCATATTATTCAATATACGGCTGTTATTTTGTCCTCACATCCTCCCTGTCTAATTCCTACTTCATCTTAGCTGGTGCTTGCTTTAGAATTTATAAAGATGATGTAACTGATGGCGGTGGAGCCATCTACACAGCTGGGCAGGATCCACTTACAACATGACAGGGGGAGCCACAATAGCTGCTGATTTATCCCCCTAGCAGGAAAGAAGCATTTTTTAAAGGGTAATCCATATTATTGTACAACACATAAAACTATTCCATTGAGAAAAAGCAATTCTACTTACATAATCCAGATACAGCAAACGGTACATAATTATATATATATATATATATATATATATTTTTTTTTTTTTTTAATTTTTTTTTTATATTGTGTCTTTAGATCCTTGGCGCTTATCTTCAATTTCTTTTTCCTTAGTGCTGAAAAATAGACAAGGAGAAATGGGGCTTCTCTAAGGTAGCAGGTTTTGCAAATGAGGAAAATTCTTTAAAAAGTAGGTAATCTCCTTACATTTATGTTGGGTTATTCAGGCCCTCAGATTCAAATATTTAGAAATACATATATACAGCATTATTAAATTGCAATTTGGCCAATTGAATAGGGCTCTATATAAGCACATAACATATTTTTTTTACAGAAGTTTTTAGTAAAATGTTGTAAATGGACCCTAGCCAGCTATGTAGATGGCTCCTCTGCCAACAATGGCATAATCTGTGTATATGCTACTAAAAATACCAGCTAAACAAGATGAAAGAGGATATCATTAAATAAATAATTAAAAAATAAAAATATTTTTTTTTATTTATCACAGTTAATGTTATGAAAAAAAATATAAAAGAACAAAGACATTTCTAAATGTTTTTATATCTATAACATAGATGTTAATTATAATTATTAATTATTTATTTATTTTTGATTACAATAAAAGTATTTGGGGAAAAAAGATGAAATAGGATATCAATGAAGGAGAATGTGAGAATCTCCCCTATATGGAGTTATATGAATGGCAAAATAAAGCAACCAAGCCAAAAATATTTCATATATTTCATTAAAATATTTATAATAAGTATAGACAAAATTAATTGTAATTTGGTCTAAAATATTTTTTCCAATGCTCTTTTAAGAAGATAAATCGAAAACAAATTTAAGTGTGATAACTAAAAAATGCTTGAAGCTTGATTGTAATTGTCTTGCAACAGATAATGTTTAAATAAATATTTTTTGTAATGTTTTGTCCTTGATCTCTGGAGCACAACACTGGGACACCTTTCATCATACTTCTGAGCAAACAGAACATTTAATTGCCTACTACTTTAAACTTGTAAATAGTAATTCAATATTGTGTGTGTACTCTAGCTTGCTATACTTAAGCATATAAACATGTTTTGAGCTGCGCTGCAATAATGCAGTATTAATCGGCCACTGAAATCATTAGAACTATTCCATCATGGAGAGCAGTTCATATCAAACAAAAAATGTGTAAAAAACAATCCATTTGAAGCTCTTTTTACCATTTTATAGTTTTTTAAAACGTTTTCTGTGATAGCTGTTATGGCACTCAAACTGTTGATTTAACCTCTCCTTAAGCAGAAGTCTATGCATTGGAAGTTTCATTCAACTTATTACCTTGAGCCTTAACATGCACAGTCTGAATACTCTACCAAGTTGCTCACACACACACAACCTACAGTACAACACACTGTCATCTCTGTTTGCAGCTGCCTACTGCTTTGATCATTGCAAGCTGTATCACAGCCAACCTTACCTTCTAGATTGGAAGCTCTTTGGCACCAAACTGTCTTTTGACTTATTTGTATTGTATTTGCATGATCTAAAATGATCTATTGCTTTTTTAAATTTAAATAATAATAGCTAAAAATCTGCAGTCTTAGGTCTGTTTACAAACACACTCGTGACTGTTCATGATTAACAATGTCTGCTGAGACTGGACGGTGCAAGCTCTGTGAACACAAGATTTATTGTTTTTCTCTGCATTCAGAAATGTAGTTGGCAATCAGTTAACCCACAAGTAACATATTTAGGAGTTACCAGCAGTCATTTCCCTGCACAGAGGAAGTTGGGATGGGTTAACTCTCTTTCGGCATCTGCACTCTGCACCCAACTCTTGCTGTGACTTTTGCCTGGGGGACTTGCCACTGCTTCATTTTACGAAAAGGCACCTATTTCAAAAATTCAAAAAGTATTTCAAAATGTTTTTAGGAGTACTTACACAGTGGTGTGCAAGTTGTTCTGAATTAGCTGGCCCTTTAACTAATAATTTGTTGTATTTTGCTTACTCTTCCCAATGTTCTTTATTATGCTTTGTAAAAAATGTTAAGGAATATGCTGATGCTATAAAAAAGGTGTTATTAATGATAATAATAATAATAATAATAATAGTAATAATAATAATAATAATAGCTTATAAGCACATTCCATCAGTTCCTGTGTTGATCTTAATTAATAAGCTTCCAATAATTGCTCATATTTGTCATATTTGTTTTTACTGCAACAATAAATGTCACATTCCTTTTGAGATTAGAATGTCTAAAAGGAATAAGTTTAGATTGTTTTGACGGCAGCAGGTAGGGTTACATTGCCATTTGCAGGATGCCTGTTAATTTTGGTCCCTGGAGAACCCGCATACTCACTTGAATTTCAGTGCTCTGTTTGATGTTATAGAGCAGTATAGATGAATTCCCTCTTCATTTAATCACATATGAAAAACAGTAAAATGTTGGGTCATATTAATAAGAAAAGCGAAAACATGTAAGCCATATATATATTAAGGAATTAAGGGGGAAATTCAATAGAAATCACTTAGATGAACTGCAATACATCACAATCTACATCATGGTCACACCAGACCCTTTTATGCTATTTTAGCTATTCTCTGCCCAACATACATAAAAATATTATGAATATGTTTACTGATTAAATATGTATGCTATACTCCCCTTCCTGTTATTCCCTTTTTAATAGAAGCCACACTGTTGAAATATTTAAAGTACCATAATGTAACTAATAAACAAATCAATACTGCACTGTAAATAACAGGGAAAGCGATGACGGACATTAGAATTAATTGCACAACAGTCTCAAGCTCGCAAATCAGCAGGAAATAAAAAATAATTTTATGTGTCATTTCGGGGTTAAATCAATCTCGGGTATCAATGAGTTAATACATATCAGGCCACCCATATGGACTAGAACAGTATTGGCATTCATTTTCATATTTCTTTATTTTGCAGATTTGCGAGTTTGATCGCATATTGGACCCCCGAAACTAATTTATTGACATGTAACCTCCATGTTTTACTGCAGTAATATTGACATTTGTCTCATTTTCTATTGGCTGATTCTAAATCGGCGGTTACGGGCTTGCTGAATTGATCTTGTCCCCACCCTGAAGTGCTCCGAACCAGTGCATTGTTTATGTTTTTGGCTTTGGGCCCGTAACTTGCGGGCTTGAGCAATTGCATAGCATTGCAAGAGGAGACCAACTGGAGCCTGCAACACACTTGCAGACATTCGGCTGTCTGCGATTGAGTTGCGGGCTTCTAATTGAATGTGGCTCTAAGCCTTTGATCTTTTAAGCCCGTAATTGTTACAATCGCAAATTGCTATTCAATTGCTACAATTTCACATGCCCCCAAATGTTTTCCCACCCGTAAATGGCAAATGTAGAAGAAAATCCTGCAAGTACCAGAGAGGACATGCAAAGGAGTTCAAAGCAAATAAATAATCAATATTGCACTTTAAAAGACAGGTAAAGCAATGATAGACATTAGAATTAATTGTACAACAGTCTCAAGCTCACAAATCTGCAATAAAAATTTACTTTTTACATTTCAGTTCTGTTTTATCTCGATAATCAAGGAGTTAATACGTATCAGGTCACCCACATGCACTAGAACAGTATCGTCATTCATTTTTATTAATTTGGACATTGCAAAATATCGGACTTCTAAACGCTAATTGATCGACGTTTTACCTCCATGTTTTACTGACGTAATGATGACGGTCTCATTTACTATTGGCTGTTTATAAATCGGTAGTTACAGCCTTGCATAATTGATCATGATCATGCTCTGAAATGCTACTTATGGGGGCATGGTTTACGGTTTAGGCTTTTGGTCATGTAGCTGCGGGCTTGATCGATTGAATCGCTCTGTAACTGTTGCAAATTTCAAGGCCGGTATAAAGTCAATTGAATAGGGGCCTATGATTGTGATAACGCCTAGTCCTTTACATACAATACTCTCAATAAGTCAGTAACCCAATCTGATTGTAAGTGATGGCAATAGCTCTCAATGGTATGTGTGTATTCCAGGAAACAGAGCTTAGTTAATACAGTCAAGGGTTAGATGCTTAAAAAGCATCACATCCCATGACTGAGCATCGTGACCTATCACAATGTTTTAGTGACCTCTAAAGTGTTGCAGAACTCTTGGAGATGCCACATTTTAGTATATATGTCCTTTAGAATAACACAGGAAGGTTGTCCAAGAGTTTTCCTTCGTTGTACCCTTTAGCACATCTAGCCGATAGGGTCCTTCATATTTGCTTTTTATTGATAATGGGGACCAGGGAAGTCAAAAAGGGTCTTTACCCTGCTATATATTCCAAACACAGTGACTATACTATTTACTTTAACCTTGTATAAATCTGACAAAAAATACATAAACTGCTTAACTGATTTGTGCAAGAAACCTGGCTTTTCTCACAGCTCATATGATTTTTTAGTGTATCTACAAATGCCCTTTTTTTCCCACTCATTGGTCACTAGAGAGCTTGATGAATAACTACATGCCAAGTTGAATGACATTAAGTATGAAAAAT
The DNA here is from genome assembly GCA_027410445.1 of Discoglossus pictus. NCBI lineage: Eukaryota > Metazoa > Chordata > Amphibia > Anura > Alytidae > Discoglossus > Discoglossus pictus. The sequence goes on along the minus strand of CM050167.1, from coordinate 267,527,014 downwards.
ATTATGCAAAAACTAACATTTTCAGTCCTTAGAGAAGAAGGTCCTTTGTTGGATTACTTACATCAAAAAGATGTACAAAAGCACAGGAGCTCATTAGAGGGTAATATTCAACAATATTCTTATGTATCTCAGATGGAATCACTAAGAAAACTTCCTGTGATATGTTACAGAGCTAATCCATTAAAGAAAGTTTCATGTAAACAGCGCCAGCGTTCAAGGACACTCTGCCATGTACTGTCAGAGAAGCCCATTCATTGGGCAATTCTATTAACACCACCAGATTGAAAAACACGCCACTCTTATGCACTCTATATCTTCAATGTTTACTTCTTGTTTTTTAAACTTCCATTGAAGAAATAATTAATTATTTTAATATTATTGTGTGATAAGATGCATTATTATATTATGTATTACTAGTTTTATTCATAGAGCATCAGTGCCGTATGATGGCTTGCAACATTGAAAAAGCAGAAAGTTTGCAAAATAATTTTATGAGGGAAATAGGACTTATAACATATTCAGCCTTTGATAAATAATTCCCTATGAGTGAGAATGGCTGATTATATCCCTTATGTGTATCTACTGAATCAGTGACGTGAATGTCTCTCTCATTGCTGAGCAACACAAGGTAGTTACACATATACCTGAGATCTTATTGCTAGATAATATAAAGTGCTTATGGAAAATACATACACTTACAGGTTATCATATGCAAAAATGTTCTTATTTTTCATATATCTGTAAACTGGAGAAAAATATACAGCCCTATTAAATTCGGGCTACGTGTAAAATCGTAGCCCGTAACGTGTCTTGCAAGACTAAAGGCTATTAAATTAGCCTCTTAAAGCAGCCCTCAGACGACTTGCGGGTTAAGACGCAGCAAGGCCGGAAAAAGCCTACCGGACATGGAGCGTGAAACTTTGCGGCCGCAAATCCTTTGTTCTTTCAAGCCCGTAACCGATACGTTCCAATTGAGCTATTAAATTGCATCAAGATCACTGGCGTTCAAGCTTGTAACTGGCAAATGGAGCCAAGAAGCCAACGAGTGCTAGAGAGGACCCACAAGGGGAGTAAAGTCCAACTCGCAACACTTTAAATGCAAATATCACCCCACTACTGTACTTTTATTAAAAGGGAACGTGATGTTAGGTCTTAGAATTAATAGCACAATATTCTCAAGCTCCCAAATCGGCCCCAAAAAATGCGTGATTTCATGTTTTATTTCCATGTCATATTTATCCCGGCAATCATTTTGTTAACACATATAATGGAACTTGCATGTAATAGAATATTATATTTACGGCTTTATCAATATTGCATTACATCTGGAATGTGGGTCCGATCGTAACGCGTAATTGAACCCCATAAGACTTTGAAATCCAACATCCATTTTTCTGTGACGAGGGCGCTCATTGCAGGCCTCGCGATGAGCGCCACAGGCACTCATCGTGAGGCACGCAAGACTTTGATATTTTTACATGACGGGGCTTCAAGCCATTGTGAACTTTCAGGGACCTCTAAGGGTCATCTGTACCATTATGGTTCTTATTTGCCCGAGGACGCTCCACTGATGAAGGATGTAAACTGATTGAAGGCGCACATGTCGATGCCCGCGATCAGTGCCAAAGGACGTAGGACTTTGGCGCTGATCGCGAGGCATGCAAGACTTTGAAAAAATTATGTATTTAACGGACGATATTTTTTTCAAGCCCGTAACTCAGAAGGAGGACCAAAAAAGACGCCAAATACTAAAAAATAAAAATAACTTAAGATCTCACACACAGCACAGAGGGAGTGACCGGGAGCCTGCGAGTGAGGTTACAAGCAAATTTGAGGCTTAATTGGTGTTTTTGGAAGATCAAAAATCGGCTAAGCGAGGAAGAAAATGGCAGCTGTAAAAACTTTACAGTTAATTACATGACATTAAAATTCCCTGGTGCTTAACACCTATTTATAAATAGCACTTTATTAGATGGGAACAAAGGGCAAAAACAAGAAAAAGGAGACTGTAAAAAAACTTTTAGAGCTAAATATAATTAAAACCATTAGGCTATCATGGGCAATACAACAATAATATGGATACTCAACATATACAATTATCTATGAACTAATGAAGGTACCTCCATATATGAAAACAATATCCAATAGATCAATAAATCAATAATGCGTAAATTAACAATTTTCATATGGAACTAGAAAGTAGATCAAAATCTATATATGGAAAAGCAAAATAACCAATGAAACATTAGTACATGATGTAAGTTGAATCATAATTTGCCCTATAAGGCTATCCTCATATTGCAAAAAATAATTGCTAATCCTTGGATAGCTCAAAAGATAGTGAAGCTTTAAAAATATTGGGTTAAAAACAATGAAATGCGCTGTAAAAACATAAATGTTTTAGGAAAGGCTCAAAACGAGGCTGAAGCCGTAAAACTTAGCCGATCAACGCTAGGCCTGCAAGACTTGAAAATACAAGCAACGGCGCTCATCACAAGGTCCGCAAGTTACAGGGGGGAGACTTGGATTGTGTGGCAAACAGCATTGCCAGCCTTCAAATTTTATTGCCGTCATTTCTGACGGGCAAGTCGCTAGTGGGTACAGTCAGGTCCATAAATATTGGGACATCGACACAATTCTAAACTTTTTGGCTCTATACACCACCACAATGGATTTGAAAATAAACTAACAAGATGTGCTTTAACTGCAGACTTTCAGCTTTAATTTGAGGGTATTTACATCCAAATCAGGTGAACGGTGTAGGAATTACAACAGTTTGTATATGTGCCTCCCACTTTTTAAGGGACCAAAAGTAATGGGACAATTGGCTGCTCAGCTGTTCCATGGCCAGGTGTGTGTTATTCTCTCATTATCCTATTTACAAAGAACAGATACAAGCTCCAGTGTTCATTTCAAGTGTGCTATTTGCACTTGTTGCTGTTAACTCTCAATATGAGATTCAAAGAGCTGTCACTATCAGTGAAGCAAGCCATCATTAGGCTGAAAAAACAAAACAAACCCATCAGAGAGATAGCAAAAACATTAGGTGTGGCCAAATCAACTGTTTGGAACATCCTTAAAAAGAAAGAACGCACCGGTGAGCTCAGCAACACCAAAAGACCCGGAAGACCACGGAAAACAACTGTGGTGGATGACCGAATAATTATTTCCCTGGTAAAGAAAACACCCTTCACAACAGTTGGCCAGATCAAGAACACTCTCCAGGAGGTAGGTGTATGTGTGTCAAAGTCAACAATCAAGAGAAGACTTCACCAGAGTAAATACAGAGGGTTCACCACAAGATGTAAACCATTGGTGAGCCTCAAAAACAGGAAGGCCAGATTAGAGTTTTCCAAACAAAAAGCCTTCACAGTTCTGGAACAACATCCTATGGACAGATGAGACTAAGATCAACTTGTACCAGAGTGATGGGAAGAGAAGAGTATGGAGAAGGAAAGGAACTGCTCATGATCCAGAGCATACCACCTCATCAGTGAAGCATGGTGGTGGTAGTGTCATGGCGTGGGCATGTATGGCTGCCAATGGAACTGGTTCTCTTGTATTTATTGATGATGTGACTGCTGACAAAAGCAGCAGGATGAATTCTGAAGTGTTTCGGGCAATATTATCTGCTCATATTCAGCCAAATGCTTCAGAACTCATTGGACGTCGCTTCACAGTGCAGATGGACAATGACCCGAAGCATACTGCAAAAGCAACCAAAGAGTTTTTTAAGGGAAAGAAGTGGAATGTTATGCAATGGCCAAGTCAATCACCTGATCTGAATCTGATTGAGCATGCATTTCACTTGCTGAAGACAAAAGTGAAGGGAAAATGCCCCAAGAACAAGCAGGAACTGAAGACAGTTGCAATAGAGGTCTGGCAGAGCATCACCAGGGATGAAACCCAGCGTCTGGTGATGTCTATGCATTCCAGACTTCAGGCTGTAATTGACTGCAAAGGATTTGCAACCAAGTATTAAAAAGTGAAAGTTTGTTTTATGACTGTTAATCTGTCCCATTACTTTTGGTCCCTTAAAAAGTGGGAGGCACATATACAAACTGTTGTAATTCCTACACCGTTCACCTGATTTGGATGTAAATACCCTCAAATTAAAGCTGAAAGTCTGCAGTTAAAGCACATCTTGTTCGTTTCATTTCAAATCCATTGTGGTGGTGTATAGAGCCAAAAAGATTAGAATTATGTTGATGTCCCAATATTTATGGACCTGACTGTATATAATGACAAGCTAAATTACATTTTATTTATGTTTATCAAAGCAAACATATAGGTGTGACATGCACTATTAGACCGTGAAAAGTTAAGTATTTGATATAGTAGATGAAGTGCAACAAAATTAAAACGATAACTTAACAAAAAGAGTAGAGGTGCTCATCTGAGAACAAACAACCAGTAGGTTTGCTCTATAGGTCTGGTTATCTACTCAGAGAGCAGCCTCTTTAGGTCACTTGTGCCCTTAACAGGGAGAAATATCCTCTAGTATATCAGTCTGGTCCCACTCAAAAGAGAGATCCAGCCCTGAAATACCAGGCAATTCTACCCTGAACAGGAGAAACAGAAAACCCCAGACGTACGTTTCGGCTTCCCTTGGACCTTGTCAGTGAGGTGTAGCTGCACATCCTAAAACACAGTGGGCAATGAGTTTCCCCTATCACTAGTAGGGTGTGAAAAAGTAACAAGAATAGTTGAAGCGGCTCATCTGAGAATGAATAATACCTAAGTAGCTTTATTCTTTTGGTCTGGTTACCTACTCTTTGGTGTCCAATCTCAGACTAAGCATCTCTGATTTTCTTTGGCTTATGAAACTGACACTTAAGGCTTATGGGTGATAGGGGGCTCTAGATATGGACTCCTTACTCACTGTGCCTTAGTTACTACAGCTGCACCTCACTGACAAGGCCCAAGACAGGCTGAAACATACATCTGGGCTGCTTCTCGTATTCAGGGTAGAATTGCCTGGTATTTTGGGGCTGGATCTCTCTTTTGAGTGAGACCGGACTGATATACTACAGGATATTTCTCCCTGTGAAGGGCACAAGGGAGCTTAAAGAGGCTGCTCTCTGAGTGGGTGACCAGGCCTATAGGACAAACCTACTTAGGTGTTGTCCATTCTCAGACTGAGCGCCTATGATTTTCTTAGGATCATATAATAAGTGCCTTTTTGTAGAGAGTTCCTGTGGTTCAGGACCATCTCAAACCGATTGGATGCCCTCAGCAAGGTCTTAGATATTGTGCCCCGCAAGCGTTGCAAGTACAGGAAATGTATTTAAATTAGTAACATAAGGAATTTGAAACAAACAAGAATACTGCAAGAAGAATGACACCATTGTAAACATAGAACTCACTCCAATGTATGCATGGCTCCGATAGGTCTGGGCACTTAGTTTTCATTTAAAGTGCAAGTTCTGTGATAAATGTAATACCCTTGATGGTACCCTTCTTAAGTTTGTGCCCTGGGAAGCTGCCCACTTTGTCCATAGGGTGGAGCCCACCATGCAATGGCCCCTGACTTCTTCTCAGTATACATGAACAAATAATTGTTGGAATCCACCACACACCATTTTTTGCAATTGCTCTATTTTACTACTTTAACAAAGGGAGATCCCACATTACCCTCCCCAATAATACATACATGTATCCTTGAATGGGTGTAAAAGGGCGAATAGAAACTTCAAATCATGGTTGTAGCACATTCTAAAGAGGGAATAAAAAGTTGATGAGTTAATACTTATCAATAGTGTAGAGATTCACTAAAACATCATAGAAATTCACAGTATTCACTATACTATATTACCAAGTCATTTTTCATCCCATCGCAAGCCAATGAGGACATTCACTAATTAATATCTCTTCTCCTGATCACTAAGTATTTTTTCTTCTTTCTATCAAGTTGAGAAACAGCTATTTCATATCTAAATCTGAAAGGTTATTCCCATAATCATAAAAACTTTTAGTTTTAGCCAAGAGATACAAATAAAATGTTATAGATATAATTAATACTGCATTATAAACATGATACACCTAGTGAATCCTATTTTTAGAGAAGCAGTAAGGTTGACATATTTATAAGCTGTTAGCTTCTTTTGAAGTACAAGATGGTTAATATAATCCAGTATTAATTATATGCATAACATTTTACTTGTATCCTGTGGAAGATAATTATAACTGTGTTTACTTTAAGTCGTGCCACTGCACTAATGTGAGTGGATAATTAGTCAGAACACAATGGACCACATTTGAATACATCATCTTTAGTGAAGTAAAAGGGGCAGCTATGAAGCATTGAGTTATTCCGTGATCCATTGCAGCTCCTCACAGTCATTTGTAGTGAATCTTCCTCTATGGATTCATATAATATGTATACATGCTTGACCTCTAAGAAAAGACATACAGACATTAAAGTGTGACCCCTTCTGTATCAGCACCTTGTTGTGGTGAAGGAGCTTGTGTACCTTAATGAAGATGTGAGCTATACCATGTAGAGTCACCCAAGATGAGCAGGTCATAGCAGAGAGGTCAGACAAACTATGGTCCAATTGAGAAGAAACTGTCAACACACTCCAGTATCTTTACTAAGAACACCATAGGGTCACGGAGAGTCGGAACACAGCTGAACTACTAATATACAAAATAAAATTGGGACATAAATTAAAAACTAAAATTAAAGATTCATAGTATAAATATAAGTAGACCGCACTTCCATATAGTATTAGAAAGACTGGGAGAGAGATAACAAAATATCTATTGAAATTCTTGCTGGACAAAGTTTGCAACTGCTAAAATAATTATGGATGCCAGGATGGGTGGGAGTTCACAATATATTAAAGGATGGGATGTAGAAGAACTAAAGGAGAACCACTTTATTTCTGTTTTATCATGTGGGACAGTGGGGCAAATACCTTTCAACACTGCAAAGTGAATATGAAATGCATATCCTTAAAGCATATTATTGTTCACATAATCTTGACCCTGGACATACTGAAGAGTTTTCTTACTGTAAAACTATAGTTTAACTTTAGTCACCTTTTTTTAAAATAGAAATCCAGCCAAAATTCACAAATTAGTTAATTTTGCATAACTAAAATCAGAATGAACTCTGAACTTCTTGTGTGTGTGGGAGTTGTTTGGGTTTTCAGGTATTTACCTATTAGTGATATGTTTCCAGAATGCTGCAATTTCTATAATGTACAAACACAGATCGATGCAATGTTGCAATCCTTTACACAAACTTGCTTGTACTGCTCTGGTATTTTGTTCTCTGGTCATTGGATAGTAGGCAAAAACATTGCACCTAAGAAGGTAAAGATACCTGTGATAGAAAGTTATGTTGCAACCAACAAATACAGTCAGTATAAAATTGATTGCCCTACATAAAAATAATCCTAAACTAAAAATAATCTTTAGTGTTAAAAATTAAAAGGGTTTCACTGGACAATAATGTACTAATTTATATACTGTAGTTTTATTTACTTAAAGATTTACAGTGCCTTGCAAAAGTATTCACCCCCTTGTCTTTTTACCTATTTTGCTACATTACGGCTTTAAGTTCAATGTTTTGTTAATCTGAATTTTATGTGATGGATTCGAACATTATAGTCTAAGTTGGTGAAGTGAAATAAGAAAAATATATACATAAAACAATTTTTTAGAAATAGAAAACAGAAAATTGGCATGTGCGTATGTATTCACCCCCTTCGTTATGAAGCCCATAAAAAGCTCTGGTGCAACCAATTACCTTCAGAAGTCATATAATTAGTGAAATGATGTCCACCTGTGTGCAATCTAAGTGTCACATGATCTGTCATTACATATACACAACTGTTTTGAAAGGCCTTTAGAGGCTGCAACACCTAAGCAAGAGGCACCACTAAACAAACACTGCCATGAAGACCAAGGAACTCTCCAAAACAAGAAAGGGACAATGTTGTTGAGAAGTGCAAGTCAGGGTTAGTTTATAAAAAAAAATCCAAATATTTGATGATTCCCAGGAGCACCATCAAATCTATCATAACCAAATGGAAAGAACATGGCACAACAGCAAACCTGCCAAGAGATGGCCGCCCACTAAAACTCACGGACCGGGCAGGGAGGGCATTAATCAGAGAGGCAGCACAGAGTTGGGCTTTATGGCAGAGTGGCCAGAAGAAAGCCATTACTTTCAGCAAAGAACAAAATGGCATGTTTTGAGTTTGCAAAAAAGTGGGAGACTCCCAAAATGTATGGAGGAGGGTGGTCTGGCCTGATGAGACAAAAATTTTACTTTTCAGCCATCAAAGAAAACACTTTGTCTGGCGCAAAACCCAACACATCACATCACCCAAAGAACACCATCCCCACAGTGAAACATGGTGGTGGCAGCATCATGCTGTGGGGATGTTTTTCAGCAGCCGGGACTGGGAAACTGGTCAGAGTTGAGTGAAAGATGGATGGAGCTAAATACAGGGATAATCTTGAGCAAAACCTGTACCACTCTGTGTGTGATTTGAGGCTAGGATGGAGGTTCACCTTCCAGCAGGACAATGACCCCAAACACACTGCTAAAGCAACACTTGAGTGGTTTAAGGGGAAACATGTAAATGTGTTGGAATGGCCTAGTCAAAGCCCAGACCTCAATCCAATAGAAAATCTGTGGTCAGACTTAAAGATTGCTGTTCACAAGTGCAAACCATCCAACTTGAAGGAGCTGGAGCAGTTTTGCAAGGAGGAATGGGCAAAAATCCCAGTGGTAAGATGTGGCAAACTCATAGAGACTTATCCAAAGCGACTCGGGGCTGTGATTGCCTCAAAAGGTGGCTCTACAAAGTATTGACTTTACGGGGGTGAATAATTATGCACATTGACCTTTTCTGTTACTTTGTCTTATTTGCTGTTTGCTTCACAATAATAAAACAAACAAAAAAACTTCAAAGTTGTGGGCATGTTCTGGAAATTAAATTATGCAAATCCTCAAACAATCCATGTTAATTCCAGGTTGTGAGGCAACAAAACACAAAAAATGCCAAGGGGATGAATACTTTTGCAAGGCACTGTAGAAGGGAAACTTTTTTTCCGTGTCTGAAGAGGAAAGTAAAGTTGTCTTGATAATTGTAAAGCTGAGCCAGCCAATAAAGGTGTCATTTCCAATTTACTTTTGGTATCTTTTTTCTAATTACAAAACTGTCTATTGGAAAGTGCTGGCCCAATCAAACTTATTTATATATACTGCCCCTGGGCAGTAAAGTGGAAGAGTCCCTGTGAGTGTGTGCACAAGGATGCACACACCCATTTTTCGAAGGTACAGCATTCCCAGCCTTAAACTTTTATTGCCGTCATTTTTGACGGGCAAGTCACTAGTCATATATATAGTTGTAATAATTGCGAGTTTGTTGGTAACGCTCGCAATTCCGACAACTATTTGCGGGTTGCGCATGCGCATTGCAATGCGGGTTCGCATTCCATATTGTGTGGCGTTAGCCGCATATGGGCATTGCGCGCAGGGGGTGCACATGCTCAATCCGTGGTGGGGGGGAAAGAGACACAGGGGAAGGAGAGGGGGGAAACAGACACAGGGGAGGTAGAGGGGGGAGAAACATAGGGGAGGGGGAAGAGAGACACAGGGGAGGAAGAGGGGGAAGAGACATATGGGAGGGGGAAGAGACACAGGGGAGTGAGGGGTGGAGAGACCCCAGGGTTAGTGAAAGGGGGTGGGAAGAGACACAGGAAAGAAACGGGTAAGAGGCACACTGGAGGGGGGAGAGACACAGCGTGGGAAAGAGACAGGAGAAGGGGGAGAAGCACAGGGGAGATAGAGGGGGGAAAAGACACAGGGGAGTGAGAAGAGACACAGGGGAGGGAGAGGGGGAAGAGAAACAGGGGGGAGAGGGGGGAAGGAGACACAGGGGAAGGAGAGGGGGAAGAGACACATGGGAGGGAGGGGTGGAGAGACCCTGTGGTTAGGGAAAGGGGGTGGGAAGAGACACAGGAGAGAGACGGGGGAAGAGGCACACTGGAGGGGGTAGAGACACAGGGGAGGGAAAAGGGGGAGGTTACACAGGGGAGGTACATGGTGGGAGAGACACAGGGGAGAGAGACTGGGGAAGAAACACAGGGTAGAGAGGGAGACACAGGGGAGGGAGAAGAGACACAGAGGAGGGAGATGGGGGAAGAGACACAGGGGAAGGGAGAGTGGGGAAGAGACACAGGGTAAGGGAGAGAGGGGAAGAGACACAGGGGAGGTAGAGGGGCAAAGAGACACAGGGGAGGGAGAGGAGGAAAGAGACACAGGAGAGGGAGAGAGGAAAAGGAGAAGGGGAAGGAGGCACAGGAGAGGGGGAAAGGAGACATAGGATGGGAGTGGGGGAATGAGATGGGAGGGGGGAAACAAAGGGGAAGGAGAGAAGGGAAGGAGACACAGGGGAGGAAGAGGGGAAAGACACAGCAGAGGGGGGAGAGACACAGGAGATGGAGGGGGAAGAGACACAGGAGAGGGGGAGACAGAGTGGAGGGAGAGGGGGGAAGAGATGCAGGGGAGGATGAGGGGGATGAGACACAAGGGGAGAGGAAGGGGAGACACAGGTGAGGGAGAGGAGGGGGAGAGACACAGGGGAGGGAGAAGAGACACATGAGAGAGAGGGGATGAGACACAAGGGAAGAGAGGGGGGAAGAGAGACAGGGGAAGGGAGGGGGAGAGACACAGCGGGGGAAAGAGACAGGAGAAGGGGAAGAAACACAGGGGAGGGAGAGGGGAGAAAGAAAGAGACACACAGGGTACACAAATAGATAGTATGTAAACAGATAGAAAACACAATGTATAAAAATATATCATGCCGTCATTTTTGATGGGCATGTCGCTAGTAATACATAATGATTTTTATAATTTTCAATATGAGCAATGACGGACCTACCTTTTTGGAGCCCCTAGGCAGGGAAGTGGTGGAGCCCCTACAAGTATGTGTGCAAGGTATTCCATTTTTCCTTTTTTGGTGCATGTACATTGCTCTCTTGCTGTGTGAGCAAATCACAGACATTTTCCTATAACAGCTATTTTAACAACATAACTACTCATTTACATGTCAAGCTATTACTTGTTTATTAAATTAATTTGATGGTCAGCCATATTATTTATATTTTTCTATGGGAGGACAGCAATCACATGTTACACAAACACATACATTATGAGAGTTAAAGGGCCACTGTACAATGAAAACAGAACTTGAAAAAAATAGTCTAACTAAGAGCATAAGTAATCAGGAAAAAAGCAATACAGCTTGTTTTTAATTAGATAATATAGATGTATATATTAAAATTGAGTTTTCTGTACTTCTGTACTGGGTGGGCAAAGTAGTCATAGTTTGCTTAGGGGACTATGAAACCTTTGATTGGCTAAGCCTTCTCCACCTGCATATTCTCCGGATCTGTCTAATTATCTTAAAATTTATATTTTAAATTAAAATATGTCTTAATTTATGAAATACAGCACTATTTTTGATTCAATCATAACCTACTGCACTTTATTTATTAGATGCAATCACTTTGTGGTTTTCACTGAACCTCACTTAATATCATATAACACTCATGATTAGTATGTTCTTGTATATTAAACCAATTGAGAGACCATTACATGTGCATCTGTATGGAGATGGTTTTGTGAATACAATTATTGTTTCCAATTAAAAGTGATACCAGATACACTGAAGAAGTCAAAGGAGAAGACATTAAAGGATTCTCAAGGACTTTTAATCATACAAAAATAAGAATGTTTATTTTTTCTCTCCAAAGGTTTAATATACAAGAGCATAGTAATCATGAGTGCTATATGATATTAATTGAGGTTCAGTGAAAACCACTAAGTGATTGGCTCTAGTGGGTTATGATTGGATCAAAAATAGCATAGGGCTGGTTTCCATAACTTAAGACATATTTTTTGTTTATGTGTAATGTAAAACATATTTATTAAGACAGTTGCATAATTTGATCTAGAGAATTGGAAGCTGTAAATTGTAGGAGTTGAGCTATGTTTGTTAACTGACCTCTTACTTTTTTCTAACAATGTTTTTTTCCAACGAACATTTTTTTCAAATGAACAACCTTAAAATTATTTGTAATATCGTTTTGATGTGAGGTTAGCTTGTGCCTTCATATTTGATAAACTGACATTATTTACCATCTTCAGTTTGGATTATTCCAGTGTTTTTACATATACAGTAAAATTCAAAATCAAGCTGAAATATGACATTGTATTTAATAAATTTTAGAGACCAGTTTACTCAAAACCATTTAAGAACTTACACAAATTTACACTATTTCTTTGACATTGCGTTAAGTTCTGCTGATTCAGTAATGGCTGATTCCATGTCAATCAGTTGTGTTAATGAACAGCTTTCAATAAATAAAAAAAATAGTGCTAAGGCATAAGTTATAAATCTACTAGTGACTTGCCTGTAAAAAATGACGGCAGAGTTTAATACATTTTGTTTCTCCCCCCTCTCCCTCCCCTTTTTATTTTCTCCCCCTCTCCCTCCCCTGTGTCTCTTCTCCCTCCTCTCTCTCCCCAGTGTCTCTTCCCCCCTCCTCACCCCCTGTGTCTCTCCCCCCTCTTCCATCCCCTGTGTCTCTCCCCCTTTCCCTCCCCTGTGTCTCTTCCCCCTCTCCCTCCCCTGTGTCTCTCCCCCTCTCCCTCCCCTGTGTCTCTTCCCCCTCTCCCTCCCCTGTGATTCTCCCCCCTTTCCCTTCCCTGTGTTTCTCCCCCCACCCTCCCATCTCTTTCTCACCCCTCCTTCCCATCTCTGTCCCCCTCTCCCTCCCCTGTGTCTTCTTCCCCCTCCCTAGTGTCTCCTTTTCTCCCTCTCCCTCTCCTGTGCCTCCTTTCCCCTCTACTTCCCCCCTCTTCCTCCCGCGTGTTTTCCCCCTCTCCCTCCCATGTGTCTCTTCCCCCTCTCCCTCCCCTGTGTCTCTTTCCCCCTCTCCCTCCCCTATTTCTCTTCCCCCTACCTCCAGTATGTCTCTTACCCCCTCTACCTACCCTATGCCTCTCCCCCCTGTGTCTCCCCCCATTTCCCTCCCCTGTGTCTCTTCCCCCTTCTCCCTCCCCTTGGTCTCTTTTCCCTCCCCTGTGTCTATTCCCCCTTTCTCCCTACCCTGTGTCTTTTACCCCCTGGCTCCCTCCCCTGTGCCTCTTTCCCCCAATCTCCCTCCCCTGTGTCTTTTATCCCCTGGCTCCCTCCCCTGTGTCTCTTCCCCCCACTCTCCTTCCCCTATGCCTCTCCCCCCCTCTCCCTTCCCTGTTTTCACCCCATTCCTCTGTGTCTCTTCCCCCTCCCTCCCCTGTCTTCCCCCTCTCCCTCCCCTATGTCTCTTCCCCCTCTCCCTCCCCTGTGTCTCTCGTCCCCCTCTCTTCCATGTGTCTCTTCACCCTCTTCCTCCCCTATGTTTTCCCCCCCACTCTCCCTCCCGCTGTCTCTCCCCCTATCCCCCCATCTCCCTCCCCTGTGTCTCTTCCCCCCTGTCCCTCCCCTAGGTCTCTTCTCCCTCCCCTGTGTCTATTCCCCCTTTCTCCCTACCCTGAGTCTTTTACCCCCTGGCTCCCTCCCCTGTGCCTCTTCCCTTCAATCTCCCTCCCCTGTGTCTTTTATCCCCTGGCTCCCTCCCCTGTGCCTCTTTCCCCCAATCTCCCTCCCCTGTGTCTTTTATCCCCTGGCTCCCTCCCCTGTGTCTCTTCCCTTCAATCTCCCTCCCCTGTGTCTTTTACCCCCTGGCTCCCTCCCCTGTGCCTCTTTCCCCCAATCTCCCTCCCCTGTGTCTTTTATCCCCTGGCTCCCTCCCCTGTGTCTCTTCCCCCTTTCTCCTTCCCCTATGCCTCTCCCCCCCTCTCCCTTCCCTGTTTTCACCCCATTCCTCTGTGTCTCTTCCCCCTCCCTCCCCTGTCTTCCCCCTCTCCCTCCCCTATGTCTCTTCCCCCTCTCCCTCCCCTGTGTCTCTCGTCCCCCTCTCTTCCATGTGTCTCTTCACCCTCTTCCTCCCCTATGTTTTCCCCCCCACTCTCCCTCCCGCTGTCTCTTCCCCTATCCCCCCATCTCCCTCCCCTGTGTCTCTTCCCCCTGTCCCTCCCCTAGGTCTCTTCTCCCTCCCCTGTGTCTATTCCCCCTTTCTCCCTACCCTGAGTCTTTTACCCCCTGGCTCCCTCCCCTGTGCCTCTTCCCTTCAATCTCCCTCCCCTGTGTCTTTTATCCCCTGGCTCCCTCCCCTGTGTCTATTCCCCCCACTCACCTTCCCCTATGTCTCTTCCCCCCTCTCCCTTCCCTGTTTTCACCCCATTCCTCTGTGTCTCTTCCCCCTCCCTCCCCTTTCTTCCTCCTCTCCCTCCCCTATGTCTCTCCCCCCCTCTCCCTCCCCTGTGTCTCTCTTCCCCCTCTCTTCCATGTGTCTCTCTTCCCCTATCTCCTCCACTCCCTCCCATGTGTCTCTCTCCATCGCTCTCCTCTGTGTCTCTCCCCCCTCTCTTGCCCTTGTGTCTCTAGACCCTTTCTCCCTCCCGTGTATTTCTCCCCCTCTCCCTCCCCTGTGTCTGTACCCCCTATCCCTCCCATGGGTCTCTTCTCCCCCTCCCTCCCAAGTGTCTCTCCCCCTCTCTCCCTCCCTTGTGTCTTCCCCGCTCTTCCTCCCCTTTGTCTCTCCCCCTCTCCCTCCCCTTTGTCTCTCTCCCTCTACCTTCTCTGTGTCTCTTGCCCCTGTGTCTCCTTCCCCCTCCCCTGTGTCTCCTCCCCCTGTCTCCCTACTCTGTGTCTCCTTTCCCCCTCTCCCTCTCTGGTGCCTCCTTTCCCCCTCCCCCCACCCTCCTTTTCCCTCCTCTCCTTCCCATGTGTCTCTGCTCCCTCTCCCTCCCCTTTGTCTCTCCCCCTCTCCCTCCCCTGTGTCTCTCCCCTCTCCCCCCTATGTCTCTTCCCCCTCCCCTATGTATCTCCCCCCCTCTTCCTCCCCTATGTCTCTTCCCCTCCATCCCATGTGTCTCTTTGCCCCTTCTCTCGCCCCTGTGTCTTTTCCCCCTCTCCCTCCCCTGTGTCTCTTCCCCTCTACCTCCCCCTGTCTCTTACCCCTCTCCCTCCTCTGTGACTCATCCCCCTCTCCTTCCCCTGTGTCTCTTCCCCCTTCCTCCCATGTGTATTTTCCCCTTCTCTACCCTGTGTCTTTTTCCCTCTCCCTCCCCTGTGTCTCTTTCCCCCGACTCCCTCCCCTGTGTCTCTTCCCCCTCTCCCTCCCCTTTGTCTCTTCCCCCTCTCCCTCCCCTTTGTCTCTCCCCCTCTCCCTTCCCTGGGTCTCTTGCCCCTGTGTCTCCTTCCCCCTCCCCTGTGTCTCCTCCCCTTGTCTCCCTCCCCTGTGTCTCCTTTCCACCTCTCCCTCTCTGGTGCCTCCTTTCCCCCTCTCCCTCACCTTTTCCCTCCTCTCCCTCTCCTGTGTCTTTCACCCCTCTGCACAACCCACAGGGCATTTAACATAGCGTTACCGACAAACTCGCAATTACCACAACTATTAAATGTGACTGAGTTTAATGTTGGTTGCGCAGTTGCAGCGTAGTACTTAGGCTGCAATGAGCGCTGAAGGCGCTCATTGCAGTCAATACGTGCTTGAACAGATGTGCAGCAGTTGTTCAAGCACGTAACTATAAAATCCCCAAAAAATTAAAACAATTATGTACAAAACATTATAACACACAGCACAGGAAGCCTGGGAGTGAGGTTGCAGACCCATATTTGGCTTTTTTCATCACTCGAAAATCGGCTAAGCGAGGAGAAAAATGGCTTTGCTGATTTGAGGCTAATGGTAAGGTGGGGTTACTTTACTTTACAATGTTTTCCCTCACAGTTGAGGACAAGAGGGTAAGTTGGGTATTATTATTATTATTATTATAAGGGGAGATATTGGGGATTTGGTGGGTTTGGGGATATTGTTTAATTTAATAAAATGTGACAGGTACTTCTGTCAGCCACTGCCCCTCTGAGCTCCCTCAAGCTCATGTTCATTGATTCAATGTTCTCATCTATACGCCTCTGCCATTACCTTTGTGCGCCTTCAATCTCTCCCAGCATCAGAGTCTTCACAACTTCTCATGACATGGCCAAATATTTGAGCTTTAGCCGCATGATCATACCTTCCAGTGAACACCTTACTACATACTGTCATTTTTCCTACTATTGATTTAAGGCTTACATGGCTACAATTTCCTTGTTGGCTTTTACATCCCTTTTTAAATATTAACAGTATTGTGCTATTGAGCCGGATGAGTTCTTAAAATAGAAATAGTGAACTGAACATAACTTAGCTCCCTAAGGAGAATAGATGTATACCATCTAGACAACTTTATTTACCTTAATTTTACCTTTCAATATTTTAAGGTGAAATAAATGCAGCCTCACACACTTCAGTTTATTCCTATCAACCTCCATTGTATTAGTTGCTAAGTCAACCATTCTTATAACTGATTTCTGTGTATGTTTGTTGTCTAGGATATGTACCAATTACTGTACTGGAGAACCAGTCCAACAAACGTAATAGATACTTGCAAGACTGCAAAGCGTTCTTCTTCGGATGTGATGGGAGTACAAGCTTTAAATACAGCAGGGGGTTCTAGTGTTTACAGATGAGAGGATTAACATTGAAATAGACGATTGTTCTCAGACTTGTTAATCCATGAATCATTTGTGCATGATAAAGATAAGCTCATATGGGGCATTGTCCATTCTGAACAGAGAAAGGTGAGTAGCAGGGAGATCCAACAAAGAATTATTCAAAGAGGAAGTTAAAACAATTTTTTTTTTCTTCTGCTCGTGTTTTGTATCTGCAGCATGTATGTTGTATATAAATACAGTATAAATGTAGATCAGCTGCTTCAATTAACATGTTTTAGAATTTTTCTGCCTTCTGATTTTTTTTTCTTAATGAATATGTGAAATTATTAGAATTTTGTTGATACCACAACTAAAGTTTGAGGAATATTTAACGTATTTGTTAAGTATGTAACAAACTCTAAAAATTTCCAGCTATATAATGCATGTGCATTAAAACATCTTTTGTGAATTCCTTTTGAAGACTATGGGCCCTATTCTCTTAGAAGCCCATAAGTGACTCTAATCCATTGTTTTCTCTAAATGTTTAGATGTATTCTATTGACTTAAGCTCACAATTTACGTCTTACGGCCTCCACATCCTTTTGTAAGTAGGGTTTCAGGGGGCGTAATCATATGATCTGGCGATATTTAAGCAAGCCCGTAATTTACTTCTTACACATAGCCAATAGTAAATGAGTCATCATGACATCAGTAAAACATGGAAGTTAGATGTAATCTGCAATCGGAGGCTACAAATTAATGAGAGCCAATAAGTAATATCTGCTGATCTGGCTCACAATCAAGCACTCTCTAAAATGCATTAGAGCATCTTTTCTAGTCCATGTGGGTTTTGTGATATGTATTAACCCCTTGAGTACCAGGATCCATATTACACAGAAATAACAGTTAAAAATAATATGTTTTAATTGTATATTTGTGGGTTTGAGACTGTTCTGCAATTAATACTAATATGTTTATATGCATTCCCATGCTTTTAAACACAGTATTGTATGTTAAATTGCTGCTCTAGCCCTAATACGTTTTTGCAAAAGTCCTTGTGAGTCCTATTCAGTACTCATAATATTTTTTATATATTTAGCGCTTGTAATTTTCGAGTTGTCTAAAAATCAATGGAGAGAACAGCCCTAAGTTGCGGCTTTGGCTGGCCCGTCGTGATTGTGGGCGGGGAACACGTAATCGGAATGCGAGTAGCTAATAGAATATGGGGCAATTTTAAGAGAGATTTTAAGTGTGTCTAACATTGTGATCTAGTTAAAAGAATAGGGCCCAATGTGCCTGGAGCCTGAGTGCCTATGCAATCTACCTTAGTATTTGACACCTAAAACATTTCCTTGCATTGTCTCGGAAGCTAGCTGTCATAAGTATAACTGCAAATCCTGTCCCAACAGGTATTTAAATGCTCCCCAAAACACACTCTCTTTACCTAAGTTATCATAGAAGCCTCCACGGACCAGAAGAGGCACTTTACTTTTAAATACATTTTTCAAACATTTTTTTTTTGTGCTTTAATGTCTAAATGAAACAATTTGAAAGTAGTTTGCTCTTCAATGTGGTCAATACTGTCATTACAAAAATGAGGGATTTGAATCT
Organism: Discoglossus pictus; assembly: GCA_027410445.1. NCBI lineage: Eukaryota > Metazoa > Chordata > Amphibia > Anura > Alytidae > Discoglossus > Discoglossus pictus. The sequence continues at coordinate 267,508,802 of CM050167.1, read as the reverse complement.
TAGCTTGCAGGTTTATTACTTAACTGAAGCATTCCTACTATAAATATAGTACTGTGAAAGAACAAGACACCTGTATCAGGCAAAATATTGTTTGGGCAAGGAAGTGATGCAGAATGATGCATACAAACCATATAATCAATGTGCAACAAGAGCTTGGCTTGACACATGCATTATATAAATAGGTGAAGGTGTGGCTATACATGATTAAATTCTGTCTTTCCAATTACTACTGTACATGACACTAACTACAGTATTTCCTGTTTGCTCAGATATGCTGCAGAGCAATGTACTTTTGGAAAACTATATTCATAATCAAATTTTAATGTCATATGTTCAATCAATTAATACTATTAGTTCCACAATAGACAAGCAACCATAAATAATTGCAAAACAAGAGATGAGCAAAATATTCATATATTTTTCATATTACAGTGAAACAGTTACAGTGAACAGTTACAATGTTGTGTAAATAAGAGCATAAAAAAGGACAAAGCCAGTCACTAAATAAAAAGAAAAAAACAGGAAATACATTTAATTATTCTTGGATTATTGCTTTTATTGATATTTCCATTAGAATAAAAAGAATGGAGTTCTCTTGCACCCTTAAATTTAAGTATGTATTATTGTGGTGTGTTAGATTATTTCTATTTCTTTTTTTCTTATACATATTAGCAGTGCAACTTAAAATGAGTTAGGGTTAAATGTTGTTTTACATGATGATGTAATTATCTGTGATCCCAAACAATAATCAGGGGCATACTAATAGTTGTAAAAACATGAAAGTTCTGCTTTCCGCTCAAAGACAAATCATTTAGAACGTCATCTATCTGGTTAATGTAAATACATAAAATTAATTTCATCTTTTTTTTACCATTGTATTTGTTTTCTGAAGTTTTATATTCACTTACAAACCTACATAAAGTGTTTAACAAAATCACTAAGAGAAAATAGAGGAACGGGATTTTGAGGTAAAATATATAAATGCAATTATGATCTGGAGAAAACTGAGAGGTGAAAAAGGAAGAGATGTGGTACATGAAAGAGAAAATGGGATAAAAAAATGGAAAGAGACAAAGGTAGCTACATGAGTTGAGGAAAGAGATGAAGAGGGGAATTTACAAATAATAATATTTGCTTCCCTGACTTCTAAGGTCTCTCTCCCATTCCTTTCTAACTCCTGTACTGTCTGACCCCAATCCATTCTCTATTTATTTCAGTGCAAATTCACTCTGCTTTAAGGCCTGCTACATCTGTGAGATACTCAGAATATTGCCCTCCCTACCTCCCCTCACTCACCCACCCCAACTCAGATTCAATTTATAAAGCCATGGAAAACACCTGACTTCCTACTTGCAGATATATCATCTCAACACTAGGGGTCAGCCAACATACTAGTCTTTCACCTCAGATCCCTCCCCTCTTCCTCTAAAATAAAACTCTTTCTATCTTTCACTTGCTTCCTGACCCTTTCTATTCTATATTTGTTACTCTTCCCCAGTTCTCTGCCCTTTAATTCCCTTTAGATTGTAAGTAGCGAGTTTCCAGTCTTGTAGGGTGCTTGGGATAAAGCACTTTCTGCTAAAATTCTAAGCTCAAAACGGAGCCCTTCAACTTTTGAATTTTTTTAAATGTGTATTTCCCCTGTTCTTATCCCCTGTACAGCGCAACGGAATATGTTGGCGCGATACAAATAAAAGATAATAATAATAATTATAATATACCGCTCTTAATGCATGCTAATATTTGACTTGCATTTGCAGCTGCTGCTTGGCATTGTGCACTATTATGTAGTTAGGTGGTTGTCCACAAGCACTCCTAAATCTCTTCATATCTCTGATACCCCTGGTTTGTTCCATTTAGAATATAAATTGCATGCTTATTTTTCTTTCCCAAATTCTTAACTTTGTTGTTAAATCCCATTGTCACCAGCTTGGGGAGGGAGTCCAACCCAGCTCCAGAATCCTCCTAGCTTGGCTAGTGGAATTCTCCCTTGGAGTCAATGGATTTCTTGTTGACAGGCTTATATTCCAGGACTATCAGGATGCAGAATAGAGATCAGTGAGGTTAAAATTAACTGATGGTGCCGTTTTCACATGCTCCTCCAGCATTGCTTTGTGCAGATGCCACACTCTGGATTACCGTGCAGCATCTCCTGGAGTCCAGCCTATGAAGTAGGGGTGTTTTTGGGATGCATGATCTCCTATAAAAAGGTCTTCCTACAAGAATTGGATCTCCATAATTTGACCTTTCCTGTTTTCTGATCGCCACTGTAAGCTTGCTTCAGCGGGCAGCAGCTGCAGCACCACCTAACATTATCTTATTCCCATTATTATTATTTTTATTATTATCTTTTATTTGTAAAGCACCAACATATACTGTAGCGCTATACATGGGTTAAGTAGAAATAAAAAATACAATATTAACACATGGAAGGTCCTGTTCTTGAGTTCAAAATCTTACATACATGGAGCTTTTTCTAAAAGTCCTTTACAAGATTGAAAACGTCCAAGCTTACAATCTGAAGGGAGTGGGAGAAACCTGGGCAAGAGTAGCAGATAAGGTTCAAAAGAGAGTGGAAGTTGGAAGTGATAGAGGATAAAAGAGAAGAGAAAATAATTATGTTGCTGTAATATAGGTGTAAAGTTTACCTGGATAGAAAATGTGCTGGGAGGATGTTTTCATTTAAAAGCAGAGAGTTGAAATCTGAAAATTATAACGGGTATACATTAGTTTTAATATTAATAATCATATTAGCTATAGAAATTGTTCATCCCCCATAGTCCTGTTCCAGATTCCAACAGGAATCTTTCTCAGATTTTACCCCACAGCAGGTGAGGTCTAGCTAGTATTAAAGAAAAGGCTCCTCCAAGTGCAGCAAGCTATAGGTTTTCTGACAGATTTTACCCCACAGCAGGAGAGCCCTAGCTAGTAATTAAGAAAAGGCTCCTGAAAAAAGAATAAGAAGTGGTGTGGGAGACAGAGACATGGAGAGTCGGATAGAGTAGAAACAGAAAGAATTTGGATATATTCCTGTATAGTATTCCGTCATGACCTGACACTTTATTAACATTTATTTTTTAAGCCTTTTTTGCATTTCTGTTTGTTTAAGAATTGTTTGCTGTTGCAGGTAGTGCATCCTCATTTTGTTGCTGTGTCCCAACCATTAGTTTTTCCCTTGTGTATACAGAAGAAAATCATTTCTTTAGCTTATTTGCCTTTTCTTGGTCACAATTTTTAGTCAGCCTATTTCACAGTTTAAGGTTTCAATAGTTCCTTTCCTATCCTTCTTTCCATTAATATATTTAAAACACTTTTTTTAAGGTTAGTTTTAGTCTTCTTTGCAGTACATTTTTCCATTTTTTTTTATCTAATAGCTTTTTTGAAAGACTTGTTATGTTACTCTTTCAGCTAAATTAAATTAGAAGCCCGTAAGTGCAACGTGAGACCCGCAACGGCTGCAGGCTTGAACTTTGAGTTACAGAGCTATTAAATCCGAGCAGGGTGCTTGAGATGCAAACCTGTAAACCATTTGTCAACTGTTGGATGCACGGCATGAACGTGATCAATTAGTCAAACCAGGTTTAGATGGAGCCAATGGCCACTGAGATCTTCATAATTACGTCACTGAAAAATGGAGGTGGTATTTTAATCTCTTACGGGTTTCAATTAGGAGTTACGATCGGACCCACATTCCAGAATTAATGCAATATTAATAAATCAGTAAATATGATATTGTAGTCCATGCAAGTTCCATTATATGTATTAACACATTAATTGCCGGGATCAAAAATTTAACATGAAATAAAGTATTTTATATTGCCGATTTGCAAGCTTGAGAATGTTGTGCTATAAATTCTAATACCTAACATCACTTTCCCTGTTATTATATGTACAGTAGTGTGTGTATATTTGCATTTACAGTGCTACAGATTGGACTTTACCCCACTTGTTCCACGTTCCACGTCCCGTAGGCTTTTTTCGCACATAACCTGCAGATTGGCAGTGGCCCGCTTTAAAGGGCCAATTTAATACCCGCAAGTCTTACAGGTTACATTACGGGCTACAGTTTTACACGTTAGGGGGAATTTAATAGGGCTCTTTATCTCGATCTTTACGTTTTTATAGGTTTTTAGCGTTGCCTATAGATTAATTATCTAGAGGTTTGCTAAAAAGTACTAAGAAGTACAACCACCTACATAATTGTGCTTAATGCCAGCTACCAAAGGAAGTTGTGACAACAGATTCAGTAGATTACATTATTAGGGAGTTGGATATATTTTTGGATGGTTCAGTTCATTCAAACAGGTAGGATCAAAAGGAAATTATTTATCTAATGTGCAACTGACCATGTTTCATTGAGGTTTTTTTATTTGCCTTCCTCTGGATTAATGCACAATTCATATAATACAGAGATCACAGGAAATGCAAAAATAAAAAATATAACATTTTTCAACCTCAATTACTATTTTACTCTCTTAATATGTATGAGTGTGTACAAAATTCATATACCCTTGAGTGATGTGTGGTAGTGGGATTCTTTTCCTTTTGAAAGTGCGATGGGAGGGGTGATGAGTAGTGTAGGGAGCTCAAGGTAACTGGTCTATCTATTCACACAGCAGCCTTTAAAGGATCTCTAAAACTTGTACAGTCCCATATAAAAGGGAAGTGTCTGTTCCAAACCACTACTTACACTGTTAGAAGGAGGCTGAGAGGTTGTAGCTTCCATCAGCTTGGTATTATTGTTATTACTAGCGAATTGTCCATCAAAAAATGACGGCAATAGAATTGTAAGTCAAGGAATGGTGTTTGGCACACAAATAGTTTTTTCTTTTTTGCGCTGATTGCGAGTCTCGTGGTGAGTGGCTTTGGCGCTCATCGTGTGGCTGGCAATGAGCGCCTTTGCCATTTATTGCGATCGTGTGTTGTGGTGTTTTTTTTAAAGTTTTGTATATATGTATGTTTTAATGATAATTTATTACTAAATAAATGAAATCATAAATTAATATACTTTACGTATTTGTAACTAATATATGCAGCAAGCAATGTGCTGAAGAGCTGACAATCTGTTTTGATGTTCCTGCAGCATCCAATGTAGGTTTGCACTGTTGTGGAGCTGAGGTGTAAGTGTCAGCAATGTGTGCAGTGTGTAGTGTAAATAGTCTGCGTGCGCGAGGGGAAGCCGTTAGTGTAGCTGTGTACTTGAGAAAGTTAGTGTTGTGAAATGCCGGCGAATGTGTATGTGTTACGATGATGCGGATGATTTAGCGTCTTTGGTAATAGTGTATGTTGTAGCCCGTACGGCTTTTTGTAAAAAAAAAAAACGGTGAAAATTGTAGTTTAATTGACGTGTAAGATGAATTGCAGACGTCCTTGGTTTCCCCCCTGCTGTGTGTGATGTTTTTATTTTATTTTTGTGTGTATTTAGTGTTGTTTTGGGTTTTTTTTCACTGTGCGCGGTTTGGCTGTTAAGTTCATATTTTTTGCGGCTCGTATTTTGTTTTATGCAAGTGGCGGTTTCCTTTTGGAAGTTTTACGAGACTTATTTTTTTTCCTGAATTTTTTTCAAAGTGCTACGGGTCTTGCAGTGTGAATTGTGTATTTGAGGTCGTAGGTATAATGGTAAAGTGTTGCGGGGTCATAGGGATGAGCGCTGTAGTGCTACGGGGAATCGCATCCCTCGCTTCGCGAGCCCACAGTTTCCCCGTTACGTTAGTAACGCATTATGCCAAGCACGGCAGCTGACAAATATATATGTGATCCTTTATTTTTTAAAGCGCCAACATATTCTGTAGCTCAATACAGGGGTTAAGTACAAGGCATAGATAATATTAACACATAGCAAAAGAGTGGAGGGCACTGTCTTTGAGCTTAAAATCAAAAGTACATGGCGCTTGTTTCCAAAGTTTGAAAACTTACAATCCAATTAAGACGTAATGCCTCTTATCAAATGATATAAAAGACGGAAACTCTTCCTCTTCTACTTCCTCCTTCTGCTTCCCACAAAATAGTGACCTGAGATAAAACAGAGAGACCTTGAACAATAATGTCTGCTTAAAAATAGCAGCTTCCAAGTTATATTATATAAGCCTAATTTAGATATTTCTTAGTAAGAACCAACTACTTTAAAGGTAAAGTTTTAAATTCTGCCATATTTGAAAATGTTTTTTGAGCCACATTAAGATATTGATAGAAAGCTAACTACCAGGAAGTAACTTCATAAAACAGATAAGAATCATAAATACTTGGCCAGATAAAACAAAGTAATCATTTCTACAACAGCTGCTACATGAAGTTTCTATAAATAGTATATCACACAGGTAAGCGCATAACACTGCAATGCTTCGCAATACTCTAACTCCCTTTGCAGACTTGTAACTCTTCAAAAAGGTACAGTTTTTGTTATTGCTACTTAAAGGCGTCAGCTTGATTATTCTGGAGTGCTGATTTTTTGCCAGCTCTCCTCCTTTAAGAAGCACTTTTTTAGGAGCATTCCAGGTTAACATGTTTTGGAGGAATATCTCAATATATAATTATTAGTCCTCTGACAAGAGGATCTTATCAAAAGTGTTTAGAAGTTGCAGTCAGTTGGCTTCCTCATTGTATGATTTACTCAAGACATTGCGCACATTCTAGTACCTGTCCTCCACCTATCCCGAGTTAATTCCATTTCCTCACTTCACATAACTTCATAAAGTATTTGTATAACAGGGATTTCCTCATCTTCTTAAAAAAGCTTTTGATGTGCCTTCTACTGAACTTTTTAAAGATAAATTATAAAATGTTACCACTTACATACTTACAGCCTTATTAAATTGCAATTCTGCAAATTCTAAAGGGCTCTATATATACACATATCATTTTTTTTACAGAAGTTTTTAGTTAGTGAACTTCAATCCAAAAGCAAGGTCTTCACTAACTAAAAACTTCTGTAAAAAAAAAATATGCTCTGTGCTTATATAGAGCCCTTTTAAATGCACCGAACTGCAATTTAATAAGGCTGTTAGCTTTTACCCAGGGTGTGTTTCTGTAATTGATGATGTTTTTACTTGGCTATTAATAGCCACTACACATATTACTTTAAATTAATTCTGATCTAAACTATTCTTAGATCAATGTAAACAAAACAGCCAGATGTTATCTTGTAAAAAAAATGCAAAAAATCATGGCTCTGTCTTCCTATGCAGCACAGGCCTAGGGCAACACATGTTCAGGAAGTGGCAGACTGCCTAATGATGCAATGTCATGGAATATGCACAGACATGTCTATATGCAAATAAATATCTGTCTGTAAGTGTACCTGCTAAATACTTACCTATACATATATACACTTATAATTTTACACATAGTTTTGTGGTAACTTTATGATCGGGATATAGCACAAGGAAAGGAGGAGTAGTAACTGGGTTGCTGGGAGGCACACAAACCTGAATGGGCCCAGAGCAGTATAAAACCTAAATATGCCTCAGGAAAATATTATTGACCTACTTCTTGAATTAACACATTTGTATAGCTGATGTGTCTTGGACACATCTAGACTATTGTTTGTTTTGTTTTTTATTTCTTTACTGTAGGATATGTATTTGGGTCAAGTACAAACCAATCTCAGCTCCTATTAGTACTGTCACAAGCTTAAACAAATAACAATATGGGGCCTTTACAAAGGTCAAACACATCTTGTAGATTTCTATCTGGTAGACGGTCTCTCAAAATTGGCCTAAATGCAATTATCTTAAGACAGACCTCTCAAGATCATTAAAAATATTCTTCTCTTAAACACAATTCTATACCCCACCAAAATTCCCCAAAATGCTAGATTTTATCACTACTTCCCTTTACTCAACTAAAACACATATTTTCAACAATGTATCAGTCCAAATGGTATCCCAGGAATTACTCACTTTGTTTTGTTAAATAAGCAAATATGCTTGACAAACATCTATAAAAGAGTTTGGGGTGTTCAGTGCCGGCTCTTTTTGGAGCCCCTAGGCAGTGAAGTGAAGGAGCCTCTGCAAGTGAGTATGCAAGGTATGCATGGACCCATTTTTTTCTTTTCTGTGTCTGCAAGTTCCTTTCCCCGTTGTAATTCTCTTTTTCTAGGTGGTTACCTCCTAGTAGCCAGTCTATGAACTGCAGCCTTTTGCTTTTTAAGCCAGGAAGTGGCGCTAATGGGTAATCCGGCCATGGGGGTGTTATTATATTATACATTAACAGGCAAATACACATACATTTTAACATGACAATGAGGTGTAGGATAAGCCTTTTACATATCAGAATGGCAATACAATTTAAATGTATTGTTTTCAACAACAAAAACAATAAAGAAAATACATATAAAATTCAGACAAGATGGTGTTCACCAGGGGAAGTCAATTATAGTTTTGCTTACGTTCACCAAGGTCTTATAATTGGTTGGAAAATTGGTCGGAATGAAACGAAAATGAAGTCAAGGTCCAACATTTTTTTATGTTTTGAAAATACAAATATTTTAATATAATTTAATTTAAAAGAATATTTATAAAGTGAAGGGGGGTTAGTAAATGAAACACATGTAACCAAGCCCTACTGGAAGGAAGTTACTACTGAAATAAACCATACATCCAAACTGAATCTATCAGATATATTCAGTTTAGATATATGGTTTATTTAAAGGACCAATATTAGCACTTTTCATGTTCAACCAATTTTTTAGTTCACCATAAATAAATCTTAAAATTACACTTGCAAACAGCAGCAAATCAAAGCTTTAGCTAGAAAGTATAGTTTAAATACACAGTTTACCTCATAAATTGCCATTACTGTACCTTTCCTCACCTCTCCTACAATCTTGAGCACTATTGAAAGGAAGTGAATGATTTCAAGATAACATTGAGATAACATTATTCAATCCTTACCCAGTCAACATAATAACTTCCTTCCAGTAGGGCTCAGGCCATTGAGAGAGGTGGGAAGGTGTACAGCAGTGACCATTAGTGAGGTAAACGGGCTTGCCACTGTTTTGCACATGTATTCTTAATGTTATATAAGGGTAAATGAAAAAAAAATGGGTTGGACATGAAAATTACATACACTGGTAATTTAAGAATTGCTTGGAGATCTGGAAGAAATGGGCTGGAGGACCTGATTTGGACCCAGGCCCGCCTATTTGCTACCCCTGGTATATACCTTCTCATCTTCATAAAATATATATATATTGCTCGCAAGGCACGCATTTTACATTGTTGACTTTCTGTAATCTTACTATGTATTCTTACAGGGATTAACACTCCAAAATCACAAAATAAATGAAGTTTTCCTTATTTTTGTAACATATCTAAAGACCTCTAAGAATAATTGATTATATACTTACAGATGCTAAATGCACTATCAAGTTCCTGGAACCAATTCCAAGCACCATATATACAACACAATTCATGAAATTTGTCTCATGGAAAAATCATGGCTTAAATTAAAAAAATATATGAAAAGGCTTCAAAAGATTTGGGATCTAAAGATTAAAAGCTGATCATTAGTTAAGAAATGTGAGACATATATTTCTCCATTTCTTTGTTTTAAAAATAAATCATTTTAGATTATCGGTTTATAAGAACATCATAAAATATAGTGTTAAAATACAAAATTATTTTAAAACATCCCCTTTTGTCTTTCCTAATTGATAATATTCATTACATTTTCGTATATCCTTATATATTAAAATTGAGTAAACTTTTAATAAATATATTACACTAGCGAATTGCCCGTCAAAAAATGACGGCAATGAAATTGTAAGGTAGCTAATGCTGTTTAGTGTGTAATAATGAAATATATAATACATTAATAAATGAATATACTTTACCTATTTTAAAGCATTGTGTGGAAGAGCTGTGAATGTGTTTTGATGTTGCTGCAGCATTAGTGGTGTGGATCTGCTGTGTAAGCGTGCTGAATGTGTGCTGTGTAACACTGTGCGTGCGCGAGCCCAAACCGTTGTAGTGTACTTCCGCATTGGCGTAAAATGGCGAGTAATGTGTGGTATACGTTTGTATCGGAATATCCGTAGGTGTTTTGTGGTGTTTTGCGAGTTTCTTGTGGTGTTTTGCGAGTTTAGAGTGCTGTAGCCTCGTTTTCGTTTTGTTCGGCGGCCATTTTTTCTCTCGCTTCGATTTTTTTTTAGTCTCTAAACTGTTTTATTTCGAGTAAAATCGAGGTGTAAGTTGTATTTTTGAGGTGCTGGGTGCTCCCTCTTGGTGTAGGTAAGTTTTTTATGTATGTGGTGTGTGTATGTATTGTGTTTTACATTTTGTAATGTTCGCGAGTTGCGTCCGAGTGTTGCGAGGCCGTAATGTGTGTGAACGTGTGTCGTATGTTGTTTGCGAGTGTCGTAATGTGTGTGTCGTACTGTTTGGGTTGCGACGTGAAGTTTGCGAGGGTCGCAGTTGCTGGCATGGAGCGCCGAAGGCGCTCCATGCCAGCAACTGAGGCCCTCGCTTCGCGAGGGTCCTCAGTTGCTGGCAAGGAGCGCCTTTGGCGCTCCATGCCAGCAACTGAGACCCTCGGGCAGTGCCCTCGCTTCGCGAGGGCCTCGGCTCGCTGCGCGAGCCGCGGCCCTCGCTTTGCGAGGGCCGCGGGCTCGCTACGCAAGCCCGCAGCGTTAGCAACAACTCGTACGCTCACAACTATATATGTGATTATACTTTATTATTTCTTATTAAATAATTTTTTTATATATTTGTTGGAATTCTAAAAACTTTCTTTCTAATTATTATGCTTTGGTAAACACATAAAGATTTTAAAATAATCTCGTCTTGATTGAATCAACAGACCCATCCTTAGCGTGCAGGACTTATGCGCAACGTAAAATACGAGACAACAAATCCGCATGGCGACAAATGCGCGCCCGACATCTGTGCCCCGGACGCAGGTAAGGTGTTGGGGTTAGGCTTAGGGGGGTTAGGCTTAGGGATAGGAGGGTTAGGGGTGTTAGGGTTAGGATTATGGGTGTTAGGGTTAGGGTTACGTGTGTTATGGTTAGGGGTGTTAGGATTAGGTTTAGGGGTGTTAGGGTTAGGGCTGTTAGGGTTAGGGGTCTTTGGGTTAGGTGTGTTAGGGGTGTTACAATTTACAACATTGCGTGTTTTTAACGGCGCTCTTTTTGCGGCCCATTTGAAACAGCGCGCAATTGACTCTGCTCGATTGTTGGCGAGCTTTTGTCAACACGTACTTGGCCTGCTCGCTAAGGACGGGATGCTGCAGTTTACTGTATCAGTATTGTCTTGTCTATATTTTAATATTTCTTCTCAAAGTGGTGTTGTTATTGCTAATTCATATGGAAAAATTGTATAACGGTTAATCATCAAAAAAAAGGGATATGAAAAAGGAAAGAAGCAGAACATTCAAGATTAAGGGAAAAGGATTTTTTTTTATATAAGCTTTGGTTTCACTGAAGATAAAATTGTCTTAATTATAGCAATGGTAAAATATATTTATGCCAATACTGACATATTCACATTGCTGGAGAGTGGCCCTTTAAATAATGATTATATATGCAGCTCATAATTATATGAGCCTATGTAATTATAAGTAGTCACTAAATGTGTTCAGATATCAATGTAACATCCATATGATTTCACTTACCTTGTGACTGTGTGTCATTTGTACAATAGCATGTTATATGTATCATTGCACTGCTGTTATGTAGGTGACTCACTGTTAGACTTTAAGCAATATATGATGCCATTGATTCTAAACCTATGTGTTGAATATATTGAACCAGTGGATCTTATGAACAATACTTAAAGGGGAAGTAAAGTGGCAGATTTTGTGCCCTATATTTAAAGAGACATGGAAAGATTTTTATTCCAAAAAGAGTGTATTTAATAATATGTCAAAGTGTGATTTTTTTTTTCAAATAAAGGTCTAAACACTTATTCAGACATTTAACAGGTCTTTGGGTTTGTACTTTGCCAGGAACCACGCACGCAGTTAAGATTATTGGGATTTGACCAGGCTAGTCATGCATTTACTGTTAGTTTCAGTGAAAGTTAAAAGGTTTTCCATATTTTTTTCATGTAAAAACACCTTTTCTGATGCTTAAAACATGCTCTTTTAAATGCTTGAAATAATAATTGTTTTCCAGGTCTCTGTAAGACTTTTCTACACATTAAATATCAGACTTCTGGATTATCACCCAGGAGATATTTTTCTTACATGGTGAAGGACTGAGTTTGTTTCACATTGGCAGTAGATGTTTTAAATAATTATTAAGCACTGTAACATTTATATGTTTCTCATATATTAACAACTAATCCGCATATTGCAGATCAGAGGCAATCTAAAAAGTTTGAACTTGATGGGCTAAACATCTTTTTCAACCTCAATTACTATGTAACTATGTATGTATTTTAACATAACATTTTAATTGAGCAGCATATTTATGCCATAATATGAATTATAGAGGATATTAGTATATGAAAAAGCTGTACATTTTTTACAAGAACAAAAAGGGGGAGAATATAATAGTAATAAGAATGTATTTTTATTTTTTTGTAGTTAAAGTCAGGGCTGCTCTCAAAAGGCTTTTGAGTGGCACCACAGTAAAAGGACCGACATTGAATATGGCCAGTGTAGCCAGAGAGATGATCATTTTTTATCTTATTATTATCCTTTATTTGTAATGCACCAACATATTCTGTAAAAGTCAACACCAATTTTAGCACGTTGCAAAAGAATGGAGGACCCTGTTTTTGAGCTTAAAATCAAACGTACATAGTGCTTTCCCTAAATCACCTAACAAGATTAAAAGCTTGCTAACTATCAAGCCCTTAGGAGTCGGCTGCCCTTAAAAATGTAGTTGAGGGGGGTCCTCACCCTGGTGGAGCTACTGCCGGTGCAGCAGATGCAAAGCACCAGGGCCCACAACAGGGTAGGGGGATTCTATTACTGGTACAGCAGATATTGTTTTATAGCGATATGATCTGGGTTCATCTCACCATCTACATTTATATTTTTTTATCAACCCTTAGGCTTTGCAAGGAGGATCCCCAAATTATTTGCACTGGGCCCTCTATGAACAAGCTCCACAACTGCTCGATCACCAAAAAGCACATATTTTATTTTTAACAGTACAGTACATACTGCATGGAACATGTAGTGACATCACCACATCCATTCCTCTACCTCTTGGCGCCTTCCTTTCCCCTCAGGCAGCATGTGACAGGGAGAAGAGCACATGACGAGGGAGCTGTACGACTGTTCTCCATAGAGTGCGGCTGCCAGCAGTTGTGTTCCTGTGCCTCAGCCATCACGTGAAGAATATAAAGGTAAATAAAAAAACATGTTATTAAAGTCCCACATACACAATGCTAATAAATATAATTTGCATTGGCATACATTTATATATAAACTGACATGCTACATGGATTTTATATATATATATATCTGTGTATTTATAATATGTTTTTTTATTTTATTAATTTATGTACTATATTTTTTAAAATAGGGGTCTGGTTATTAGATTTGCTCTGGAACCCATCTCCTTTCACCCTCACTTCTTTTATCTGCTAAGACCGAATTCCACCCAATCTTACCCCCTCTCCCATTCCTACCTTAGACATAGGATTAACAGCAATCTCATACCCATAATTTACCATATGCAAGTTCACATTCTCTTTAGCCCTCTAGAATGCTCTGTATGAAGCAAAACTACCACAATCAATGACCTCCTTATCTCAACGTTTTTCAACCTACAAGCCATCACCAAAACCTGGATTTCCTGATTTGCCGCTCTATCATATGGTGGCCTCCACACCCAAAGACCTGGTGACAGATAGGGTGGAGATGTTGGATTTCTTCACTCCCTAATTGTATTTTCCAGAGCATTCCATCAGGCTCTATGCATCTTGCTCTCTAAATAAGCTGGGCTATCCTCAAACTTCCTTGACCACTTTGCCATGTGGCTTCCTCACTTCCTCTCCTCTAACATTACCACTCTCATTTTGGAAACTCATGCTATTGCTAAACTTCTTTCTCTTACCTTCTCCTGTGGTCTTTTGCAGTCCTCTATCAGAGGTTGACCTCCACACCCAAAGACCTGGTGACAGACAGGATGGTGGTGGTGTTTTTTTTTCTCTGTCCAGTTGTATTTTTCAGTGCATTCCCAATATGCCTTTGCTCACCTTCATTCCTTTGAAATCCATTCCATCAGGCTATATGCACCCCGTTCTCTAAATGTACCTGTTATCTATCACCCTCCTGGGCCATCCTCAAACTTCCTTGACTACTTATTTCTCTTACCTCCTCCTATGACCTCTGCTACACACGGTGAGGGCCATTCCACTGATACTGTTTCCTCTCTTTGTTATGTCCCTATGCTGTCCAATTTTTGATTCCCTCTGTCTGATCACCATCTCTTAACTTGCAGCGATACCCACAACTCTCTCACCTTTGCTTTCTCTATGAACCGGCAGGAATCTATAGACTCGTAGTAACTTGCTATCTCCCTATAAACTGTCCTCCATAACATCACCATAATCTCCAGTTCAGACCTTGCTACAGACTACTACAACTATACACTTTCTGCAACCCTTGATAAGGGAGCCATCGCACTAGATACCTCCAAAAGTTCTCACACACTGCTGAGCATGTCTAGTGATAAACCCATACTCAACCAGAATACCTTCGCTATCAATTCATACTGCACTCTTTCATCTTGGCCCTTAACTTGTTCAAGCAAACCTAACACTCACCCCTCATTGCAGCTATGTAATCAATTCCTAAATGCCTCCTTTCCACTTTCTACTTACTCCTCAACCCCTCAATAATTTATCACCAGCCATACAGCCCATGCCCTTGCCAACCACTTCAAAACCAACATAGAAACTATCAGAAAAAAAATATATGTACACCAACCCACAGTCACATACCTTTCACTCATTTCCACAGTCACAGGTGACAAAATATCCAAAATCTTGTCTTCTTCTCCTCTCACTACTTCCCCAATTAACCCAGTCCTTCATATCTTCACATCCCTCTCAATCACCTTAACCCCAGCACTTACTCGCCTCTTCAGCTTACCTCTTTCCACTAATATGCTTTCATCCTCCATGAAGCAGGCTCTCATTACACCTGTAAATAATTGCTCTCTTGACCCTAAATTCCTCTTTAACTCACATTGTTTATGTTCTACCCCTAGCCTCCAAAATGATGAAACAGCTAGTCTATGGCAACCTTATTAACTTCCTGTTACGCCCACCTGATTTGGGGGCCCACAGCCTAATTCTCTCTCTCTCTCGGGTCGCAACATTTTGTTCAGATCTTGACACTTCAGATGACAGCATAATTTCTGAAGAGGCAGGCACCATCAGACCCCTTTTCTTAGGATCTAAGTATCACACACCATAGTACAAGCAGACTCCGACACCACCTTTGTTTAGTGTGTCCAAAATCAGACTGGCACTTCTTTATTTTTCAAAACACATTTCCGATGACATAAAACACCAAAGACTTTCCCCCAGTTCTAGCCCATCCTCCGAGGCAAATAGCTTGCTACCCCCCTCACCCACATGGATTTATTGTTGTCATTACACATTTTTTCTCCTCTTACAGAGCCATAAAACTAGTTCCCCCCTTCATGACTAAAGCCAGAGCCTTTACACATGGCCAATCGCAGGGCCATATAAATTATTTCGAATGATTTAACCCTTTGAATATCCCAGATATAACTGTTAAGCAAGTTGTTAGTACCTTCTGACCACACGTATAATAACTGATGAACCCCAAACAGCCCAGTGGGCCCTTCTGTTCATAACTCTTCCTGACTGACAATTCTTACTTTAACCATGGCAATTTTGCTTCTGAATCTGAATCTGCACTCACCAAGGTAGCAAACGACCTGCTATCTGCCAAATAAAAGGAAAGCTTTTCCTTATTGATAGTCCTTGAGCTATGTGCTGCCTTATCATGGTTTGAGCCATATCTTTCTGTTGTGGTATCTTCTTTCCTCTACTACTGCTGTCAGTTGGGGTACCTGAAGGCTCTGTCCTGAGTTCCTTCTTTTTATGAATTTACACCCCCCCTCTTGACAAACAAATTCATTCTTTTGGTTTCAGCACCATCCTTTTGCTCACAGCAAGTCTATAATATCTACTTCTGAATGGTTTCTCACATCTAAAAATGAACACCTCCAAGACTGGTTTTCTACCCACCCCTCCACCTCTACAGCTGAAATTTCATTTATGTTGATAATGCCACAATCACCCTAACATCTCAAATCCATTGTCTCAGTGTCTCTAAAGACCCTCATCCATGCTCTCATCATCTCCTAGGTGGACTACTGAAACTCCATCTTAATTGGCCTTCCACTTAAATATCTATTCCCACTCCAATTTATATTGAATACATCTTTTAAGCTCATACACTTCTTGCAAAGCATATATCTACTGCTCCCAGTCCCTATACTTGCTCACTTTCTTATCAAGGATAAAATGCAAAATCCCTGAACTGCCCCCTACATCTCTACTCTTGTTTCCAAAGCCCACAAACTCACCTTCTCCTCAATGCCCATTTTGTCTCACATCATTATCTCCTTCCATGATCCCCTTAAGGAATTTTCAAAAGCAGCTTCCATGCTTAGGAATTTTATTTTTACCCTAATCTTCAGAGGAGCACACCACTTACCTCCTTAACTTAATTAACTTGATATGTCACTCATTTCTTGCCAGGTAAACATCTATCCACCAAGCACTTGCCTCCCCTCATGTCTGCACCACCCTTTTTAATTTGTAAGCTCTCACAAGAGCATGGACATTTTTGCTGTCCTCAAATGTATGTCAAATTGTATCCATGTATTTATTGCACATCTGGAGCCCCAATTCAATTGAGCAATCGTAAGGAACTGGAGCCCGTAAATGAGGCCGTAATTTAATTTGCTATTCAATTGGTGTCTTTTTGCGGGCTCCAAACGGTTTACGGATTATGGGCTTGAAAACTTTACGGTTATAAAACCTGGAACTTACAGCCATTCCGAAACCTTTGACCTTTCCCGTCCGCAAGAGTTACGATCCCTAAAATCGCAAATCGCTATTCAAATGCTATAATTCCCCAAGCCTGCAAATGTTTTCACACCCGTAAACACCAGATGGAGAAGAAAATCCTACGAGTGCTAGAGAGGACCCGCAAGGGGGTTTAACCCCTGTCCATAGCACTGTAAATGCAAATAAAAAATCAATACTGTACTGTAAATTATGGGGAAAGCGATGAAAGACATTACAAATAATTGCACAACAGTCTCAAGCTCGCAAATCGGCAATAAAAAAATCATTTATTTTTATGTTTCATTTCATGGTTATATCGATCTCGGGAATCAATGAGTTAATACATATCAGGCCACCTACATGGACTAGAACAGTATTGGCATTCTTTTTTATTATTTTGTATTTTGAGGGTTTGTGAGTCCCATCGCTTATTGGACCCCCGATCATAATTGATTGACATGTAACCTCCATATTGTACTGCCGTAAATATGGCGGTCTCATTTTCTATTGGCTGTTTCGAAATGGGTGGTCACGGCCTTGCTTAATTGATCATAGTCCCGCCCTGAATTGCTACACACAAGTGCATGGTTTATGGTTTCGGAGTTAGGCCCCTAACTTGCGGGCTTGTTCAATTGAATAGCACCGGAATCTGAGACAAACGGGAGCACGCAGCACACCCGCAGACATACAGCCTGTATCCCGCGAGATGCGGGCTTGAAATTGAATCAGGCTCCTGGTCTCTAATTCTGTTGGCGTTCTACACATAGAATATATTAATAATAGTAGTTATGAAGCATGAAGAAGTATTTATATCTATATATAGATATGGATATAAATTCTCCATGTTGTCTCTTATGCTTCCATGAACGATCTGAAAAGCAAGTGTTTTCATTTTGTCAGTCAACCTGTATAACCTTGTATTTTATCTATGTTTGAACTTTTTTTTTTTTTCAGTTGTGTGGTAAAACAGTTCTCTATGCATTCACGTATTTTCATAGCTGTGACATTGCTAAGTAATTATTTATGTTCATGCTCATATAAACAAAACTAAATGAATAATCATGTAATTTTGGACGTGATTACCAGGAAATGCCAGTGTGAAAATGTGAAATAAGAAAATATTCATTAATCACAGTTATTTCTTTATAACTATTTTGTCATTGCAGGTAACAATGTACATGACTTGATCAAATACATACAGGAACAACTAGGGACATTTTATTTGTTAATAGTTATAACAACTAAAATAAAAAGGAAAAAGAGATCTTACAAACCATTTTATAAGGATCACTGTAGTGATCTGATAGAAGGCTTTCTAAGCATAGTTAGTCACTAATTTCACATGCCATCAAGGTAATGCATCATATGCTACAAGCTCGGCCCCAACAGTATATGGACCGGGAACTACCATATGTATCACCTGGGTTCCACAGAGGAAGAAGCACAAGAGATCAAATTGCCAATCTCTGCTTTATAATAGAGAAAGCAAGAGAGTTACAGAAAAACATTTACTTCTGCTTCATAGACTATTCTAAAGTCTTTGACTGTGTGGACACCATTAAAATGGGGCATGCTCTTAAAGAGATGGGAGTACCAGATTAACTCATCCGTCTCCTAAGGAATGTGTATTCCAAGACCAAAAAGCCACGGTCAGAAATGAACATGGAATAAAAGAATGGTTCAAGATCGGGAAAGGAGTGTGTCAAGGTTGTATATTGTCACCTTATTTATTCATCTTATACAAAGAGTATATGTGTAAGATAGTGCTGGATAAATCCAAATCAGGAATCAATATTGCTGGAAGAAATATCAACAACCTTTAGATACTCGGATGATACTATTCTGATGGCTGACAGTGAGAAGGAACTAAACAACCTATTGATGAGGGTGAAAGAAGAGAGTACAAAAGTTGACCTGCTGCTCAATTTTAAAAAGACAAAGATCATGGCAAATAGCAATCATAGTTCCTGACAAATAGATGGGGAAGAAGTGGAGGCAGTGGTAGATTTTATTTTCCTGGGATCCAAGATCTCTTCAGATGGTGACTGAAGCCAGATGGTGACTGTAGCCATAAAATTAAAGGATGGAAGGAGGGGAGGAAGGCTATAGCAAACTTATTCAAACAAGTAAAAATTAAAGATATTACACCATCAACAAAGTCAGCATAATTAGAACTATGGTGTTCGCAGTAGTAACATATGGATGTGAGAGCTGGACCATAAAGAAGTCTGAGTGGCATAGAATTTATGCCTTTGAATTGTAGTGTTGGAGAAAACTGTGAGTACCTTGGACTGCAAGAGAGACTAAACTATCAGTACTTCAGGGAATCAAGACAAATTGTTCACTGGAAGGTGTGATCATGAGAATAAAGCTGAAATATTTTAGCCATATCATGAGAAGACATGAATCCCTAAAGAAGACTATAATGCTGGGAAAGATTTAAGGGAAGGGGACAACAGAGGTGGAGATGGATATATGAGGCCTTTGAAGCAATGTACATGAGCTTTATGGAGCTCAGAGGGGCAGTAGCTGACAGATGTGTCTGGTGTGCTGTGGTCCATAGGGTCAAGGATAAAGTAAAGCTTGATAAGAAAAAAAAACGTTATCAAAATGTACTGTGCTATTAAATAATGAATTACTTTAAAAATTAAATAAAATAATGGCCCAGGCTGTATACGATCTGGATCTCTCTACACTCTGATTGATATATTGTCTCTGGAATGGGAACCACCCAGAATAAAGTACCAAATGGAAAACCTTTTAAGACCACTCTGTAAGACAAAAACTAGTAGAAAGCAGTAGTGTAACATGAGCTGCTAGCAATGTGCACAAATACACTTTCAAGTCACCTCCCAGTATCATACTGCAAGTACGGTATGTCTGTTTGGAGGCTCCATCTATCCATTCACATCGTTTTGTAGCTGTGGCTTTGCTAAGTAATTATTTATGTTCATGCTTATGTAAATACAATTTAACTAAATGGATCATAGTGTAATTTTAGATGTGATTACTAGGAAATGTCAGTGTGAAAATGTGAATAAAGAAAATATTTCTTAAGCACAGTTTATTTCTTTATAACTATATTGTCATTGCAGGTAACGATGTATATAGATGATCTAAATAAATACATACAGGGACAACGGGGGAGACAATACATCATTCAGCGGGTGGAGAGATAAGGAGCTCATTCCGCCTGCGTCAGAATAGATATTGGAATTCATTGTTTAAATAGACAATAAAAGTTTATTAAAGGGAATTTTCTTATCAGCCTTTTAATGTGCGTTTTTCATTTATCAGGGAAAGTGCAGGATTTTGAGCAAGGGATGTGCAGGATGATCTACTTGTTTATGAATATTTCTACTTCTCTTTTATATTTGGAAGATTTATGAGACATGTTTGATTCAGAAACATTTTTTTCATGGTTTAAGGTCACTTCTGGTTTAATGTACATTTTTATCAAATTCTTTCTCTGTAATGTGCACTTTCTCAAGTTGAACACAGATATAAAAAATAAAGTAATGGATTTGTTATGCTCATGGTGGTTATAGAGGTCAAGTTACCCAGCTGTACTTTCACTGAACTTAAATCAAACAGCTAAATGTAAAAATAATTAATATATACAGCAGCGAGTACATTTGCCCTCTTTTTGCAACAGGGATTTTTCTTGTTCTTCGCTCCAAGTATAATCTCTCTTTTTCCTATTTCACTATACACCCCTATCTCTCATGAAAGATCTTTATTGAGTTTGATTCAGACTCAAAAATGATATATATGTGTGAGCACAAATGTTTAGGTAATGGGCATTCAAAAGATTGATGTACTGGCAAAGAAAGTGATTGTGAGGTTTGCTATCCATTTTAACACTTGTATGTATTAAGATTCCTTCATAAAAATGAAGGCAGAGAGGTGCAGTTAATCATGAGAAACCCTATATACACAATGACATCAAATAATATATGGCAATCTATAATACAGGTATTATCATTTAAGCAAAAATTAAAAATAGTTTATATATCAATAAGAACACACCTCTGTATAAATATGAACCTTGATGTTTGAGATGGAAAACATATTAAGACAAACATATTTAAAGTTGCTCACATCAATAAAACCCTGCCAGCATATATTGCATTTATTTTACCATAGGGTATGCCGACTTTAACTTGCTTTATTCTGGATATACTTTCATGTATGTATGTATGAAAAATAATAAACATTCTTAGACTCATATTCTTGCCTTGCTAACCTTTTTATATTTTTAAAATATAGATTTTTTTTTATAATTGATGTTTCTTGTAAGAATTCACTTAAAGAAGAAGCCAAATCACTTTCTGTGCTAGACTCTTCCGCAAGCCTTACTTTTAAAAAAACTTTAACATATTGGTCCTGGGCAAACAAAAAATTCAATCTAACCCCATTTTATCTACTATGACCCCACTAATACCACACTCACAAGTTCCTTTAGGAATTGAAGGGGCACTATCTTGGGCTAAATTTAAAGAATTTTAATGCTCTTAAACATTCATATGACCTTCCCACACAAGAACATGTCAGCTACCTTCAAATCAAATACTTTGTTTCCAGTATTATTTAAATAAATGTGATGGACTGGGGAAAATTGGTTTACACATATATGCAAAAAAGCCCCAGAGAGGCAAACAAGGTACACTTTACAATACCTTTAACATGACCCCAGAAGATCACAAAATCAATTACATAACCCGTTGGGAAAACAACCTCTCTACAATATGGGATCTAGAATCATCGGATGAAACTTGGTTGAACCGCTCAAGGGGCTCATTAAACTATAGTATTCTTAAAACTTCTCTCAAAGTACTCCACAGGGTCTATATTACCCCAGAGAAATATAACTGGAATCACACAATAAGTCAGTTCAGAGGCTGTCACAAACCTGGCACCTTTATTCACACCGGGCAGACTTGCCCTAAAGCTAACAAATCATGGAAGAGATGTGATGTGCCTTGCGCCTGAGATATTTGACACACAACTAGAAACAGACACAGGGTTTTGCCTCCTAGGCCTTTCAAGACCTAATTTCCCCAATCCCCATCAAAAACAAGCTAAACTTCATCTTAATAAATGAAAGACTTACACATATCTTAACAGACACCATGGGCCTCATTCTATTAGCGGCCGCAGCCGTTGCGGGGCCGCAAGGACCGGCCGCAAGCTATTCTGCTATTCTATTCCCCTCCGGCCGGGGATTCCGGCAGGCTTGCGGCCGGCGCCTTGCTATCTCTTGCGGCCGCTCGCGCCGGAGGAAATCCTTTGATCTTAAACGGCCGCAAGGAAATCGGCCGTAAGAAATTCCTATTTGCAATTCAATTGCTCCGGGAACCCTCTCTGCAAGGCTAAAAGCGAGCCGCAGCTTACTTGCAGGAAAGAGGTCCCGCTAGCACCAATTAAGCACATAAAATAGCCCAAATAAAGCCATCCTGCACTTTGCAGAGTCTATAAAGTGATATTCGGTGTTAGCAAAAATAGCACATAATTACCCTATACTCAAATCCGTAAAATATATATTTTTTAATATCCGTAAAATATCCATGTATAAAGTCCAGAGTGCTTGGAGCACTTCAGACCCGCCCACGCCGCAGCCGGAGAATAAACAGTTAATTTGAACTCGGGTTTGGGCTGATGTGCAAGCTTGAGAGTGGGTTACTTTTAATCCTCATGTACCCCAATATGATCCCTAGCATTTACAGAGCTGTACAGTGCAGGCTTGAATTTATTTTTGCGTTTTTAGATTTCTGAGCTTACGGCCGGTTCCAAGATATGCGGCCGGTCGTAAGGGGAGATCCTTGCGGGGCCGTATAATAGAATCGCGAGTTAACTGAACCCCCGCAAGGAATCGCAGCCTTACGGCCGATTTACGGCCGGAAATAGAATGAGGCCCCATGACAATATTTCTTAAACAATGGGAACCTTGCCTAGCCCCTAACTAGTATTACTTTAAATGAAACCCCACAAACACCCCACGTGAAAAAAAGAAAGAAAAATTAAGGTTGTAGGGAGACTAAGACATCGGACGCTGGACTGGTGGAATGGAGATGGAGGTAAGACACACCAAACACAAACTGAAGACAAGGACAAGTAATATGTTCTGCTTAAAAAAAATGTTTTTGTTTTTTTCATATATATTTGTTTCTATTTCTCGTACTTACTACTACTACCCAAACAGCTTAATATATTCTTGAATATACAATCTACGGTAATTCCTCCAGTAGCATTCTTCCTAATACACTGTTACACCTTACATTTTCAAAATAGAGGGATAAATGATAACAATCAAACCAAAATTATATGTATTACAAGGAGTACTAAATATTAAGGACTAATATACATAAACATTCATAAATAACGTAGTTGACAAAATTAACCCAAATTCTATAACATAGCTTGGAGGTGTGGAAATAGAGATGTAGTTAAAAATAACAAATTTTGGATAACAAAAAAGAATAGAGAAAAATTAAAATATTAGAAGAACAATTTCTTATAGTTTATGTTAATCTTTATTGGTAAATATATCATAGAATAACAATTTTCATGGTATATAATCTTATTTATTAAACTTTCTATGATAATTTATATACATATAACAACAAATATTACAACTGTATGTTTTTGCTGATACTTTTGTCAAAAAAAAAAAAAAAGAAAAAAAAAAAAAAGAAGAAACCTTTAGGTTATAAAAAGAGAAAAAAAATATTTCCATACTGCAAAATCTAGGGAAATATTAATAAATTAATTTTATGCTACAGTTTTATATTTTTAATGAAGGCCATCAACCCAAACCTTTGATAGCTTGGGATATGACACGGCATCATCTTCTTTGGGGTGCTCTGATATGGGCAATAATATACTTTAAAGGGGCATGGAATTCACCAAATCGGACCATCAGATTCAGGCTTAAAATCACATAGGATTTTTTTTAAATTGATCTAAATTTGACTTATTAAGGCTATTGTAATGCTATTTTAGTTATGGTCATTGTTCCTCCTCTGGCCTCTTGATGTTGATAAGTAATTTACTGATAAGTGATTTAAATGACCACTGTACTAAAGTTTTTTTTTTTTAAATACATACTGTCCGTTTAGGCAGTATGCTAAATAGTAAAAACTTAGCATGTTACTAAAAAAAAAAAATATCTACTGATTTTTAAAAGTTTTATTTTTATGCCCTGTGACTGCATTTGCAGCGCTGATCAAGTGCTACATTCCTCCTTTGCTGCGGAGTAACTATAGGAGGCTTCTGTGTAATGCATGGGGGTGTCTATTAGTACACATTTTCCCTCCAGGTTCTGTGAGCATGCTAAAGGGAGAGTATAACTTAAAAAATACTTCCATACAGTGGTTCTTGGTGCATGTCATTTAGTTTGAGGGATTTTTATTTGATAGGAGCCATAGAAAAGGCAAAAAATGCTCCCACAGTTACGAGGGAACCATTTCTCGCTGTTAAGTGTCGACATGCAAACGTATCAAATGGACGTACAAAGGGTACATGCTGTATGTTATATTTTATCATTTATTTTGTACATGTTTAAACTACACTAAATGTTTAAGCTATTAGACATCTGCGTGACAGGAGATATGAGCTGCTGAAGAACACAGAACATGAATGTAACCGTCACAGTATAGAACTCCAATTTTTGACCTAGTGAGATCGGCATTCCAAGTGTCTAGGTCAAGTCAAGTTCTAAACGTGAAGAAGTAACTGGCAAATTAGACAAGTTCTATAACATTTACAAATATACATAGGGGGACTTTTTTTTACAGGATGCATAATAACCTTTGATCTATTGTGATAACCTTTAATCTATTGTGGCAAATTTCTCATTATCACTACTAAGGTCCACGTGGGATTTACTAAAACTCAGGAATTATAATTAGGACTGTGATGAGGCACAGAAGGGCCTGTTCTAGCATTACGAATCCATCCTCTATCCACCCCTGTGCACATTGTGAACAGAATTGTGCATGCGTGTTATAGGGGTTAAGCAAGAACAGTTTAACAACTCTTTCCATCGGTACAGGCACAATGGCACATAAAAAAATGCTTAATTCAGATTAATTTAGATAAAAGGTACAATAGTGGTTGGCAAAGATGTAATGGTTGGCGCAACCTCATTATTGACATATAATAACAACAAACCTGGGAAAATGATAACATCAGCATCACATATTAATCACTTTTGTTTATCATGTGAGTCTGTTAACCATATAATGATATTCTTAAAAAATTAAATTATTAAAAATTATATTTATACAGTCACATTATATATTAATTAATACATTAATTACACTACTGTAAGCATCAGTTGTGTTGATGTAAGATGAATATAAACATTGCAAGTAGTTAAAAGTAATATTTGGGTTTAGTAAATTAGGAGAACTTGGCTTTTATTGGTAGCCTCACGTAACACAGCCATAACACACCTTCACATGCCCATTAAACCCCCCATTCACTACAACTCACTAGGACCAGTCCTAGGACCAGTCTACTGCTATCTGTTACTGCAAAAAAGCCTTTACTAAAGATGCTTGATTGCAGGTTAAATTTGTGTTGGTGCTGCTTTAACATGAAATAAACTTATGTTTAGTTTGAACTTGCCCTTAAGCCATCAAATTTTCTAACTTTTCAGAAAAGTTTTATTTTACAGCAGAAACCCACTCTGTAACTTTAATCCAGATAGAAAACAGAATTTTATTTAAATGTTCATTGCAAAAGAAAGCTTGATAAACAGTTTATTTGAAAGAGCAGTAAAAATAGATATCCCCTGCTCAGATTATGCATTCTTTTAGTTTTTGAAAATCACTGCTAATACCTGCAATTAATGAAATGAACTATAATGCAGAGGTTGCAGACAAAGCTCTCAAGGAGGGTGCGAAAAGGCCTTAAAATCCTCAAGTCCTCCCTTTCTACAATAGATATAACAAATCGTAACAAGAGAGTCTGTCATTCTTTGCCTGATATGATTTGAGAAAGCTGTAATTACTCAGTACTGTTGATACAGTGTGGGAAGTGTGCTCTTATCAATCATTCTGCGTGAGTCTATAATGACTACTATTATTAATACAACCGTACATGCTGCGACACGCAGCACTTAACCCTTAAATTCTGGGTGAGTTCCTCAAATTTAGCCTTGCTTTGCAGCCGCCATTCCATGTTTTTTATAAATTCAAAAATCGCTTGTTTGTTCAAACTGAATGGGCTATTAATTGCAATGATGCCATAGTGAGTTCTCATTAGCTGCTATTGCTCATTAAAAATTGCTATACTTAAACAGCACTCTACATTATGTGCAATTAGGCAAACCACTCCTACAATTTTAGAGCAGTGAAAAACATAAAATGAATACTCTAATCAAATGATTTCATATTTGTTTCTCAAAAATCTATAGCACAATTCAAAATTAAACTACAATGCAAAGAAATGTCTTAGTCATTCAGTCATGTCCGTCTCTCCGTGACTCTACTGACCACAGTGTGCCAAGCACAATTGTAAGTCACTGCCCCTCTGAGTTTCATCTAGTTCATGATCATTGCTTCAATTGCCTCATCTATCCATTTTTGGCTCTGCCGGACCCTTCTTTGTGTGCCTTCAATCTTTCCCAGCATCAGAGTATTCTTCAGGGAGTACTGTCTTCTTGTGATATAGTTACTTAGTTAAATAGTAATTGAGGTTGAAAAAATACTTTTAGTCCATCAAGTTCAATCTTTTATGGCCAAAATATTTGAGTTTTGGCCTCATGATCATACCTCCCAGTGAACAGTTTGGCTTTATTTCTTAAAGTATTAATATATTGGATCTTCTTGCAATCCAAGGAACTCTTAGAAGTTTTTTCCAACACCACAATTTAAAGGCATCAATCCTGTGGCGCTCAGACTTCTTTATCTTCCAGCTCTCACATCTGTATGTTACTTCTGGAAATACCATAGTTCTAACTATGCAGACCTTTGTTGATAATATATTATCTTTACTAGCTTTTCCAAACTTGCCATAGCTTTCCTCGCCAGAAGCAAATGTCTTTTTATTTCATTCCTGCAGTCACTATCTGAAGAGATCTCGGAGCCCAGGGAATTAAAATCTGTCACTGCCTCCACTTCTTCCCCATCTATTTGCCAGGAAGTGAGATTGCCGTTTGCCATGATCTTCGTCTTTTTAACATTGAGCAGAAGGCCAACCTTTGCACTTTCTTCTTTTGCCCTCATCCATAGGTCCTTTAGTTATTCCTCACTTTCAGCCTTCAGAGCAGTATCAACTGTATTTCTGAGGTTGTTTAATATAGTGTTAATTACATTATCAATGTGTTTTGTGCATGGAAGTTATGCACATTCTAATTTGTTTTTTCTTAGCAAAATATTGCAAATGGGCCATGCCCCTTCAATAAAAGAATCAATAGTTTTAGGCTTACCAGGTACACAAGTCAAGAATCTGGTGCTGTAGGGTGTAGCTTTTTGTTCCTGCCTAGACCCATGAGGCCCAGGCCTAGGGCGGCACATTCTCAGGGGGCAGAAGGCTGTCTGAATATGCCAGTGCAGCACCTTGAAATATGTTTGTATATGCACATAACTGTCTACATGCTGTGATATTTTTGTCTTTAAGTGTATAACACTGTCTGTCATATTATATATATATCATAAACTTATAATCTGAGATACAGAAAGGGGAAAGGAAGAGCCAATATTGGGGTGTGGGAGTGCATGCCTCTGAATGGCCTAGGGCAGTATAAAACCTAAAAATGCCCATGGGTAGGGATAATATTGTGATCACACAAAAGGAAAATGCTTGATGTTTGTCTTATTTCCATAGCAATAACAAGCAGGTAACCAAAGTTCTCTACTTAATATATATCTAGTAAGGCATATAAAAATGTTATATGTGTTTATGGAACAACAGGTAGTTACTATAAGGATATCTACAAATATAGCACTGACTGATAAATGGGGGTTGATAAATGAGATAAGATGCAAAACCCATAAAGAAATTTATGCTGCATGGCAAGATATATTGCCTTTTTTCCTTAGATACCACCTTTAGCTTTCTATCAGCAATAGTGACAATATTAAAGAAATGGGAAGTAAGTATTAAGCTGTATTTAGACATACAAATGTTATCATTAAATTTAAATATGTGACTAGATCTGCCAAGCTTCCTGGAACAGATCCCACTATTGTAACTGTGCCAAGTAACAGTAAATAGATAGACAAGTACATTTGTATTGTCTTATAGGGATCTGGAATGATCAAAATGTGCTAATCATCCCATGAGTGAACATACTACTAAATCATATGCTCTTGTGTGGGGTTGATTTATGTAAGGACGGGTAATCAAACAACTGGCTTTATTTCAGTACTGCTCAGGGTTGAACCTGCATCTTCTCCCTTCTTAGGAGCTCTGCATGGGAATAAAAGTCCACCTGAACTCAGGTAACTCCCAGGGAAAGACAGAGATGCTTTATGATATGATATTGTTTCTGGCAAACAGGAGTTCACATAAACTTGGCAGATGGGATGCTTTGTAAACTAAAAAGTTTGGGCTTCAGTGTGAAGTAAAACCTTTTAAGCACTAAGAACATCTGGTGAAAATGTAGAATAGAAAAATGTAACATTAAGTCATACATTCTAACATAGGATAAAATGATAAAAATAACACTGACACCAAAGGTGTGTTTCAAAATTAAGATTAACATTTACAAAGAACAAACATATAAACAGGGGTGCGTGTTTTCAGAGAGCAGGTTGCTGGTTGATGCTGCAGTGCAGTACATTGAAATATATTCGTATGTGCAGAGAAATGGCTATATGCAGTAATATTTCTGTCTAAGTATATTCAACACTTTCTGTCATACAATATATACACAACTCCGTTTGGATTGCTGCCTTGTTGTGGTGAATGGGTTTGCTACCTCAATGAATCTGTGAGCTATACCATGTAGCAGTACCCAAGATGGACAGGTCATAGCTGGGAGGTCAGACAAATCGCAGAGCACTGGAGAAGAAACCGGCAACCCACTCCAGTATCTTTGCCAAGAAAACCATATGGATAAGCACAACCAGAAACACAGACAGTGTGCTGTGTTCATATGATCATCGAGAGTTGGACTTGACTGAAGGTCTAAACAACAACAATATTTACCACATAAACAACATTCATCCATGATTTTAGATACAGAAAGGTCAAAGGAGGAACTCTAATAGTGGCATGCGGCGCATACAACTGAATGGCCTTGGGCAGATTAAAATCAAAATACACCAATGACTAATAAGGCTATCTTAATGGATACTTGCAAGGACTAAGTTGAAAAGTAGTATTGTGATGCTCAAATAGTAATTGTAATGCCCCACAGTAGTCAGTACCTTGCAGTATGCCTTACTTAGTGAAATCATCAATAAGATTCACTAAATTTTTATAGTGAAATCTTCATTGTAAAAATGCATTTTCTTCTGCTTCCGATCATAGGCCTTCCTCTTCCCCCAGCTAGAATGCTTGTCTGAGAAAATATGGTCACATAGTGCCATAAGCTAGAAACAAAAATCTCTTCCAGAGCAGCAAATCCCCAAACTATTTTTTATTTTGCATTCATAATAATTGATATATGACATACAGTAAGTGCAGCCCTGATGCTTAAACGTAGGCTAAGCAAAGCACTATAAAATGCTTAGGGCCTATTGGCAAGTTACTCTATGATTAATTCAAGGTGATCTTATTATTTAGCAGTAGTAATCACATTTTGAAATGGGATTTTAAAACACACACAGGTCAACGAAAAAGTGCAGAAAAAGAAGCTTTAAGTAGATACAATGGACAAATTAGATGGACATTTTTGTTTCTTATTTGCCATCAGATCTATGTTTCTATGTTGCATGATTCCTTGGATCATGTTAAACCTGATGATAAAATGTCCATTTGGCCCAGGCCAGGGATTTTATTGTTCAGCTAACAAAATGTGCTCAAACACTAATACTGAGGAGTATTGAGGAGTAACACCTTTCCCTTTTATACAAAGTATATTGCAATGTTGTTTATCTTACTGCAAACACAGCATCACAGCGCCCTTAAAATACAGATATGGCTGTCAGTAATATGAGATACAAAAAATCACAATGCAAAACTGTGCAGATTCAGCACCAGATCATTTGCTAGAGGCGAGCAAAGTGTTGTGAAGATGAATTCAGCATCTGTATAAGGCAGTAAATGATGCAGTTCAGTACAAATCTCTAATAGCTTTTTGATAAAGCACATTTGAGCACAAAGCACAGTTTCTATGGGAAGTTTGTGCATAAAACTGTACATTTTGTTATTTTCTAGCTAAACGCTTCCTTTATTCATGCAAGGTCACTCAGCAATGCGAAACAGTTTTTTAACTTGTGAAATTTGTCATGAGATGATGCAGATTCAGGTTCTGTTTAGATGTCTACATTTTAATTTCCATTTATCTTTCACAGTTTCTTCCTAGTTTATAATGATATACCGGAGGAGCATGTAATGCTTAGCAGAATCTGAGGCAGGGATTTTTAGGCCCATATTAAATTGAGCAATTGTTAGTTATTGGAGCCTATAATGTAGCCCGTAAACTAATTTGCTATTCAATTGGAGACTTTTAGCAACCCGCAAACAATTTGCGGGTTACAGGCTGCAAATCCCTGCGTTATCAAAATCATAACGCCGACCCATCTAAGCCTTTCATCTTTCAAGCCAGTAAATGTTACAATTACAAATCGCTATTCAATTGCTACAATTCCCAAGCCCGCAATTGTCTTCACACCCATAAATGACAAATGTAGAAGAAAATCTTACGAGTACCAGATAGGACTCGCAAGGGGTTACACACCTGTCCATAGCACTGTAAATGCAAATAAAAAAATCAATACCGCACTTTAAAAGATGGTGAAAGTGATGAAAGACATTAGAATTAATTGCACAACATTCTCAAGCTCCTAACAAAGATTTTTTTTACATTTCATTTCTGTGTTATATCAATCTTGGTAATCAAGGAGTTAATACATATCAGGCCACCCACATGAACTAGAACATTTCCTTCATTCATTTTTATTATTTTGTACATTGCTGAATTGCGAGTCCAATCGCATGTAGGACTGCTAAACGTTAATTGATTGACGATTAACATCCATGTTTTACTGACGTCATGATAACAGTCTCATTTACTATTGGCTGTTTCTAAATCAGTAGTTACGGTCTTGCCTAATTGATCATGATCATGCTCTGAAATGTTACTTATGGATGCATGGTTTACGGTTTAGGCTTTATCAATTGAATTGCTCTGTAACTGTT
Source organism: Discoglossus pictus (assembly GCA_027410445.1). Taxonomy (NCBI): domain Eukaryota; kingdom Metazoa; phylum Chordata; class Amphibia; order Anura; family Alytidae; genus Discoglossus; species Discoglossus pictus. The sequence goes on along the minus strand of CM050167.1, from coordinate 267,477,480 downwards.
GCGATTATTAAAAAAGTCAAAGGAATTTGATTGTAATGTTGTTACCAATAGGCACTACTTCCATAAGAATGGATCATCTGTATATTGATAGATCAATGCATCATAATGGAATTCCATGTCATTAAGCATTCCAAGCAACAACATTCAAAGAGTCAAAGAATACCCGTAATTATTTCTAAAAAACATACCGGTATATATGGCAGCATAAATTAAATATCCACATATTTTGGTATATTTCTGAGACTGATGAAGTATGAGTATAGGGTCATTTTCTTTACATCCAGAAGAAGGTTGGACATCTTAGTTGGTTATTGCTGCTGTGTAGGGATCTGCGAGTATTGCTAATATCATCTATAAAATAATAATAATATGAACAATATCTTGTTCTCGGCTTTGCTTCTGCTGATATCAGCCCTAGGCTATATCAGCAAAACTGCTTGTAATATATTTTTGTGACACAAAAAGCTTTTACAAAGAGCCAGTACAACTAATGCCTGTGCTTTTAGAATTAAAATATATCAATAATATGTTTTATAACTTGTTTCGAACAATTTTTGATCACCCACAACAGACATTGAATAGAGGCACATGAGATTATTTTTCATATAAATAAAATACCCTGTACCAATAACTTCAAAATAAGTGCTGTATTTTTTTTTAACTCAGGTTCGCTTATTAATAAGCTTATTATAAGTTCTTATCTACACTCACTGAACTTGTTGATGATGAATCACAAAGCTATAATTTATTCCCAAAAAGTGCATGAATCTGTAATTAAGGTTGAATCTCAGCATGAGGCAACTCAAGGAAAACTCAGGAAAGTGGGAAGGTAACAATCAAATTTAACATCCCTCCCCCTGATGACATAATTCATGACATCATATTATCTAACTTATTATTTTTTATTTGAAATAAAAAAAAATTTTTTTTATCACTTTAGTATTATATTATTTGAGTAACAAAGAAAAGATAAAACAAGTTTTACACTTAAATAACTGACACAACTTATATGATTACACATATGAAACCAGCAGTTCATCTAAGGGGAGCAGGTTCTTGAGTACACTCAGGGATCATTATCTGGCCCAGGTTATACAAGAACCTACTAGAAATGAGGCTATCTTGGATTTAGTCATCACAAATAACATTGATATAGTATCAAACGTTGGAATAGGGCAACCTTTGGGAAACAGTGATCACAACACAGTCTCATTTGAGATTGAATTAAAAAAACAAAGCTGTAAGGGTCAACAAAAACTCTTAATATTAAAAGGGCAGATTTTAATGGTCTAAGGGCAGCAATACAAAGTATAGACTGGGACAGTGAACTGGCAGGTAAAAATACTGAACATGAATGGACAGCCTACAGATCCTTACTAAATATACATACACATCACCATATACCAAGTGGGAATAAAAGTAAAAGGAGTAAATCACAACCCATGTGGCTTAACAATGATTTAAAGATCAGGATACGGAGTAAAAAACAGGCATTTAAATTATACAAAAAAGAGGGGACAGAGACTGATTTACAGGAATACAAGGAAATCAACAAGGCTTGCAAAAGGGCGATTAGACTGGCTAAAATAGAAAATGATAAGTTAGTTGCAAAAGAGAATAAGACTAAGCCTAAAATATTTTTTTAAATATAATAATGGGAAGAAGGTGAGGAAGAAAGCTATAGGAACATTACAATGTTACACCGGCCATCTGAAAATTAGTGACCTGGAAAAGGCAGATGAGCTAAAAAGGTTATTTTCTTCGGTAAACACGAGGGAGGTACCAGTGGTTGGGATACAGCAACATAATGGGGCTACACTACCTTTGCCAAATAATTGGTTAACGCAGGAAAAAAAACAAAAGAGGTTGGAAAAAATAAATGTTAATAAAGCCCTGGGTCCTGATGGAATACATCCAAGGGTACTGAGGGAACTGGGCTCTGTAATAGCAAAACCATTATATCTTATTTTTCAAGATTCCCTCAACACAGGGTCGCTACCAGATAACTGGCGAAAAGCAGAGGTGATACCTATATTCAAGAAGGGAGCAAGAGCAAATCCGGGGAACTATAAACCAGTGAGCATCACTTCTGTAGTGGGAAAGCTTTTAGAAGGGCTAATAAGGGTTAATATACAAGAATATGTATATTCAAATAGGATTATAAATAGGAGCCAAAATGGCTTTAAGAGCGATTGGTCATTTCAAACAAATCTAATTAGTTTCTATGAGGAGGTTAGTAGGAACTTGAATCAAGGCAACTCAGTGGATAGAGTCGTTTTGGATTTTGCAAAGGCTTTTAATACAGTGCCACATGGAAGATTATTGTGCAAACTAAGGGATACAGGAATTGCAGTAAATATCTGCTCATGGGTCGAGAGCTGGCTAAAAGACAGGAAGCAAAGGGTTGTTGTAAATAGAACATACTCAGATTGGACTAATGTGGTAAGTGGGGTTCCTCAGGGTTCAGTATTAGGTCATCTCTTTTTAATAGATTTATTTATGACTTATAAGTGGGACTGGAAAATAGTGTCTCCATTTTTGCTGATGACACGAAGTTGTACAAGGTAATTAAATCAGATAAAAATGTAATTTCCCTCCAAAGGGATTTACATAAATTAGAAGAATGGGCATCTAAATGGCAGATGAGATTTAATAAAAATAAATGTAAAGTTATGCATCTGGGAAGGAAAAATAGTCATGCAATTTATAATCTTAATGGAGCAAATCTAGGGGTATCTGATATTGAAAGGGATTTTGGAGTACTTGTGGACAACCACTTAGGTAACAGTGCTCAATGCCAAGCAGCAGCGGCAAAGGCAAATCCAATATTAGCATGTATTAAGAAGGGTATAGAAGCAAGAGAAGCAGATATAATTCTGCCACTATACAAATCCCTAGTACTCCCTCATTTGGAATATGAAGTACAATTTTGGGCACCACTCCATAAAAAGGCCATTTTAGAGCTGGAGTAATAAGGGGATTGGAGGGGCTACAAAAGTAATAAGGGGAATGGAGGGGCTAAATTATGAATAAAGACTAACCAAATGAAACTTATTTTTTCTAGAAAAAGGCGTCTAAGAGGTTATTTGATTACATTATATAAATACTTCTAGGGTCAGTATAAAGCTTTGTCAAGTGAGCTTTCTGTGCCTAGAGGTTTTCAGCTGACAAAAGGACATCCTTTGAGGTTAGAATTAAAAATATTCCACCTTAAAGAAGGAAAGGGGTTCTTCACAGTAAGTGTTGTTAATCTGTGGAATTCTCTAGCAAAGGAGGCGATAACAGTGGATCCGATAGATAACTTTAAAAAGGGACTGTATACATTTTTAATTAAAAAAGACATTCAGGGTTATCCTGGTTAATTAGAGAGAGATAGTATTGATCCAGGGAGGAATCTGATCGACAGTATCAGGAGTCAGGAAGGAATTATTTTATTTTCCGTTTGAGATGATTGGCTAAGTTTCACTTTTTTTTCTGTTTGCCTTCCTCTGGATCCATTATAACTAATCCACATATTGCAGATCAGAAGAGATCTTAAACTGTTGAACATGATAGATTCAAAGTATTTTTTCAACCTCACTAAGGGCCTCATTCTATTATCGGCCGCAGCCGCTGCGGGGCCGCAAGGACCGGCCGCAAGCTTTCCGGCTATTCTATTCCCCTCCGGCCGGGGGTTCCTGCAGGGCTTGCGGCCGGCGCCTTGCTATCTCTTGTGGCCGATCGCGCCGGAGGAAAGCCTTTGATCTAAAACGGCCGCAAGGAAATCGGCCGTAAGAAAAGCCTGGTTGCGATTCTATTGCTCCGAGAACCCTGTCTGCAAGGCTAAAAACGAGCCGCAGCTTACTTGCAGCAAACAGGTCCCGCTAGCACCAATTAAGCACATAAAATAGCTCAAATAAAGCCATCCTGCACTTTGCGGAGTCTATAAAGTGATATTCGATGTTAGCAAAAATAGCACATAATTACCCTATACTCAAATCCGTAAAATATATATTTTTTAATATACGTAAAATATCCATGTAAAAAGTCCAGAGTGCTTGGAGCACCTCAGACACGCCCACGCCGCAGCCGGAAAATAAACAGTTAATTTGAACCCGGGTTTAGGCTGATGTGCAAGCTTGAGAGTGGGTTACTTTTAATCCTCATGTCCCCCAATATGATCCCTAGCATTTACAGAGCTGTACAGTGCAGACTTGAATTTATTTTTAGATTTCATAGCTTACGGACGGTTTCAAGATATGCGGCCGGCCGTAAGAGGAGATCCTTGCGGGGCCGTATAATAGAATCGCGAGTTAACAGAACCCCCGCAAGGAATCGCAGCCTTACGGCTGATTTACGGCCGATAATAGAATGAGGCCCTTACTATTTAGCTATGTAACAAATAAGCTAGCATCTTTAAGTTCCAATAAGTCCCTTAAATCAACAGTGACAACTCCATCCATATGACATCACTTTATTTGCTCTTTTGAACAGAATCAAAATCTATTTATGCATAGTAAACGGTAACTGGCTAGCAAATATAGCAGTATTAAATGTGGAATTAATTAAAAACATTCTCTCACACACATTTAAAAAAAAAAATGAAAACAAAACCTGCAATTGAATAAGGTGAGTGTCTGCAAATTATCTCTCAGTAGAATCACAACCATTTTTTTTGTTGGCACATGACAATTGTAAAAGCTAGTGTATAAATGATAAGCATAAGCAAAACAAGATTATTTTTATATAATTTTTGTTCATAAACCGTCAGGGCACCATTTTGTTTTATTTTAGGACATTTTAGGTTGGTTTTATTTGTCACCAAATAATGAGTGTCCACAAACTGGCCTGTTTGAAGCCTTAAATATCAACTACATTTTTTTTGTGGAAAATGTGTTCATAAACCTTCAGTGCATGCTTTTGCTTTATTTTTTTCATGTTAAAAGTGGTTTCTTTTTTAATGTACATTTGTAACATTTAAAACCTAAACAGTGTCCTTAAAATACCTCAATTGTAACAAATTGCAGTTATATTAAAGAAACTGTCACAGGGTGAAAAATGAATTGTGCCAATGTATGTATCAAGAAATATTCATTGCTATACATGTGAGATTTGCTGTAAATAAACGCTTATCTGTTTTCTTCTTTCAAAACCGATTGGCGGTAACTGCTGTCTAATGAATGTGTATATCTTTTTTTTAACATAGAAAAATAGATTTCACCGCCCATAACAAGCAAAATGGCCATCATCTGGTGTGCCCATTCTATGTAAATTCCTTAAATTTGCCCTACCATGCCACTTGCACCAGAAGGCTGTGCCAGTTATGTACTACTATTTTATGTGAGAAGTGCTTTCTCACATTACTACCAAATATTCCATCTTTCAAACTTGAGATGAAGGCCTATTCTGCTAATATATATCTTTTTCTGGAAGATATTTCCCTCTTGAACTTTAGGAAACTCTGTGACATATTTAAAATGTTCTAGTGTATGGACCCCCACCTTTCTGTCCTTTAAGCTATAAATGAAGTCATGAAGTTTTTTCTTTAGATATTTTCTCTATATAATGAAAACATTTTTGTATGTGGGTATTTAATTATACATAAACAAATTTTGCCAGGGGTGGTGAGCAAATATATAATTATGTATAAATGTGAGTTAAAGTTATTTTTTAGTATAACATTTTTTATTTTGAAATTTTAATGTTGAATTTTTTTTTAGTACATTTCCTTGCCGGTCGTTACTGGTGAACCTACCCTAAAGCGGGCGAGTTATTTTGTTGTAGTAAATGTTTAACTTAAAATGTTATTACAGTCACTGCCAGATATGGGCACATTTTATAATGTTCGCTGGGTCTGGTGAGATAATGTTGTATGTGGATTTTACTGAGAAACTGGGGTGGAGAGCGACAGATCGAAACTCTGCTCTACTTTCACAATAAGAGAGAAAACTATTATTAAAATTGTAATATAAAAACATAACATGTGTTTGCCGATTTGTATAAAACTATAAACTACAATGAAAACCACCTGTCCATAAATGCATGGAAACTGACAGTTGCTCATGTGCACAAGTCTCTACTGCCCATGCTCAATAGAATATTTTTCTAAACTATTATATCTTAAAAACAGCTTCAACTATCGAAAAAATCACCCCAAAAAGTGATGAACACTTTTTAAAACACTATTGCACTGTAATGTACCTTTAAAAAAAAAAAATTCAGTTAATACAAGTGAGCAAAAATACTTATGGGAAAAACACAATTTCATCACTTCAAAACATAAACCAACTTTTTAGTCTGGATGAAATTTCATGAAAATTGTCAAAAATATCACACCCCAATCATTTAAAATACAACATTTCAAAGAGATTTATCAAGACAAATGCAAAGTTATAAGATCATGAAAAATCATGTATAATGGAATGTTCAAGAGAAGCTATTACAATATTAATGTGCTCTATCAATGACATGGGCTGCAAAGGGAAGTGAAGAGTTGTGGCAGCAGTTTTGCCCATAGGAAATAGACATTGTAGTCATCAGACCACAGTTAAGGTTAGTACATTTATAGAAGTGTATGATCTTAAGAAGGCCTTCTGTACTAATTTCAGTCCTGTTATTTTAAATGTACAGTATCAAGATACATTTTGAAATTGAAAGATGGGGTGACACAGGATTGGAAAGCATCTATGACTAAGGCATTCTGGGATTTGTACAGTAGCTTAGCAGCTGCTTTTAAAATAGATGTGAGATGCAGGAAATGAGGCATCTGTCATCCCATGTGGAATCCCCAGTTCAGTAGTCCTGGGAGTCCGGGAGTTCTCTAAGTAGTGACTTTATGTAATAGCATGTACTATTCTTGTTTGCTACTGTAGTTTAAATGAATCAGCCACGAACATCATGGATTTAAGATGAAAACTTGAAGTGATAGAACAATGCTTCATGTTAATCATTTCAGTTCTAATCTTCGCTTTCGCTGACAAATTATATATATATATATATATATATATATATATATATATATATATATATATAGTTATGATTTGAGCTGCAAGCGGACTTGGGAGGGGGCTCAAAATTTTCAATGTGCCCATGAGTAACTGGTTAGAGAAAAATAGTGCTTTATCGTAAGAACAATGTATCTGTTTGGTTTAAGGTTTTCTCTGTAAAACTAAAATGCTGTTATATAAAGCTTTTTGTAATATTTATAACACAAGCCATCAAAGCAAAGTAACAAAATCTGGTATATTCATATTGAAAATGTTTCACTGAAAAATGAACAAAGATTTAGAAGGTTCTAAACGCCCTGTGGTAGAAAAGAAGATGGATTTAGAGAGAGACAGAGAAAGTGAAAGATCAAATCAGTGGAGAAAGGCAAGTACTAAAAAGAGAAGTGAGAGTGAGTGCGGGGTGCAAAAGACACTCCATGATTTATTAGGCAATCTGAGCAAAGATGACAGCTTGGAAGACATTGACAGTTTAGTGAATTAAGATGGACCAAGACCATGTTCTCAAATCTATAGAAAGCAATGGTAAACAGTAGCTAGTGAATTTGTGACAGAAGCTGGGGAGGCTGGAAATAATATGGGGAGAGTGATCTTGAGTCTGTTGGGGGGAAAGTGAATATGTGACCATGGAATTTAAGGACAAAAAAAAGCAGTTAACTTACAGATGAGTTACAGATTTATTTTATTATTATTTTTAAAGCATTCAGGAAGTGTGTGTGTGGGGGGGGGGGGAGGGTGAGGAGGACAACCCCCCCCCCAGATTTTCCTTATTGTGGCTCCTACACCCCTGTTCTGAACGAATATTCATGACTTTGTGAACAACTTTCACAAGTCGCGTCTTCATGTATTCAAGATTTTGAGTGCCATTAATCCAAACCTCTGTCCCAACTTCAATTGCATATTTTTTGGCAAAAAAGTTATAAACAGTAGAAAGCATTAACTTGTCATATAATCACGTGACAAATAAAATAAATTTAATTGTGTATTGTGTGGGTGGTGTTTAATTAATACATTATAATTAATACATTTTCCCCATTATATTGTCGCCCTTTAATCAATAATTAATTTAATACATTGCTATAATAACACATTTCTGCCATGGTTCAACAAGTTTGAGTTCCTATGTGGACTATTTAGTTTCTTCAAATGTTATGTAATTGCTGTAAAAATGTGGTAACTTGACATTATTTTACCAATGCGACAGGAAACTGCTATCATGACTTTTAATGAATGATACTGAATTTAGCTCTTAGGCTTATGAAACTGTAACACTTGACCACAAATGGTGAAAAAACGGCAGTAATCTAGGCCTAACTTTCCTCATATTTATTATTATAAAGTATTTAGTCTTTTATCATAGAGTGACTGGAGTGCCATAACTCTTCTCAATACATTTATCCAGTAGAACATGTTATTAATATTGAGAAAGGATGAACTGATGTACCAGCAGGTTATGTGACACAGAAAAATGTTATTTCAGAAATGAAAAATAAACATAAAGATAAATATAATTATGTTGATTATACAGTAATTACAAATTCTAAGTGGACGAGACTTAAAATTGGTATAGAAGTTAGAATTAATTTGTTTAAATTAACTGAAAGATCCACCTTATGAGATAATTGCTTTATCAACAGCAATTAAGATTAGCTCTGGTAGTAATTAAGAAGAAGAATACATTCAATTGAAATGAAGGTAAGCTCAACACCACCAAGGGCCACATCACCTTGCTCCTGATGGATTTAGCGAAAGATTTATCTAAAAGAAAAGTCTACAAACTTTGCTTTAGGTGAACCTGCTTATAGATTTGTACAGAACTATGTGATCCAGAAGTAAAGTCTATGCCAAGATTAACATAAATACAGCATACAAGGGGGAAATGTATTTACATGACAGTGTTAATCTGTGATCTACAGTGGCACTACTCCTGTCTATATATAATTTCTTAAATCTCAAATATTATAATTAGTCTGTGATGCAGTGTGGTAATGCACAGTAATGCCCGATATAGTATTATGTATTCACACCATATCCCTCCTTCACACATTATTAAGACGTGTGTTTTAGTGGTCAAGCTTATGCAGTTTAACAGATGTTTCCTTTGGCGCAGGCACAATTGTGTGTAAAAAATGTAATGCTGTATGTGGCTGTTTTTAGATACTGCTCATGCGCCATCAAAGGTGCAATAGTGGTTGGCAAAGATGTAATGGTTAACATTATGTGATAAATGACATAATAACAACTAATCTGGTAAAATGTGCATGTGCATTGTTAACCACATATTTATAACTTTTGCTTGTAATGTCAGTCAACCATATCATGACATTATTAAACATTTTAATTGTACAAATAATTAGTTTACTTTATATAGTTCCATAAACCAGGATTACTTTATGCTACCTTAAGCTTGGGTTGACAACATTTTCCTCTAATGCTTATGTTCTATGCTAATGGCTGAATATTGGCAATATAATTTTATTTACCTATGAAATATACTGCTATAACTCGTTTGAAACATGCGATGATGAATAACAGAGAGCAGTGCAAATAAGTATTTGTGGCGAACGCTAGCAAAGAGTAATTCCAAATGGCCAATGTCAGCTAATGTAATCAATACATAATATAATCCAAATAATTAACATATGCATATTGTCTAATTACATTCTAATTACATTCTCCACAAACCATTAGCCCTATTAAGTTCCCTCAACGTGTAAAATCGTTGCCCGTAACGTAACCCGCAAGACTTACGGCTATTAAATTGGCCCCATAAGGCAACCACGCTAACGACATGTGGGCTAAGGATGAAAAAACCCTACGGGATATCAAAATCTGAACTCCGCTGGCGCAAATCCTTTGATCTGTCAAGCCCGTAACTATCACGCTATTCAATTGCTACAAATCCAATGGTGTTCAACAACGTAACCCGCAAATGGAGCCAAAAAGCCAAAGAGGATCCGCGAGGGGGTTAAAGTCCTATCCGTAGCACTGTAAATGCAAATATACACACCACTGTACTTATAATTAATAGGAAAGTGATGTTAGGTATTACAATTAATAGCACAACATTCTCAAGCTTGCAAAGCTGCAATATAAAATAGATTATTTTATGTTTAATTTCCTTGTTATTTCGATCCCAGCAATCAGTGTGTTAATACATAAAATGGAACTCGCATGGACTAGAATATCATATTTACTGATTTATTTTTACTGATTTATTAATATTGCATTATTTCTGGAATGCGGGTCCGATCGAAACCTGTATTTGAAACCCGTAAGGCTTTGAAATCTAACCTAATTTTTCAGTGACGTAATGATGACGATCTCATTTGCCATTGGCTCCGCCTAAACCCGTAACTACAGGTTTGACTAATTGATCATGTTCAGAGCCGCACATGCAAGAATGGTTTACAGGTTTGCGTCTATGGCCCATAACTCGCGGCATGGTTCAATTTAATAGCTCAGTAACGCAGCCGAATTTCAAGCCCGCAGCCTTTGAGGGTGTGCCGATGCCACTAGGGGCTTTGAATTTAATAGGGCTGCATGTAATTTATTTTATATCAGAAGATATAAAGAATGAAGTGTTTTTAACTCTGTAATTCTATTTTGATATGTATGGAATGTATAATTAAAGGGATATGGAAAGTTTCTGGATTTTACTAGGTATGTAATATACCTATATATTTATTTACTTTTATTTACTTTGTTTTATTAATAAGCCATTAAAAACTCTTATTTTCCTGCCACAAATCAAATAAATAGTCATTGTATGGATTTATTTTCTAGCGAGAAAAGTCTAAGAACACTAAAATGAGAGCTTGTTAAAGGTATATGTAAGTAAACTGGATTATGAATGCATCTGATACAGGAGAATTTATAGTGTCTGAAAAAACAATTTGCATGAAAAAATTCAAAAGTAAACAGTTAAACTGTTAGCCTGAAGTTTGCTGAACTCCTTGCTTTTGCAAAGAGTTTTCTCTCAATGTGGAAACCCCCTGAAATTCCCAGGGATAGTTAGCATAACTTATACAATGTTTCTTTTTGGCCTGGGGATTGTGCAGACATGCTCAGTTAGCACCTGTAGTCTGCCATACTTTGGGAAGTTACATGATTTCAGACACATTCCTTTCCTTTAGCCAATCATGTGCTGCATATAGGATACCTCATTAAAAATGAGATATCCATTATGCAAATCGCAGTTGCTGGGGGTGTCTACATCACCCCCAGCATATTTTTTAATATATTGCAAAATCGGTTCGCATGTTTTCATGCAAACATTTTTGCTAGGTGGGTTATAATGCATTGTTCAGGATGCATTCAAAACCCACCTCACTTACATATACCTTTGATTAAATTATTCCTTTACATATCCTGTGATTGCATGGAACCAAATCACTAAAATGTAAAAATATCTCTGTACAATTTGCAAAAAAATGCTTTTGAGAATTAATCAGGATTGAAGTAGTGTCTTCACTACCAAATCACTCTCACTTTAATTGAAATAGCTCCCCTACAATATTAATATTTCAGAAGCGCACAGTAGAGATGAGGCAGTTAAACCGATAGAAGTCCAATCTTCCAAAATTATAAATCCATACTTTGTTGTCAGGGAATAACTGAATGCTGTATATGCATATGAAGGTTAGCAAAGAAAGCTTGCATATTATTTGATAAAGAATATTACATTTGTTGTAGTGTTATACATGCATCCAATACCCAGCATTATACAGATGCTATTTACACATTTCCCTAAGGGAGTACTTATGAGAACTTGGATCAGATTTGGCATAAAAAGAGGCAGCAGAATTTATATGAAGAAAACATTACGCTGAATATATTAGCTGTTGAAGCGAACCTTACTGCATGTTTAACTGCTATTTAAATGCTGCTCTCAAGTCTCACAAAGCATCGATTATTCCATGATATACAGGTTTGTAGTTTATGAAAGACTTAATGCACTAAAGATACAAGCGTTCCAGCTGCTTCAGGAGGTACTCCAATGAAGTGTGTAAATGTCAATAATTGTACATTGTTATAGTGTTCTCTATAAATATTCCTCACGTTGACACATAATGTTCTCTAACAGTTTCCCTGTCTTTTTTTATGAGTTCCCTATGTTCTCCTCTTATCAAATACATGGCACTGCAAATCAAAATATAAAATATGTAAACTTTTGAGTTTACTAAATTATTATATGAAATCTCACAGATTGTACATTGCTGACATTTACAGCATAAACTAAGAATTTGGGCCGCAAAATTATTAGAGGAGCCAGCTCACGCCAAAATGACTCCAGTGGAACAATTTCAAAAGAAGGTAAAATAGCGCAGGACGTCATAATCCCTACACAGGACATGATATTCCTTCTGTAGGACACTTGCAAGAACACTACACAGCTGTACATAAAGAGAAACTGTATGTGACAATGTATTTCTTGTATACCCTTATTGTACAAATTGGACACTCTGGGTTCTCCGAAACACAGCTTGGGAAACACTTGCCAAAACGATTCATATCAAGTGGATAGAGGCACAAAGGTGGTACATTTTGAGTCGCACTTGCACACCATTACCTAGACCCATTACCTGTTTCTGAAGCAATCTATGTTGACACTTCTTATAGGCACTATCCTTTTTTCTAGCTTGGGGCAAAAATAAATGAGCCCCAAGGGAACACTTAAATTATGTACTAGGTATTCTGCACTTGGAAATCTGACACATTCCTAATTCAGACAGGTATTTGCAAGTAGAGTGGAATTCAAACCTAAGATCCGAGATTATATTTTCCTGAACATGTGAAATGTATATTATATACAATATATATACAATATACAATATATGTATAACATACAATATGTAATTGATATTATATTATTTATGCAATACCACATAAAACAAAAGGCAAGCAAACTATTATTTCTTAATTGCATATGCAAAATAAAAATTAATATTAGTTATTAAAGGACCATTGTAATGCATTTAAAAGTAAAGCTTGTATGTTTTTTTGGGGGGGCATAGATTATTAAAAACAGTATGCAGTTTAAAATAAATGCAACTTTAAAATTTTTCCTAAATTTAAATTGTCAGTTTTCTCCTCAAGCAGAGGTGTGGCTCTCCACCCTCGGTGCCTTGTTAGGGGGAGACCACATCTCTGCTTGGGGGCTGAACCATCATGGGGCTTGGAAGCAGACTAGACTATGATGTCACTGGCCCTCCTCCATCAACACTGCCTATACAGCTGTATTATAATCTGCTTGCAGCTACCCCTAGACCTCTACATGATATATTGTAGCCCTGCCCCTGTACTGAGCATGCTCAAGCTGAATTCTCCCACTTTCGAGGTGAGCTGGCTATGGACCCTAATAGTCACAGGTGGGTGGAGATAAGCAGCTTTACTTGAGGGGAAATTGGCACATTCAAAAGTAAGAAAAAATGGCAACTTTTATTTATTTTAAACTGCATAATGTGTTTAACAGCCTATGTCAAACAAACTTTACTTTACTACAAATGAACTATAGTGTTCCTTTAAGAAGGCCTTGACTGCATCATCACCGGGACACTCCTGGCCATATGGTTCTGCAATTGTGTACAAACCATTACATTTAGAAGCTTAATTGGGGATTTAACATCACACATGTTGAAATCTAGTCCTTAATCCTCTGCAGAGAGATAAGATAGCAATGTAAATAAAATACATATGGGACTTCCAGTAAAAGGAATGCAGCGGGAGCCTGGCTTTTCCCTGTTTAATTGACATGCTATTGATTTTAGCAGTGCATATTTCTCTTTCCAAAGTCATCCAAGATGCTTGGTAGAAAGGTCATGCTTCTAAAATTGACCTTTGAGGCAGTGTTACATATTATTTCAGCAATCTAGTATGTAAGGACAAGGGCAGACTTATACCCTCATAACCATTCAAGGGTTTATGTAATAACATTAAACTTGTTTATTATATATATTCATTATATATATTATACATATACAAAGTAGTCAATTTAATTGATAAGATGTTCTGAATGTCATTTTATCATGTTTTAATTACCAAAAAGTATATAATATTTTTTATTATTGTAGCAGTTATGTTAGACTTAAATAAGCTACACAGATTTTATTTGTTTGATCCAAAAGTAATTTCTTGCCATATCTTATCAGGGTCCTTTTATTATTATTATTATTATTATTATTATTATTAATTATATAAAATGTCCAAATATTCAGCAGCGCCTTATATAAGGGTTAAATACTGTAAATAAAAGTGATGGTAAAACAATTAAACATACTGATTACCATCTTGTGTGTCTTTTCCTAACATACTCTGTTTTTCATGTAGAATTTGTACTTGGATTTGAGCCTTATCTATAGCTCATTTGCAGTCCTTTTTCGCTCCGTCTGGCTCTTGACACCATCCAATCTTGTCCCCTGACTTTTATTTTTCCTTTCTTCCACTGCTTATCTTCCCCTAATTTTTCTTCTTGTCCCTCATGCTTTGCTTTGACATGGCTATATCTCTAAATGTCACTTATCGGGTCCCTGGAAGCCTTCCTCCCCTTATTTTGGTCACTCACGTTATTTGGCTGTCCACTTTACCTCCAATCCCAGTCTGAGCTCCTTCTCCACAGTTCCCTGTCTGAACTGATCAGACACTAACAGCCTTATTAAATTGTGATTTGGCAAATTTAAAAGGGCTCTATATAAGCACACAGCATATTTTTTTACAGAAGTTTTTGTTAGTGAACTTCTATCCAAAAGCAAGGTCTTCACTAACTAAAAACTTTTGTAAAAAAAAATATGTTATGGTGGGTATAAAGGTGATTTAAAAACCCTACATAGTATATCGAGGAAGGAAATAAAAGATCATTCACACATACATATCTCACACAGGCAAAAAAAAAACTGTTTTTCCCAACAAGCTTTTCCGTAAACACTATTTCTGATGTAGCTAAGGATTTTGGGTAGTGACATTCAAATGAAGCTCAGAACATACCACTCTTTTTGCCTCAGACCAGTGGGTTCTGACAATGTACCCTAATCCATGACTATGTTCTTAAACCTGCAAGACAGCAGGGGCCATTAGTCCTTAATGGATACCCATGCAAGTGGATCTGAGCTTAATTTGGATTTCATTACCCAGCATCCATAACTAGTGGATATACTATTTACTGAGAAGGCCTGTAGGTGCATGTCTTTTGGCATATGTGAGACATGTAAGTGTACTCAGAATGATCTTTTATTTCCTTCCTGAACTCTGTGTGTTATCCTAATTGTCTATGCTACTTACCCGCTGCATTTAGTACCCTGTTTGATATTTTATACAGTTGGATTGGAAATAATTAGGTACTGTACTTTTATGGGAAGCACAGCGAATGAGTAATAGGGTTTAATAAGTAACAAATAAGTGAAAGGTTTTGCCACCAAAACATGACTGATACATGTTGTCATACACCACCTACCAACTGCATCATGGCTGAGGTCTGTTGGCTACTTAAATATTACCACCTACTTACTGCATCATGGCTGAGGTCTGATGGCTACTTCAGTATTACCACCTACCAACCGCATCATTGCCAAGGTCTGTTGGCTACTTCAATATTACCACCTACCAATAAGTTTGCGAATTTTTAATTATGTGTCCGTGTCTTGGAAACAAGCACTATGTGCATTTGATTATATGCTCAAAAACAGGGCCCTCCATTCTTTATAAGGTGTTAAGTTTGTTTTTTGCCTTGTACAATACCACTGTACAGCGCTACGGAATATGTTGGCGCAATATAAATAAAGACAATAATAATAATAATCATGGCTGAGGTCTGTTGGCTACTTCAATATTACCACCTACCAACTGCATAATTGCCAAGGTCTGTTGGCTACTTCCATATTACCACCTACCAACTGCATGATGGCTGAAGCCTGCTGGCTACTTCAATATTACCACCTACCAACTGCATCATTGCCAAGGTCTGTTGCTACTTCAATATTACCACCCACCAACTGCATCATGGCTGAGGTCTGGTGGCTACTTCAATATTACCACCTACCAACTGCATAATTGCCAAGGTCTGGTGGCTACTTCAATATTACCACCTACCAACTGCATCATGGCTGAGGTCTGTTGGCTACTTCAATATTACCACCTACCAACTGCATCATGGCTGAGGTCTATTGGCTACTTCAATATTACCACCTACCAACTGCATCATGGCTGAGGTCTATTGGCTACTTCAATATTACCACTTACCAACTGTATCATGGCTGAGGTCTGTTGGCTACTTCAATATTACCACCTACCAACTGCATCATGGCTGAGGTCTGTTGGCTCCTTTAATATTATCACCTACCAACTGCATCTTTGCCAAGGTCTGTTGGCTACTTCAATATTTCCTTTTACCATTTTTACAGCATCCAGAAACTGACTGTAAGGTGCACAGAGGGGATCACGGCTCATTTCATTTGTATCAGTAGACTTCAGTTCCACTGGGACTATTTGAACGTTAACGCTCTTGAAACTGGAGCAGCACTTAAACTGTTTATATTATTAGTGTTTATGTTATTCAGTTGAAACTCAATATGCCTAAATGATTAACAAATACCATCATAAACAGAAAGGAACAACTTTTGACCATGTGTGCCATTTATTCTATACTGGGCCGAAAAGCTTAAGCCAAACTTCTGGTTTTATTCCAAACAAGTGACTCAGTAAGGTCACCATGGGGAAAAAAAAACAACAAATGATTCAAAAAGATGTTGGAAATGAACCAGTTAATTTGAGTTGTATTTGTTTTGTGTGTGGGTGGCGTTAATCCTGGCAGGGATGCCAGGGAAGTGCCTGAAAAAGAGGGCTGTTAATACCAGGAGAATACAAGAATTCATAGGCACAAGGAATATCCACTTGCAGGCATGTGACAGTACAGAGCAGCAATAAGTCAGAGGCCAGAGCGACATGCCAGAGTCCTCATGGATGAGTCTCTTCCAAGGACACGAGTCCTAACATTGTCTGCTATGAGAACGCTTTGATCTCTCCGAGTCTGAAGAGTTCAGTCAGTCATGTTAATACAAGATCTATTAATTATACACAGTGTGAAACCTAAAATAGCTAAACAAAATACAGCACCTCCCTCTTTTGTGTCTGTATTATACAGTGTGCCGAGTACAATCGCTGAGGTATTTACTAATATAAATATCATAACTAAGTGCTCAGTACATCGTTGTACCCATTCCAGTGGCATATTTACTTTGTCTAATCAAAATGATTGATGCTATTGGAGAAAGGGTTAGTTTCATTTTGCTGTATCCGATTATATATTCTCTACTACTTCCACATTATTTTTATATTTTTAAAGAAACACTTTGTTGACAATGTGGCCAAAATTTGTGTAACTTTTAATGAAAAACAAAGGAATGCAAAATAAAAAAGTGCTATATTTGTATTGTTTAATTTGAGTAAACAAAGAATAATGTAAGGAATATTTTACAACCTCCACATACAAACAAACATATATATATATATATAATAGCATATTACTAAAATAATTATTTCCCCGAAAGAATTGCAATAAATATATAGTTATTATTCTGCATTCTGGGGACATGGGCAGGGACATACTGATAAACCCTCAAAGGCTTCACTCATTAATCCAATACTATATCAAACATGGCTCAGTTTAAGAATAGGTCTGCTGTATTACACAGCTGTAAGCAAAGCCCAGTATGGCTTATGTAAGAGCCAGAAAACCTACCCAATATATATATATATATATATATATATATATATATATATATATATATATATATATATAAATATATTTTTTTTAACTATGATCGTATTTATATTGTTACATCATATATAATTCCATTAGAGAAAATTACCTTTATACTCCAACATCAGATCTAGTTAATCAGAAAAATCTTTGCTATTAGTAATACCTCATTTCTGTCACTTACATGCCCTGGGCAAGTCTGGGTTAGTGTACTGAACATGGTAACTCCCATCCTGACCACAACTATATGAGCTGACAAATGGTATAGCATCCACACCCTTTCTTATCATTCTGAAAATCCGTACATCTGATATTGTTATGTAGCAAAATACAATGTTAGTCCACAGGAAAATAATCTTATATGCTTCATGCACTGATATAGATTTAATTAGACAGTTATAATATAAATGAATACATCCATGTAGCTGCAAGCACCACTAGTAAAAGACTGTTTTATTCACATTCCAGGGCTGATTAATTGACTTGACTTGTCTTGTGGGAATAGTGAAGCACCATGGGCCTTTAGCAATAAAACAAATTTAGACATGTAGGGAGTCTTTAGCCTTTTTGATTTCCAAGATGTGCCCACAAGGATTTAGAACTGAAGGTGACTTTAGAAGAAAAGCGGTCTTACTTGTGCAGATTTAGATTAAATTACAATTATCATAAAGTTAGATTTACAGTGTATCTACCAGACTTCTTCTTTTTATCTTCTCAACCCATCATTTATGTATGTGGTTCCCTTACTTTAACATGATTACTATAAAGAAGTGCTTTCAACAAAATAAGAACTTAAAACTGATGACGACACCTTAAAAAACTGTCATAATGAAGTTTGCTGGATTTCTTGCATTTGCAAACAGTTATCTCTCAATGTTGACACCCCCTCAAATTCCCAGGGAATATTAGCATAAGTAATACATTGTATCATTTTGGCCTAGGGATTGTGCAAGCATGCTCAGTTAGCACTTATTATTATTATTGTTTATTTATAATGCACCAACATATTCCGTAGCGCTGTACATAAATTAAGTTCAGACACAGATAAATACAAGTTAACATTTAGCAAAGGAAGGAGGGCCCTGTCTTTGAGCTAGGAATCCAATGTCCATGGTGAATTTCCAAAGTACTTAGGATAGAAACTTGCAGACTTACAATCTAAGGTATAGTGAGTGGTAAAAGAGGGAGAGAGAGGTGATAAGTGTGTTAGGGTGGAAGGTGATACGCTTCTTTAAAGACATGCATTTTAAGTGAGGTTTAAAAATGTTTTGAGGCAAGAGGATAATCTGTTGGAGTGAGGCAAGGAGTTCCAGAGACTAGGGGCAGCAAGGGAAAAGTCCTGGAAGCGGGAGCGAGAGGAGGTGTCAAGAGTTGTAGAAAGAAGAAGGTCATTAGCAGAACGAAGAGGGCGGGTGGGGGAGTATTTGGAGATGAGATCAGAGATGTAAGGGGGAGCATTATTGTTGAGGGCTTTGTAAGTTAGGGTCATGATTTTAAATTTTATTCTTGAGACTAAGGGAAGCCAGTGGAGTGATTGACAGAGAGGTGATGCCGACACTGAACGTTGTGTAGGGAAGAGGAGTCAGGCAGAGGCATTCATAATGGATTGAAGTGGTGATGGTCGGGTAGTGGGTAGGCCAACAAGAAGCGAGTTGCAGTAGTCTAGTCGAGAGATGATTAGAGAGTGTATTAGGATTTTAGTTGTGTTTTGTGTAAGATAGTGACAAATTCTGGAGATGTTTTTTAGATAGAGAAGACAAGATTTAGTTAGTGATTGTATGTGTGGGATGAAAGACAGAGCGGGGTCCAGTAGAACCCCAAGACAACAGGCTTGGGAGGATGGGGTGATGATGTCTTTGTTGACAGTGAAAGAGATGTGAGGAATTGATGCTGTGGGAGAGTGAGGGAGGATTAGGAGTTCAGTTTTAGACTGGTTGAGTTTGAGATGGTGAGTGGACATCCAAGAGCATATACTAGAGAGGCAGTTGGAGACGTGTGCTAGAAGAGAGGGGGATAGATCTGGTGCGGAGAGGTAGATTTGGGTGTCATCTGCATAGAGATGATAATGAAGCCCAAAAGAGTCTATGAGGGTACCAAGTGAGGAAGATGGAGAAGAGGAGGGGGCCAAGGACAGATCCTTGGGGTACACCAACAGACAGGGGGTGAGGAGAAGAAGAGGTGTCAGAGAAGGAGATACTGAATGATCGATTTTGTAGGTATGATGAGAACCACGAGAGAGCAGTGTCTCGAATACCGAGGGAGAAGAGGATATGGAGTAGAAGTGGATGGTCGACAGTGTCAAAGGCAGCAGAGAAGAAGAAGAATTGAAAAGTGACCTTTTGACTTGGCGGTAAGCAGGTCATTGGGGACTTTAGTGAGAGCTGTCTCAGTGGAGTGTTGTGGCTGAAATCCTGATTGGTAGGTGTCACGAAGGGAGTTAGAGGAAATAAAGCTGGTAATAGATGAGCCGCTCCAGCAGTTTGGAAGCCAGGAGAAGCAGAGAGATAGGGTGGTAGTTAGATGCAACATCTGTGTCAGATGAGGGTTTTTTGAGGGTGGGTATAACTATGGCATGTTTTAGAGAAGACGGAAACATGCCAGTAGTAAGGGAGAGGTTGAAAATATGTGTGTGAGCTGGGATTATTGTGGTAGAGAGGGGAGATATTAGCTGAGATGGAATAGGATCCTGAGGACAGGTAGTGAGGCGAGTGGATGATAGCAGTTTGGAGACTTCATCCTCTGTAGCCGGATCAAAGCAGTTCAAAGTGGCAGTGGGATTGGTTAAGGGAGAAGACTGGGTGTTGTTGGTTAGTTGAGAGGGTGGAGTGTGTAAACCACCATGAGATAAGAGTTAATTGCAGATGTTTTGAATTTTATGAATAAAATGGTTGGCAAAGTCTTCAGCTGTGAGAGAGAAAGGGATGGGAGGAGGTGGTGGGCGGAGGAGAGTATTGAAAGTGGCAAACAGACGCTTGGGGTTAGAGGACAGAGTTGATATTAGTGTTGTAAAGTACTGCTGATTGGCAAGGTTAAGGGCAGAGGAATTGTAGCGTAACATAAATTTGTAGTGGAGGAAATCTGCTGAAGTGCGTGATTTCCTCCATAGTCGTTCAGCAGTGCGGGAGCACTTGAAGTCTTCCCTACTGTGGGAAGTCGCATGATTTCAGACACTTTCCTTTCCTTTAGCTAATCAGCAGCTTTTAATGAAGTACCCGATATGCGCAGTGTCATTGCTGGGGGTGTCATCACCCCCAGCACATTTTGTTTTTTTGCAAATAATGTTTGCATTTTTTCATGCAAACATTTGTTTGCTAGGTGGGTTATGATGCATTCTACATGATGCATTCATAACCCACCTCACTTGCATATACCTTTTATGACCTCTACTCTACCCATTCCCAACTCTTTGATTGTCCTAAGCACTACTGAAAGGAAGTGGAAGATTTCTACTGCTATAACATTGATTAGGGTGTCTTGGAAAGGCTTGAATAATGTTATTGTAGTTGAAACCTTTCTTTGTGTAGTGCTGATGACAATGAGAGAGGTGGGGGGGTTACTGCAATGGCAATTAATGAAGTACGCTGTGTTTTTAAATAATATTTGCTGGCTAAATCCAGAAATTAATAGTGAACTACAAAAAATAGTGTTTAACATAAAAATCAATTACACTGGCCTTTTCAGTATATTATTTGCACAAACACATGCACACACATACATGTATTTATAGTTATAATGGTTTATGGGCATCTTCATAATATCAGATTAACAATTATTTATAATTTATTAAAATACAGAAATATCAAACACATTATAACAATGTTGCAACAGAAGGGCAAATAGAGTAATTTTGCCCATGATATTAAATCTGATATTCAAAAATACTTTTGTTTCATAAATGACACTTTATATCTACCTCGTAAATCTTGCCTGGGACTACTAACCTGTCTCCAAGACTCTTTTATAATAGCCACCAAAATTTACTTTACTACACTAGGGTGAAAGGTTTATACTATTCCAATATGGTTCACTAAAGTGTGAGATGATCTCTAGTGCTTGAAATAGAGGCTATGCAGAATAACATATGAATTGCACAGCACAATAGTGAGAAGACCCTTCTCATAAAGAACATATCAAACATGTTTCTGACATCTGGAGCCATATTTCTTTCTGATTTGTTTTTAATTATTTCTGGTAAATTGTTTTCCATGCGCTTCAGTATTAATTTAGACTTCAGTTTTCATTTATACACTATAATGATTTATAGTTTCCTTTTATATCCAAATATGAATTATGACAAAGCTTGCAAGGTGAAAACATCTTGTGGAACATGTTTAGACTAAATGAAAATGTTAGCCCTTTATAAAAGCAATTTGAGAAACCACAATTATGTTGAACAAACATGTTTAATCTTTTATTGTCTGCCTCAGTAAAGTTGTCATAGTATGTTTTTAATTTAGTATATTTTCCGTAAAATATAAGAAACTGGGTACATTGGAGTTACACATTTTATATTGTATTTACTCTTGCTTTCCTTTGGAAATGTATAAACTAGAATAATAACTAAACCTCATGTTCTATGTTTGGGAAGAGTCTAGTATTTCCAGGACTAGGGACAATTTGCAGCGTGGTCATTGTCTGCCGGGGGAGCTGGAAAGCCAACACGCAATTGTCTAGATTTACAAGAGGAAAAAGTAAATGTGTGTAAGGCTAACCGAAAATCACTGCAAATAGCTTTACTGCATTTACTAGAGTCTGCAAAATGCAGCAAGCCTAGAGCCACATTCAATTCCAAGCCCGCAATTCGATTGCAGATGGACGTATGTCTGCGGGTGACCAGTCGTCTGTGATTACGATGCTATTCAATTGCTCAAGCCCGCAAGTTACTGATCTGAAGACGAAACCGTAAACCATGCACTGGTTCGTAGCAGTTGAGGGCGGGAACATGATCAATTAAGCAAGCCTGTAACCTCCCATTTCAAGTCAGCCAATAGAAAATGAGACATTATTACGGCAGTAAAACATGGAGGTTACATGTCAATTAATTTCGTTCGGGCGTCCAATATGCGATTAGCCTTGCAAAGCCGCAAAATTAATGCCAATACTGCTCTAATCCATATGGGTGGACTGATATGTATTAACTCATTTATACCCGAGATGGATTTAACCCCGAAATGAAACATCAAAATAAATGTTATTTACTGCTGATTTGCGAGCTTGAGACTGTTGTGCAATTAATTCTAATGTCTTTCATCGCTTTCCCCATTATTTACAGTGCAGTATTGCTTTTTTATTTGCATTTATAGTGCTACGAATAGGTGTTTAACCCCCTTGCGGGTCCTCTCTAGCACTCGTAGGAATTTCTCCTTCTTTTGCCATTTACGGGCGTGAAAACATTTGCAGGCTTGGGGAAATTGAGCAATTGAATAGCGATTTGCAATTTTATCCTTGCGAAAGTGGAAGATTAAAGGCTTCTGGATTCTGTACGTTACGATTTTAACTATCGCAATATTTTCAAGGCCGTAACTCGTAACCTGTTTGGAGACCGCAAAAAGACGCCAATTGAATAGCAAATTAACTTGCAACCTCACTTACGGGCTACCGGATTCTATTATTAGATTCTAAAAAAAATTACTTCTTCAAAAGAGTAAAGAGAAAAAATATGAACACATTGGTCTTTCAAAACTGGAATGACTCAAATAACAGATGTCTTCATATTTCTTATATGTGTCTTGTGAACAAATACTTTTGTACGTATTACCTGTGTCATATGACTTGTATCCCCGGCTCTGGGTTTCTTTCACAGCTCTTTCAAGAATCTCTTATGTCTTTACAACTAAAATAAAACAAACCCTGCAAAATGTGGGTGCAATGGTCCCCTAATCATGTATCTTGTACAGAACTAAAGGCATCTCACCAACATAACTCTTTAAGAATTCTGGGCAAGCTGTGGAAAGTAAGTGATGAGAAAGCTTAATTCCAATACTTTACACAGGTGAGAACCACTCTCATGTAAACAACCTGTTCTTATTTCTTTCCTTATAAACAGGTTTATGCACAGTCTAAATTAAATGGGAAATAGCTTGCCTTAGACAAAAGGCACCTTGTGCAGCCAAATCAAGAAAAACTGGTTTCCCAACACCCTTGAGTCGAGAGCTACATTGATCTCCTCAGCCTTTTTATTAATATATAAGAAAATAATTTCTTCATTAAGCGCTACGAATCCATCTCCTCCCTCTTGTGTCATGTTTGAGAATATCATTGACTGCTTGACTGCAGTGGAGAAGTATGAGTTACTGTACACCCCACTAATATCTGCAGTTATTGAGAGATTATCACACAGCTGAGTGGTAATAGTTATGATGAGCTGAAATAGGAGAAATACAATATTTATACTGATTTATTAGAAAACTATATGTTCTACTTTGACGGGAAATACATAACAGTTATGGCATGTGTACTAATTTATGGAGTATAGCAGAATAAAGAAACATAAAATGTAAGATGTCGAAGTAGAACTGAGTATATAGTCTGCCGGTTTAATGGTATTAATAAGCTGATGGATGCTAAAGCAATTTATCACAGTATATAATAATGTACAAGAGGTCCTGTGACAAATTTTAGGAGTGGGACCTAGATAACATGCTAATGTCTACTTGAGAAGAATCTCAAAATAAACAAAATTGTATGATTGTAAAATTAGGAAGTATTTGCATCTGTTGTAATGAAACAACCAATAGCTCAATAAAGTGTGTCACAACTGAATAGCATGGATTATATAGAGAAAAAAGATTTGTTAAATCACATTATCTCTTGTTGTTGACATTATTTCTTACACATAAATGTTATGGCTCTTATTAAATTACACCTCTTGGTTCCCTCAGTCCTCGCAAAAGGCAGTTTTTTACTGTTTGTGTAGACTGAATACCCAATACGTCCCTCGCAGCCTGCTGAGATGACTCTGAAAAATGGCCGAGAATAAGCTCAGAGAGAGCTACGGAGTCACACGCAGCCTTAAATCTATGAGGTGAACCTCGCACCTCAGAAGAATCCCTACGGGCACAAAAAAGTGCTAACAAGGGATCTTAAAGCCTCTACTTGCTGCCTCGGAGCAGCCCGAGCCAGCCGTGTTATGCTCCCCCCTGCTCACTAAACACATCCCCATATGCCCCTCCACATTAACCCCTTGCAGCGGGGGTCCCGATCGGCATAGATCCGGCCCCCGCTGCATTTGAAACTTTTAAATTCCCAGCCGCGGCTCCTATAAGGGCCCGCGCCACACTATTAGAAAATCCCGGCTGCGGCAACCAAAAATTAACCCCCCTCTATGCTGGGGGTCCCCATCGGGACCCCCAAAGTGTCCCCACATTAACCCCTTGCTGCAGGGGTCCATAGGGGTCCATAGTCTGTATTGACCCCCATGAGCACTTAATTAACCCTGTCACTCATGGGGGTCAATACAGACCCCCATGAGCACTTAATTAACCCTGTCACTCATGGGGGTCAATACAGACCCCCATAAGCCTTAATTAACCATATAACTTATGGAGGTCAATAGAGAACCCCATAAGCCTTAATTAACCCTGTCACTCATGGGGGTCAATACAGACCCCTTTGAGCACTTAATTAACGCTATTAGTCATGGGGGTCAATACAGACCCCCATAAGCCTTAATTTACCCTATAACTCATGGGGGTCAATACAGACCCCCATAAGCCTCTAGTTAACCCTATCAGTCCCATAAGGGTCTATGAAGACCCTCATAGGACAATTAGAAGCCTATTATTAACCCCATAAGTGCCATGAGGGTCCTCCAGGACCCTCATGACACTAAGGACAAACACTACATTACAATTTCCCCCACAATAAAACACTCAATCTAAACTATCCACCCTCTACCCTAACCTATTAACCCCTACCTACCTAACACTACCTACCTAACCCCCTATTAAACCCCCCACCTTACCTGGGCCCTCATTCAATTGCAATTT
Source organism: Discoglossus pictus (assembly GCA_027410445.1). Classification (NCBI taxonomy): domain Eukaryota; kingdom Metazoa; phylum Chordata; class Amphibia; order Anura; family Alytidae; genus Discoglossus; species Discoglossus pictus. The sequence continues at coordinate 267,451,756 of CM050167.1, read as the reverse complement.
GGGCCATTGAATAGGGCTCTAAATAAGCACATAACATATTTTTTTTTTATACGTTTTTAGTTAGTGAAAACCTTGCTTTTGGATAGATGCTTACTAACTAAATCTAAGGTACATAAAAATAAAAAAAATCACACACCCCCCCTCACTACATAAAATAAAAAAAAACAAGTTACATAAAATAAAAAAGATCACGACCCCCAGCATAGAGGGGGGATTGATTTTAGGTGCAGTGGCTGGGATTGGCTAATAGTGTGCCGCATGCCCTTTAAGAAGCCACGGCTGGAAATTTAAAAGTTTTAAATGCAGCGGGGGTCACGATCGGGTACCCCCGCTGCAAGGGATTAATGTGGGGACACTTCCCAATTGGGACCCCCAGCATAGAGGGGGGTTAATTTTAGGAGCTGGGGGGGGTGGGGGTAGTTAGAGTACCCCCCACGGCTGGGATTATGTGTGGGACTGCCGCGGAGCTCCCGTTCAGGACCCCCGCTGCATTTGATGAGGTGTGGGAGCCTGCAAGATCCTCTCGCAGGCTGTCACCCCTCATGTACATTTTCGCAGTGTGGATACGGAGTTAAGTAGAAGCCTCTTGTCTACGAGGCTGGAATTTAATAGGGCTCTATGTATGCAGTTATCTATAGAATATTATACTTTAAACCACACAGTGCCCTTCTAAGAAAATCCAAGAAAATTGTCTTAATTTAGCAGACTTTGCTTGTGTCTTTGGACCATATTTCTCTCCTCGCACTGCCTATTGAATTGGAGCTTGAGGTTGTTTGCTCTGAATTTAGATTTGTAGCAGTGAAGCTAGTGATTGTATTTGATATTTTCCTCTCTTTCCTACACATGATCAAGAGTAAAAGAGAGAAAATAAAAAAATTTCAAGAAAGAAAAAAACAGGATCCAACCCAAAAGTTCACCCTACACTATGTAAATATGTATGGGTCGATAGAGGGATAAAAGCAATGTGGAAACCAAAATAATGCTGTTATTTTGCTTGAGTTATTATCAAAAAAATATGTATCTTCATATATTGTAAGCAAGGGCAATATTGAGGGAACTTCTCACAGGAGATAGATTCCTTCCTTGTCTGTCATGGCTTACTCAAACTACTCTTTACATGCTGACTAGATGGCAGCAAAGAGCTCTGATTTGATGTAGTGACTCCTCAAAGGACATTTCACCAAAATGGAGTTCAACTCACCTTCTGGAATCATCAACTGAATGAAGTAAACCAACTAGTAAACAACTTAAGGAAGAATGCAACACAATGACCATTTGAGAAATGCTATAATAAATAGGAAAGGATTTACTGTACTTTTAATAGGTATTTTCTTATATTTATATAACCCAGAATCCTCTTTGTGCACTTATTTTTTTAAAGATTTGGATTTTGAATATGTCTAAACTCAACTTGACCTAGATCTTCACCCTTTGTACTGACCTGGCCTGTGTCCTGGACTATCTTTACTTGAGGTGGAGTCTGATCCCTGTTTTGTGATCAATCATAACCCAATGAGTTTATGTTTCCTGAACAGTAATGCGCATTGTTATAAACTCTCAAATGTGTGAAAAAAGAGCAATAATTCAGACTATGACTGTGAAGTATGATATTTTGTTTTTGCAATTTATATATGACACATGAGTCTGTCTGAATATAGCTACAAAACTTTGTGAATCTCTTATTGCAAGTGTCACTGGCTTTCTGTAAGATTACTTGTCAAATTCACACATTTTTACATTACAATACACATTTATACAGAGCCTGTGCATTTTCCTGGTCTGGTAAGAGTTGAAGGATAGAGATGATAAATGGAGATAATTTAGTAGAGGATGTGGCTCTTAACAAAAGAGACACAGGCCATCTGTTATGGTTGTCAGCTAAGATACTGTATATAACGGCATTATTATCTCTATCTTAATGGGATATAATACAACAAGAGAACTTCATGTAGGGATGCCCTGGTAGTAGCAGAAATAGACTGATCATTGTAGCACAAATTAATAGGTGCAACAGTGCAGTCATGCTGTTTACTAACAGTTTTTAAATAGAAACTCTGTCACCCCAATCAATTTTTTTAGTTATTCATAAAGAGCTTGAAAACCTGGTTACACATTGTAGAAGCCATTTTTTATAAGGTGAATCATTCCTAAGAAAATTGCAATTATTTGTGCAGATGAGCATCTCCTTAGTTCTAATTAGAACCAGTCAGCTTGTCTGTCCCTATGGTGGCCAGAACAATGACCCCCAATGTTATAATTCAACTAGCGAATTGCCCGTCAAAAAATGACGGCAATGAAATAGTAAGGTAGCTAAATTAGTAAATGAATATATTGTACGTATTTTGAAGCATTGTGATGAAGAGCTGGCAATCTGTGTTGATGCTGCTGCAGCATTAGTGGTGTGGAGCTGCTGTATAAGCATGCTGAATGTGTGCAGTGTAACACTGTGCGTGCGCGAGACCAAACCGTTAGCGTAGTCGTGTACTTCCGCATTGGTGTAAAATGGCGAGTAATGTGTGGTATAGGTCTGTATCGGAATATCCGTAGGTGTTTTGTGGTGTTTTGCGAGTTTCTTGTGGTGTTTTGCGAGTTTAGAGTGCTGTAGCCTCGTTTTCGTTTTGTTCGGCGGCCATTTTTTCTCTCGCTTCGTTTTTTTTTTAGTCTCTAAACTGTTTTATTTCGAGTAAAATCGAGGTGTAAGTTGCATTTTTGAGGTCCTGGGTGCTCCCTCTTGGTGTAGGTAAGTTTTTTATGTATGTGCTGTGTGTATGTATTGTGTTTTAAATGTTTGTATGTCGGCGTGTTGCGTCCGATGTTTGCGAGGTCGTAATGTGTGGTAACGTGTTTCGTACGTTGTTTGCGTGCCTCGTAAAATTTAGCGAGTGTCGTAATTTGTGTGTCGTGTTTTTTGAGTAGCGACGTGAATTTTGCGAGGGTTTGAGGCCCTTGCCCAGTGACCTCTCCAGCAACTGAGTCCCTCGCTTCGCGAGGGGCCTCAGTTGCTGGCATGGAGCGCCTTCGGCGCTCCATGCCAGCAACTGAGGCCCTTGCCCAGTGACCTCGCCAGCAACTGTGTCCCTCGCTTCGTGAGGGGCCTCAGTTGCTGGCATGGAGCGCCTTCGGCGCTCCATGCCAGCAACTGAGACCCGTGCCCAGTGACCTCGCCAGCAACTGAGGCCCTTGCCCAGTGACCTCGCTACGCGAGGGCCGCGGCTCGCTGCGCGAGGGCCGCGGCTCGCTTCGCGAGCCCGCAAGCGTGAGCAACGACTCGTACGCTCACAACTATATATGTGATTCAGAACCCCTCCACCACCATTATCAAGTACTCTGAGCCACGGATTAGCATATTGAGTCGCACAAACAAAGCTATATTTTGGCAGGAATAATTTGCTGAAGAGAAAAAAAGTCTAGAACAATGTCAGTGTTTCATTTTTGTTGGGATGACAGTGTCCCTTTAAAGCACTGACATGATGATGTTTGTTATGTACTGATACAGGACATTATGTTGAATACACAATCTTATTCATTTCAATTTCAACTCCAGACATTTGCTTTTATTGTGTAACCTAAACAATATGTTACATTGGGAGTATCTTACATTTTATAACTTAAACATAATTTAAATGAGTGTACGTTCTTTAACATGCATTGTACGTAGCACATTGGGACAATGTATGTAAATTTTATAACGTTATGCTTATTTTGACAATTGTTATAATCTAGTGTGTACAGAAGAAAGCTGACATTAATATGAATTCAATATACGTCAATATACATGTCAAACAATACAACAAGATCAGATATTAGATAATCTGTTGCAAAGAAGTTGAACTAAGAAATTTTATGTTAAACTCAATAGCGGTGATTAATGTCAAGTTCATGGAAATCTATGGAAAGTACCCTGCTTCAATAAAAGTTTAATGAAATATATTTATATATTTAAAAGGTCTTAAGAAATCATTAAATAATGATTCAAATATTTCAAAAATCTTTTGGAAAATCTAACTCTAGCAAAACACAGTTGAATGCTATGGAATAGTATCCACTCAGGGTGTATTCTCTTATTCAGGAGAAATTTCAGATGGTCTTTGCCCCTAAGTACAAGCCAGCCATGAAATATAAAACTATTCTCCCCAGTGTAGGGCAGAAGAATAGGACCCCAGATCTATTTGTTTCACTCTCCTGGCTTTCATCAGACTGGGTACAGTGAGCAAGGGAATAAACATTATTACTTTGGGCCTCATTCAATTGCTACGTTTTAGAGATCCGGGCTCACAAATGGCGATCGCAAGCTACGTTGCTATTCAATTGTCTTCCCTTTGATCTTTCGGGTTATGTGCTGCGCGGTACTTTCCATTGCGATTCTGCTAAACGCAAGTTACTTCCCCCAAAGCCTTTGAGTTGCGGCCACAAAAAATCCCTGATCGCTATTCAGTTGCTCCGATTCACCCTTCTGTCAATCCCATAAATGGCTAGACACGAACCACAGGTTACTTGTACCGAGGAGGTGTCGCAAAGTGCTTACTTAAAAATCGTAGCACTTATTAATCAAATAAAAAAGCAATCCTGTACTTTTATTAAAAGTGAAAGTGATTTTAGGTCTTAGAATTAATAGCACAACTGTCGCAACCTGTATGTTGAATGGGGTATGATAAGAGCCTATTGCCCAAACCTCTCCCCACAGGTGTGACCGGTTTCTTTTACCCCTGTACAGCAGGAAGAATTTTCAGCCCTTAGGTTAGACTGAGAGATGTCTGTGGTCTTGTATAGCATACAAATCTTTCTAAGTTCTGAAAATAATTTACTCAAGGAACCAGCATCCAGCATCAATAACAAAATTCACACATTAATTATGTGTACCAGTTAAGCATCTTTATTACTGAGACCATCAGACATATTTATACCACATTCTAGCAACAACAGACCAATTAATTCAAATGTGCATCCATGGTTACACCCAATCCTTCTAGCTCACGTTATCACCGATGCCTGCAAGCCTAAGAGAATTACCCATTGTTTTCCCTTTTCCACTTCTTGCTAGGGGGTAATTACATACAATAGGTATGGAGACACCAGTCTAAGGGCTTGTTATATTGGGAGAGATAATGGTGTCAATTATGTCCCTAATCTTGTTAATAAGGGACTAGTCCATTACTATGAAATATTTGGCATATACAATATTTCCCTTGTAGGTGCTAACCCGCCCCCCACCCCAAAGAACTACACAGACATACATCCCATCACTCCCATCATGTTCATACACACACACCAACTATAGAAATGGATACCCAGTGGCACCCAGACAACTTTAAACAGGCATAACAAGGAATAACACATAAATCACAACATTCCCAATGTTAACCCATCTCAGTGGACCCCTTTCCCCTGGCACAATAAGCCTATCTTATAAGGCTGAGGGCATCAGATGGTGCCTCGGCATGCTTCAGCCATGACAACAGCATTCCCCAACCCTCAAATCGGCATAAATAAATAGTTTATTTCATGTTCAATTTTCATCCTAAAGTCCTACGGCTTCAACCTCCAAGCCCATGGGACTTTGATATCCAACCTTCATATTTACGGGCTTGGAGGTGAAATAAAGTATTGCATTTTGGCGATGTGCAAGCTTGAGAATGTTGTGCCTTTAATCCTAATGTCCCATTGTGTTCCCCATCATTTACAGTGCTTTACAGTGCTGTCTTGAATTTATATATGCATTTACAGTGCTCCAAGTTTGCTGGCTTGAAACTCGAGTTTCTGCCTTGCGGCCGCAATCCTTTTTAAGCAAGCACATGCTTACTACCGATAGCATGGTTTGCGATCAGCAGGAAGGGTGACTGATTTGAGGTGCCTGCCAATTGAATAGCAGCGTAAATGTAGAGCTATGTGAGGATGTAACTCGATCGCAGGAAATTAGCGATTTGCGATCGAGTTACGTCCCGCAATTGAATGAGGCCCTCTGTTAGGCATTTATGGAAGTTATTTATGAAAGGAAACAAGACATTGAATTCACTTTTTGTACCATTCTATAGGTGTACATGATTGCACTCCTTTATAAATAGGCTCCATAAAGCAGCATACAGTAGATATTTCCTGTTGGCAAATAAGGCCCAATGTATTTTTTGATATGAATGCCTCACCAATAATGTGTGAATAGTAGTCGCAGAGCCTGCGTTATGTTCTGTAATGTGATACAACCCAGATGTACTGAATATGACACCAAGTTTACATTATAATATTAATGGAGTGTGATATTATCCCCTTATTACAGGTTCAGAACCCCGAGCATTACTAAGTAACGTGCTGGTAGTGAAAGTAAAGCAGGAGATATTACATTTGGATTGTAAAACATAAGCACAGTTAAGAGACAGATGTTGTAATAGTATAAAATGCATTTGTGTACACCACATATCATGCTATAACACACCTTAAATACCATTAATTGACGGGGCTAGAAGATGTACCCTGGAAATTAAGTGATTCACAGAAACAATCAATGTGTTTTTCAATGAACCAGATAAGCGAAGTGATACAGAGCCAATCCAGTTCCATTTTATAATGTTTTTCAATGGACCAGATGAACATTATGATATGTTTCTTATAGAGCCACTCCAGTTCCATGTTATAATGTTTTTCAATGGGCCAGATGAGCATTATGAGAAGTTTCTTATAGAGCCCTTCCAGTTCCATGTTATAATGTTTTTCAATGGGCCAGGTGAGCATTATGAGAAGTTTCTTATAGAGCCATTCCAGTTCCATGTTATCCTATAGAGCAGGATATTTAAATTCTGGAATCTACAACTTTGACACAGTCAGTGCACAGTGATAACATCATTTTTGCAATGTGATGCTCCTTTATAACGTTACAATATGAATAACACTTCATAATTAATGTACTTTATTTCATACTGGCCTCCCTTTAGCAACTGTAGTGGTGTAAAAGAAGAGGGAAAAAAGGGACCAACACACAATTATAAATGTGACAGTGGAGTCAAACATGACTGTTTAAATCTTAAAGAATAATTTCTAAGAGGTAGATTGTTGTGAATGAAGTATTTTGAGTGATTTTAGGAAAATAATGTTTATTTTTGTCATTAACAAAAATGATTTTGCATACCTTGCTTAACACTAACCATTATATGGCGCTAAAAGGGGTAGAGTGCTATAGCAATGTTTTTCTTGTAATTCACTGGTTAATAATAAACCCGCACTATAGCACTGTTTTTTTGGCCGCTGGTCCCGATTTAACACTGTACCCCACTAATGTTATTTTTACCTTGAGGGACCCACCAGAGACCGTTAAAAGAGATGCAGCCAGGATAAAGGAGGAGAAGAAAAGTGCCAGCCTGGATGAGCAGAAATCCACAGAAAGAGACCAAATCCTACCTCAAACATAGTGCATATTTTTTTTTCATGTTCCCTTGTTTCTCATCATGTCGTTGGTAAATCTACATAAATTATATTGCTTTTGTTCTGTATTACAGAAAATGAGTGAGCACAAAGAAGATCAGCTCAAATTGAAGTGCCAAAGCATTTATCTGGATATGAAGATGCAGGTGCTGGACAACTTGAAAAAAGGAGAAGGTCAAGTGGACCTTGGAGCAGAATTAAAGTTTACAACCTCCACAATCTGCACCATCATTATAAATCAAGACCTCGGCAGCAACCAGCACTACATATCCTGTCAAGAATACGCCCTGGAGGAAATGGAGAAGACGCTTTCCATCTGGATCGATGACAAAAAAGAGCAAAACATGCTACTCATCATCGTGGAGAAGGCCAGAAGAATCTATCGTTATATCCAAAGCTAAACACAGGAAGCTTTTGGTTCAACCTCTTAGAAAAAAGAAACAACCTTTATAACATCGAAATCACCAGAGAAGTGGAGAGCGTTGACACAGAAGCTGCTGCGGTCTTCCAATCACTTTGAAAGACATTGTAGAAAGAGGCAATTATCCTCTAGAACTGGTATTCAATATAGTTCTGGAAATGAATGCCAAGGAGAACCTTTATATAATGCGAGCTGAAGCGAGCAGCAGGGTTCAATGCAGCCAAACACTGTCTAACCCTTCTTCTGAGTGTAAAAACGCCAGTGGCGATTTCAAGATCAAACCATTGCTGGTGTACAATTCAAAAACACCTAGAACCATGAAAGGGATTCCAAAATCCACTTTGCAATTCAACAGTAAAGCTTGGATCACCATGGACATCTTCAAAAACTGGTTCTCCAAACCTTTCTGTCCACCCATGCAACGCTACTGCAGGTGTAAATGAATTAAAGCCAAAGCGCTCCAACTTGTCTGAATCCCAGTGGAAGTAGTTTTCCTGCTACACAACACCACTTCACTAATCCAGCCAATGGATCATGGGGTGATTGCGACCTTCTAGGCCTTTTATCTTCACTACACATTCTGCCAGCTCATTCAAATAGATGACTGGGAAAGTATTTCTCCACTTTTTCAAGGAGGTAGGAAAAGTCTTCTTATCCTGCAGCAAGTTCTTATAATAGAGAAAAAAAAAAATTCCTTCCTGACCCCAGATACTGGCAATTGGACTCCTCCCTGGATCACTACTACCACTCTAATTATCCAGAATAACCGTGAAAGCCCTTTTTAATCAAAAATAAACCCAAACCCTTTTTAAAGTTATATATCAAATGCACTGTCACCACCTCCTTTGGTAGAGAATTCCACAGATTAACCATCCTTACGGTGAAGAATCCTTTTCTTTCTTAAATGTGGAATCTTTTTACTTCTAATCTCAAGGGATGTCCTCTTGTCAGTTGAAAACCTCTTGGCACAAAAAGCTTACTTGATAAAGCCTTGTATTGGCCCTGGATGTATTTATATAGGGTAATCATATCCCCTCTTAGACACCTTTATTCTAGAGAAAATAAGTTTCATTTGGTTAGTCTTTCTTCATAACTTAGCCAATTGATTCCCCTTATTAGTTTTGTTGCTCTTTTCTGTACCTTTTCCAGCTCTAAAATGTCCTTTTTATGAAGTGGTGCCCAAAATTGTACTTAATATTCCAAATGAGGGCCTTATATCAATCTCGGGAATCAAGGCGTTAATACATATGGACTAGAACATTTCCTTCATCCATTTTTATTAATTTGTACATTGCCGGATTGCGATTCCGATCGCATATAAGACTTCTAAACGATAATTGATTGACTTTTAACCTCCATGTTTTACTAACGTAATGATGACGGCCTCATTTACTATTGGCTGTTTCTACATTGGTAGTTACAGCCTTGCTTAGTTGATCACACTCTGAAATGCTACATACAGCTTCATGGTTTATGGTTTAGGCTTTCAGCCAGGTAGCTGCAGGCTTGTTCAATTGAATCGCTCTGTAACTGTTGCAAATTGAATAAGGCCCCTAATGTGGATGTTTTGATGAATAAATATGATAAAGAAGGCAAATACAATTGAACCACATATATTGCTACTAATACAAGTAACATTTTGTTATTTTACTTGTAACCTAAATTGTGGTTTACATAATATGGGCCCTATGTAATTGCAAGCCCATAATTACATTCAAACTGAACTTTTGGCCGCAGGACACATTTTTCTAAACATGTAGACTACATGTAGACGTAATTACATGCTCACAGCCCCAAAACGCAAACCATGAATCCGTACGTAGCATTTCAGGGCATGATCATGATCAAGTAAGCAAGCCCGTAAATTACATTTTATACAGAGCCAATAGTATATGAGACCATCATCATGACCTCAGTAAAACACAGAGTTTAAACTACAATCAATTAGTGTTTAGACTCGCAATCCAGACATATAGAAATCAATAAAAATCAAAGCAACTTTTCTAGTCCATGCGCTTTTCATGATATGTATTAACTCCTTGATTCCCGGGATTGATACAACATAGAAATAAAAGATATATTTTTTTTTATTGCAGATTTGTGAGCTTGAGACTATTGTGCAATTAATCCTAATGCCTTTCATTGCTTTCACTGTATTTTTATGTACAGTAGTGTGTTTATTTGTTTTTGCAGTGTTATGTACAGGTGTATAACCCACTTGCGGGTCCTATCTTGTATTCGTAGGATTTTTTGATACATTTGCCATTTTCGGGTTTGAACGCAATTGAGTGTTTGTTGAATTGATATAAATGAATATGGATTTTGCGTCTTTAGCAGTGGTAACATTTATGAGCTTGAAACATCAAAGGAGTTACGTTTTTGACAACCGCAGTGATTTTGAGCCTGTAACTCGCAATTGAAATGCGAGCAGCTAAAAGTAGCCAATTGAATCAGTAACATTTACGGGCTCCGTTATAGGCTCATGTGATTGCGATTTGGACAATTACATAGGGCCCTATACATCTAAATATCTTTAGCAGTCAAGGCTACATTTTTTTCTTTTATTTAGTTGCTTAAAAACTACTAAATAAACAATATAAAAATCTACATGTAAATAATATCTACAAAAACTTTATAAAATAGCATAACCATATAGGAGGGCAATATGTTTACTACATTAAGCAATTATTACTTATTGATTATGTTAAGAATAATTATAAAAACATTGCACATATTTGATTAAAATATGCCTTTAAATAGAAACATAGAGGTAGTCAAATAAACATAATCATTATTTTAAACGGTCTGATAAGAGTATATTGTAGAATATCTTACTTTTCCAACACACATTGTTCTGTTACAGTTATGATTCTATCTGTTACTTTCAGATACCTTCCAGTGAATCTATATGCACATGTACCATGACAACTTCACAGGTTATAGAAAAGTCTTGGCTACTTCACTACTATATTTAGCATGTGGATAATTTATAGAAATGATCCCTGAATTCCAAAGGAAACATCTTGTTTTGTTTATGAGACTAAACAAAAGCCCGTCTCCAGATCCACTCTCCTGATACTGCTTATAATTCAGTACTAGTGCCACGGCTAAAGTACACTTCAGTCCAGCACTTGAAGGGCTATGTGATTCAAGGGTAAAATTGGATTACATCCATTCATACCTTCAGGGTGACATAATTAGGGATGGGTGAACAGCCACACATAGTCATGCTGATGCGAGCCGTGGACAATAGCTAAATACGCATATGGCTTGTTGAGATTTTGACAAAATGTATTACTGTTACAGATGGAAGCAAAACTATTTTATATACAGGCGATCCCTGTGTTATAGATGAGATGCCTTCCTGGGAACGTCTTTAGGTCGGATCTGTATGCAACTCTTATGCCCGGTGAATAATTATAATACTATAATGGCTCACATGTTATAATAATAATGCAGTATAATACAGCAGTAATAATAATAATAATAATAATAATACCTCTGTACTGTAATAATTGGTTACAGAAACTATTGTGATTGTTTTTTTAATTCAAACAAACAAAACATAAAAACAAATTCATACAAAAAGCCTTGGGAGCCCGTACTTAAGTATGGGGACTGCCTGTATATTGAAGGAAAGCAACTTCTCCCTCTCTCCCTCCCTCTCTCTGTCTGTATATATATATATATATATATATTGTGTGTATGTCTAAAGTATATTTTTTACTTGCATTTTGTGTAATTTTGTCATTTGAAAGGTAGACCATGGTATGAAATGTAATTCCCATATTTGGCTACAGCAGTATATACTAGTCCTTTCTGTTTGCTTTCTGCAGTCCTAACTTGGAGAATGAGCTCAGGTCAGTTGATATAACACATTCTAAGTGGAATCTGGTATGATATAATTGTAATGTTGTTTTGCTAACCATTCTGAAAGTCAGGGAGTCTTTAAAAATATAATTTTACATCTTATAACCCTATTAGCCCAGTTATAACTGTTATTTTGTTTTGTAATTTTCCTCTGATCACGCCAAGGGTGTTGACATGTTGACTTCTCTCCCTCTCCCATCTATCAGAGTGTCACTATGTGAGGTCTGTTTTTTATTTTGTATGGCTGAAATTTGCATGAATGTAATAATTTTCCATTGCTTTAGTTTAATGTTATATTTTCAGTTGTAAATCACATACATTTTTATGTGATTATCAGTTTAATTGTAAATGGCAAATTTTACCGTATTTCGTTTAACTTTATCCCATTTGTGACTTAAGATTCACTGCAGACGTAGATGATAAAATAAATTTTAGCACATATTAATACTGATATATTAACTATAAACACACTGGCTATTATAAAATTCAAGGCTCATGATAGATAAAACAAGTGGCAGTAAAATATAACATTACTCTTCTTGATGAATTATCATGTGGAGCTACTGTTGTGTCTTATAATCATTTTATCGATTGGGATTTATTGAGATGCTAAGTGATGGAGAGATACAAAATAAGATATTTACTCAATCTGCCATAATCCGCTCAAAGATTGCAGTTTTCCTCATTGTAAAGTTGCTTTACTAATTATGGATAACTCATTAAAGTAAAATTGTTAGCAGTTCTTATTTATTTGGTTAGTCTAGAAAGGCATTCACTGCAACTGGTTGTAATGGAATCTATGCAAATACTTGTCTTCCTATTTTTTGTATTGCTTTTTGCAGTTTAGTTGTGAATATATGTTGAAAATAAAGTGTAATTGAGTAAACTGACTAAGAATCAAAGCTATACCAGATTTTCGCAGCAATCACATAAATATGGAGGAAAGCTCCACCCACATTTTTAGAAAATCATTAATGCTCAATTACACTTTTTATTTCAATCTACATACTGTTTGTGAGATTCATAAAATGTTATGGATATGTTTATTACTCTATTATATTTGCCATTCTACTGATTCCTATTTTATTAGAAGCTCACAAGTTATAAATATGTCCAACTTGTAGCTTCTATTAAAAGAGGAACCAAGTGTTCAATGTGAATTACAGTTCAGTAATAAACATGTTGCGTATGTAGTGATTAACAGCCTCAATAAATTAGAGCTAAGATCTAACTCTTAGCACGTAGTGACATAAGTAGCACTACGTTGCCATTAAATTCCCCTCTAACATAGACAAGCAGAAGACTTGCGTGTTAAAACGCAGGCTGGCGGAGAAATGTCTAAGGGCCAGGTAACGTCATCAATACAAGGCTTCGTCAAGGGAACATTTTGTGCCAAGAGGTTTTCAACTGACAAGGGGGCATCCTTTGATATTAGAAGTAAAAAGATTTTGCCTTAAAGAAAGAAAATGGTTCTTCACAGTAAGGATGGTTAATCTGTGGGATTCTCTACCAAAGGAGGTGGTGACAGCAGATTCGATAGATAACTTTAAAAAGGGATTGGATATATTTATAAATAAAAAGGGCATTAAGAGCTATCCTGGATAAATAGAGAGGGAGAATTGATCCAGGGTTGAATCCAATCGCTAGTATCTGGGGTCAGGAAGGAATTTTTTTTTCCCGTTGAGACAATTGGTAAAGTTTCACCGTTTTTTTTTTTTCTGTTTGCCTTCCTCTGGATCAATTAACAATTAACAATTAATCAGCATATTGCAGATCAGAGGAGATCTAAAAAGGTTGAACTTGATGGACTAAAAGTAATTTTTCAACCTAAATTACTATGTAACTATGTAACTATATATAAAACTAAGAGCATTGGAGGATATTATGGAAGCATGAACTCTACTCAGATTAGAAAGATCTATTTTCCTCAAAAGAAAACAAATGAAAGATTTTCTCGCAACATGAGGTGTAGCATATAAAGTACAGTTACAAATAAGAGACATCCTAATAAATTATATATACATATAGAAGGGAGTGTAACTATATTATGTGAAGAGATCCATGAAACTGGAACTGGAGGGATGGAGGACAAATCGAGATTATATAGTTTATACATATACTGTATATTTAAAATAGCACCCACCTTCCCTACTTTGCATGTTCAATGGAGATAAAGACAAATGTGGAATAGTACACATAACTTGAGATATTATCAACCGAAAAAATATGAGCAACTATGACACAATGTAACTTCTTTAGTGACTAGCTTCAGCACAAACGTTTTCTTTCTCTCCTATAAAAAAGTGGAAACAATAACACTGGCTGTTTGAAATCAGATATTAAACATAAATAGTCATAAAATAAATTTTATGGAAATTCATAATTTGTGACATGCCACTATTACTAAGTCAAATGTTCACTGCTAACCTACAAATCTCATAGTTGCTTGACAAGTGAAGATTTTATAAGCGCATATAAAAAGGTAAACCTTGAAAGACCTTCCAAGTTGGCTCCTGGTGCTGACAAGACAATGCATTTAGGCAGTCTTGCCAAAGCTTCCATATAAAAGGACTTGTTTCTTGCTAAAAAAGGCCACAAATATGAACATATACAGCCTGCATTTGGTGACGACTATGCAATTATGTAAACTTCAGATCAATCATCTTTAAGGAGCTCTATCATCATCCAAAACACAAGCCTGCTTAATCACAATATTTAGCTATTATGCTTTTTTAAATACATCATGTTTTTTTGTGGTCAGGCCTATCTAGCACACTTTTCAAATCACTGCACAGTCAAGAAATTTCTATCTATCTATCTATCTATCTATCTTCCACATATGCACACAAAGACATACATAGATATCTTCTGACATGATTTGTAATTGGTTATATTTTCCTACAATTTCACATATTCACAAAATATTACATTTTTTAAACATTTAATAAAATATATAATATAAACACATCCTCATCGATCTTAGACTGTGAAATGGAATGCTCAGTATAGTGCTTGAACAAAAGAGATTTTCAAAGTATTTGTAAAATAAGTTAATTAAAATCAGGTTATATTAGAAACGTAAGAAAAAATGTTTACAGCCTTATTTTCAAAGGGCATCTATATTATGCTCCTGCACCTTTCCCACCTCTATACTGTATGAGAAGAGCGCAGACTGAAAAGGTAGGCAGCAATCTGTGCTGCATATGGATGCTTCTTTAGATGCACTGCATGCCAGGCCTACTACATTAATTTGCTGGTTATAGCAACAGAAGTACTGCGGCCCAAGCTGTGGCCATTGACTTCAACATTTAAACTGTTCCACAGGGAAACTTTAACATAATATTGTTCATATCTATATAAAATAATATACACCGGGATTAGCATCCAGAAAGGTGTCTATTTTTTACAAAACTCTCAGTCTGCAACTTACAGCTTTATTAAAATGTGATGCGGCCAATTGAATAGGGCTCTATATAAGCACATAGCATATTTTTTTACAGAAGTTTTTAGTTAGTGAAGACCTTGCTTTTGGATAGAAGTTTACTATCCACTGTCAAAAAAAAAATGCTATGTGTTTATATAGAGCCCTATTCAACTGGACGAATCGCAATTTAATAAGGCTGTTAACTTCCATTCATACCTTTTTGCTCTTGATCCAACTGAGTTTAAAATGTCATACAATGTAATCAGATGAGATCACTCTTACAAGAAATGGAGCATGTATGTAATGACATTCATTAAATGGCACTTAGACAATAAAATGTTTACATAAAAGGATGAGAGACCTTGGGGGCCCTATTGAATTGTCAAAATCGCAATTACTGAAGCCCGTATTGTAGCCCACAAAAGTTACTGATATTTAATTGGCCTCTTCTAGCTACCCACAATCGATTTGCAGGTTGCAGGCTGAAAATTCCTGCAGTTGTCAAAATCGGAACTCCAACATATCTAAGCTTTTGATCTTTCAAGCCTGTAATTGTTACAATTGCTAAAATAGCTATAAAATTGCTACAAGTCCCCAAGGACATTAATGCAGTCAAACCCGCAAATAGCAAATGTAGCCCAATATATTATGGGTTCCAAATAGGAATGGCAAATGGTTTGCAGACTAGTTCTGAACACTGCAAAAGACAATAAAAACACACTACTGGACTTTAAAATGGGTGAAGCAATGGAAGGCAATAGAATTCATTGCACAGCAATCCCAAAGGAACAAATACGCCTTAATTAAAAAAAAAATTCTAATACTGTATATTGGAATAGTCAGGCATACGCCAAATATGAAAAATGTTGCTGCAAGATGCATAAAGCAATTAAAGACACACTACTTGATTCAATTGCAACACAAGAGAATGACACTGCCAAATGACATATATCAAGTACCAGGGGAACATACACCACACTAATCTACTCTAACCCATCAGGAACAGCCGCAAACACACATGGAGGCTGCGCAGAGGCACATGGAGCAACAGCCAACTCACCTCCATCAGGGACAATCTCTGCTACGGCCAACCTGGAAAGTCCCACGACATTGCTGGTGGCCATGTGCCAAGATTTATACCCATTATCATTTCTTGAAATCACATCAAGTGTTTTGTATCAATCAGTTCACATTATCCCCTGTCATATTGTTATCAGGACTTCAGGGGAATGTTAATACTCCACAGTATCACAAATTAGACCTCTCATGGTTATTAACCCTATATTATTATATTAGTATTATTGTTATTATATGTATTGATTTATTGAGCAGTAACTAGGGCTCATTAGTTTACTAATATAGGAATGTGACACAAATGTGATGTATGTGGATGTCCCAAAAGCAAACCATTGAAAACACAATGGACACAGTGATAACAAACCTTTATGTCATACACAGAGCACACTCATAAATGTACAAAACTGTGCATTAATATCATGGGTGTGGTGTGGGAGGATCCCGTAAGGGCAAGAGGCTTTTTGCACAAAAAGGGGATACCTAAAGGGGGTAATGTCATAGTCTAGAATAATCATGATGCATAGCACCTACCAGGGTCACAAGTGGACACTACACCACTGCAACTGGAATCATGATTAAAAAAAAACATCAAAAAGCCCTCCATTAAATAGAAGTAGCCAGTAATGGGCATAGCACTTACTTCTGGTCATCATCCATTGAACAGATGCATAAACATCTGGACTATCTCACCCAAATCAGTTACACACAAACAGTGTGTTACTCAAACAAAAATCTTAAAAAGGCTGTCTAATAAGAAAAGGCTGAGGAGGATAAAAAAAAAGAAAAAACATGCATGTACAGTGCTAAATACTGTAACTGTAACAATATACTAACTAACCTGATTTCCATCTGCAAGCATTACTAACTATTAGCTACTTCTCAGGATATGTCACTGGCCATGACCATTAATAATGATGTGTCATCTCACAATAAATGCTTACCTGTAACCACCATCAGTGGTCAAGGTGTACGATCAGCTTTGCAATATGATATTGTTAATCAACATTGATATCACATCCATCAGCTATACAGGTGTTGGCACCTGTTAAAGGATACTCATGATATCAGCAATAGGGGAAAATACCCATTAATACAGAGAGGACATAAAGGTCAGCAGCCAAATTTACTGTTACTTTCATCAGACCCAAGGATCTGTTCTCATACTGATATTAAGGAGAGGATACCTGTTCTAAAAAATCACGTACTCTCTCTCTAGCACTGCTCAAACCACCAACTCCAGGACCTGTGTTCTACTTCGTGACAATCTACAACGCAGTCAACTCATAGACGTGTGGAACGTAGTTTTATAATCTCTCTCTGTCAATCATTTTCCGCTAGCCCGCTTTCTATTGACTCGGAGGCCTGTGTTACACTCTGAAATTACTGGATTGGATTGTAACAGTGGACCCCATATATTCCAGCCCACTAACAGCATGTGGGCGCGGAAAGGGTTTACGCTCTTAAGCCTTCGTCCCTGTACTTGTGGGCTTGTTCAATTAAATTGATCTGTATCTGTTGCAATTTAAAAAGCCCCCATGTCTAAAATAACTCCCACACATCCTCCAGCATCTTAATACTAATTGACCCTGTAACCTGCCTTCTAAGAATCAAAATTTCTTTGGATCATGAACACATAGGTATGACTGTAGCATGCCTTGTACGAAGTCACTCCACAAGAGGGTTGATACATCCAGCATTCATTTCTCAGCAGAACATGGGTAGATTGATGGTTGTGTGTCTGTAAAATGACATGAGCCAACAATACTTCTATGCCTTCTGTGCATCGTTTTGTTTTGTTGGTACCTCACCATGTTGATTTAACTTTTCTTGGCTAAAGTCAAAGTTATTTTGTATGATCTGACCACACAAAACCATTATTTATAAACCTGATCTGATTTCCTTTGATACACAACAATAGAAGGACCCCTGTGTGGTTATACAGGGAGGGAAACCAGCCAAATAGTTATCTCACTCTGGAGAAATGTTTAAATACTAAAGAGTGAGGCAACCAAGCTGCAGAAATCTCCACAGGAAGGAAAACACTGTTATCTCTTCATTTACTTTATAAAGAGATAAGCTACATTTTTTTGTTTGGTGAACACAGCTGAAAAAGTCGAGTTTGGGTAACAAAGTTATGACTCAAACATACAGTATGTATTAATGAATTTCACAAGGTGACCCATTAGTTACATTTACAGCATAATATAGATATTATTATAATGAAAAATATGTGCTTAAAGGACATCTATAATACAGAATCATGTTACAGACCTGTGAAGTATATAATAAACTAACAGCATTAGCAGCTTTGTAAATCATGAGAATACTGTAAGAGAAAATCTCAAATGAAAAGACTCTACTTGTGTCTTGGGGCTTCTGCCTTGGGCTGTTAGTCTGTTATTAGTCAGGTGCACTGTAATTCTACAGTGACTTGATCTTTACTTAGGCCCCATTGTCAAGGGGCACTTAATAGCTGCAGTCTTTCAAAAGAAATGAGTAGAGATGTTAATTGTATATTCTTGTCAAAAATAGATGAGCATCACTTTACTCCATTATAATGTCAAAGAAATGGGAGATTATACTGCCCAATGTCACGTTTCTTCCCTCTTGACATTATGAAGAATGCAGGAAGCTTTAACTAGTTTGTTTGGCAATTTTCAAATGTATTTTTAAAGGTTTGTACCCTGGTATGAAACATGCGTTATGAGGAATGCAAGAGGAAGTATTGGTGGTTGTTCTTGTTTCTGTAAATGAGCATACTAAATTTAGTCTAGCTAAGGGCACAGAAATGCCCTGGTTTAGCTTGATTTTATGTCATGCTGTTTTTGTCACATTTATCAAGTCAATTAAAAATGCCTGACTATTGATCACTAAAAAAAAGATGCTTTATCTAAAAAAAATATGAAAATCATTTGGACATGTATTAAATGTTTTAGGAAATATATCTTAGCTCTACATTTCAGCAATCCAGAGTTGTTAAGCAACTGTACATAGTGCTGCTGGTCCTGCGTCGCCCATAGGGTCCCCCATTGACTGTTGGCCGCAGGGAAGGGCTTGGATGGGTGTTTGGCGCGCTTCTGTGCCAGGCACTTTGTGACCGGCAAGTGTTGGAATCAGAAGTGCTGTCGCTGCTGAGCTTCTGGAAGTATACTCAAGGTTTGTTTTCTTCTGCTTTTTATCGGTGTAGTGTGAGTGGTGTGTGTGTGTCTGTGCTGCTGTGTGTCTGTGTTTTGCCCCATTTTGTGTCCCGTTTGTCTTTTGTTGTTTGTCTCCTGGGGCTTATATAGGGGATAGGTGGGCCTTTCCTGGGGCAATAGCCTTTACTTTGCTCCTCTACAAAATTTCCTCCATCAGATTATTGGGAATTGTGTTATATTGACACATGGACACCTGCTTGTAGAGAGGGTTTTATTTCTGCCCAGTTTCTATTAATGTAGCATATACAACAGTGCACTAGCCTGCACTAGGGTACACATATAGCCTGTCCTTATAAGTTTAGAACTGCAGTTCTTTAATACCCGCTGCAGTTGGGCTAATCTTAAATTGTGTGTCCCAGTATTTGGCATCTTTAACATGGATGCTGGAGAAGCAGCAGAACTTGAGCGCCTATTAGAGGTGGTTCGCTCAAGGGCGTTATGAGATGGAATTAGGTGGTTGGAGGACCGCCTGGGCGCCCCTATGTGCAATTTAACCCCGTCCCCTTCGGTCTTATAGGTGCAGTCTACACTCTCGCCAGAGGGGCGGTAAGGGATCCTTCCAGAGCTAGGAGTACAGCACAGAACCCGGCAGTCCCAAAAGAGACTTATAACCCCATTAAATTTGAAGCCGGTAGCAGCATCGACACACCCACAAAGGCTGCAGGCTTGAAATTTGGCTGCATTACAAAGCAATTAAATTGAATCATGCCGGGAGTTACGGGCCATAGACGCAAGCCTGTAAACCATTCTTGCGCATGTTGCTCGTGTGGCCGTTAACATGATCAATTAGTCAAGCCCGCAGTTATGGGTATAGACGGAGCCAATGGCAAAAGAGGTCATCATCATTATGTCACTGAATCATGGAGGTTAGATTTCAAAGCCTTACGGGTTTCAATTATGAGTTTCGATCGGACCCGCATTCCAGAAATAATGCAATATTAATCAGTAAATATGATATTCTTGTCCATGCGAGTTCCAGTATATGTAATAAACACATTGATTGCCGGGATCGATATAACATGGAAATTAAACATTCAATTATCACACATTTAATTATACATTCCATACATATCGAAATAGAATTACAGAGTTAAAAACACTTCATTCTATATATCTTCTGATATAAAATACATTACATGCAGCCCTATTAAATTCAAAGCCCCTAGCGGCATCGGCACACCCTCAAAGGCTGCGGGCTTGAAATTCGGCTGTGTTACAGAGCTATTAAATTGAACCATGCCGCGAGTTATGGGCCGTAGACACAAACCTGTAAACCATTCTTGCATGTGCGGCTTTGAACATGATCAATTAGTCAAACCCGTAGTTACGGGTTTAGACGGAGCCAATGGCAAATGAGATCGTCATCATTACGTCACTGAAAAATGGAGGTTAGATTTCAAAGCCTTACGGGTTTCAAATACAGGTTTCGATCGGACCTGCATTCCAGAAATAATGCAATATTAATCAGTAAATATGATATTCTTGTCCATGCTAGTTCCAGTATATGTAATAAACACATTGATTGCCGGGATCGATATAACACGGAAATTAAACAGAAATAAAAGTATTTTAAATTGCAGATTTGCTAGCTTGAGAATGTTGTGCTATTAATTCTTAACACCTAACATCACTTTCCCTTTAATTATTAGTACAGTAGTGTGTGTATATTTGCATTTACAGTGCTACGAATAGGACTTTAACCCCCTAGCGGGTCTTCTCTAGTCCCAGTTGGCCTTTTGGCTCCATTTGCTGGTTACAGATCAATGGATTTGAGTACGCGCAGGTCAAATTTCCATGTCCCGTAGCCTTTTCTCGCCCTTACCCTGAACATCATTGGCGGGTTGGTTTACTGGGCCAATTTAATAGCTGCAAGTCTTGAGGGCTACGTTACGGGCTACAGATTTCAATGTTGAGGGAATTTAACAAGGCTATATGTGTGTTTATATGGTATGCATTTAAATAAAGATACTGTGTCCCGTTGTTTACCCCAAATGAGTTTCTGTGTATTTATTGTTATGTATGATTTGTATGGGTCCTGCTCGGGTCATGATGTTTCCCAGAGTGTCAGAGGAACCCAGACTCACTGAGTTCAGCAGAGTGACAGATTAACCTCCCAGGACTGATGAGAAGGCCAGTGATTCTGTATTTCCAATAAACATTATGTCATCGCTACACTCAAACTGGACATTACAAGCAAGTTACTTGAGCAGGGGATTAAAATGACCTTAAAACATGTGCACACGTACTGTCTTCAGGGGTTCCTGCTGACTAAAGATACATTGTATATATATATATATATATATATATATATATATATATATATATATATATATATATATACTGTATATATATATATATATATATATATATAAATATATTGTTGTTGTTGTTTATTCCTTCAGTGTGTGTCAGTCTCTCGGTGACCATGACCATATGGACACAGCACACCAGGCACATCTATCTCGTTGTTCTTATTCATATGGTTTTCTTGGCAAATATACTGGAGTGGGTTGCCAGTTCCTTCTCCAGTGGACCACAATTTATTTGACATCTCTGCTATGACCTGTCCATCTTGGGTGGCCTTACAATTAGCTTTACTTAAAAACCCGTAGCTCGTATTGTAGAAAGTAAGACTTACGGCCCCATAAAGCAGGTCGCTGCGGATCTGCGGGTTAGCGATCCCTGCAATCAATGTGTTAATACATATGATGGAATTCGCATTTAATAGAATATCATATTTGCGGTTTTATTAATATTGCATTATGTCTGAAATGTGGGTCCGATCGTAACTCGTAATTGAGACTTTAAAATCCAACCTCCATGTTTCAGTGACGCTGTGATGACGATCTCTGTTTCCATTGGCTCCATCTAAGCCCGTAACTATTGGTTTACTTAATTGATCCCCAACAATGCAGCAAATCCGATGACTGACAAATGGTTTTCGGGTTTGCGTCTCAAGCTCGTAACTCGCAGCCCCTTCTAATTTAATAGCACCGTAACTCGACTAAATTTCAAGCCGGCAGCCGTTGCGGGTCTCACGTTGCACTTACGGTGCTCAAATTTAATGGAGCAGATGGTATAGCTCACAGCTTCAATGAAGCCCTTTACCACAACAAGGTAGTGACCCAGAAGGGGAGTATATATGTATATATATATATATATATATATATATATATATATATATATATATATATATAATTAAATATGTTTTCCAGTGAAAACTTTTCCATTATAAACAACTGGTTTATTTCTACGGTTCTATAATATTGACTATAATTATTTCTCTAACTAACCATCATAAAACAATCTGTTGAAAACAAATCCCCAATGATCATGAGGTAAGACACAAATCTCTTATCAAAAAATAAATAATAAATGTCCTTTATATTTTTGCATGATGATGGCATATCTTCAATATGTACAGATAAAATGCAGTTGTAGATATTATTAAAAAAGTAATGTTCACAGCTCCCCTTTGCCCTTACACATTTCCGAATGGTGGAACAATATAAATTATAATGATTTCTTGTCACTTGTCTCAGCTGGGCGTTCAGAGGTGAGAATTCCATTATGAGCCTCTTGGTCCTATTGATTGCAGATCACAGTCTTCAAATAAATAGAGCAACCATGGAGCCAGAGACAGATATCAATGTGTGCATTTTCTTGCCGCACATACTGTGTCACATTTATTCAGTAGACTTCATAAACATTTTAAAAGAGCACTTATTCTGTGACATTTATCTTCATCCTCTTCATAGGAAGTAAAAATGTCCTTGTGATTGTAGAGTACATATTCATTTACGTGATAGGATTTTTCCACAGTTGTGAAATTCATTTTTATCATTTGATAAAATCTGACAAATATGACTTTAAAGCAGTGATAAAAAACCTATTTCAATTGAAGTGTCACACATTTGTGTCTTCAGTTCTTAAAAGGCCCACACAATGGTTTCTAGCTTAGGTGCCATAAAAATGGTAAAATGGTAAAATAACTGTGGGAGAAGTGGATTAATAAGTGATAGAGGCATAGATAATGAAGATATATACTTTGGAGTGTAAGAGAGACTGACTTGCTAGGTGTGGAGGGATAAAATATACTTGAATATGGACATGCTCTTCCCACTATAGAGAAAAGGCTGGGACCGAATTGGAAACGCTCGAGGGACCCATGAGGCCCCAGGCTGCCTGTTGCCCACTGTTGCTTTCAAAGGTTTACTATAGTTCGATGTTTAGAACATTTTTTTGTACAACTACACTTGAATACAGGTGAAATGTTTTCAAAATGTAAAACATTATATCTAACTAGCGACTTGCCCGTCAAAAATGACGGCAATAAAAAGTGAAGCCTGGCAATGCTGTTTGCCACACAATGGGAGCCTCTCCCCCTCTACATTACTGGCCTTGCGATGAGCGCCTTCGACCTCCCCAACCTCTACCACCGTCTACTTTACTGTGTCTCTTCCCCCCTCTCCCCCCTGTGTCTCTTCCCCCATGTGTCTCCCCCCCTCTCCCTCCCATGCGTCTCTATCCCCCTCCCGTGTCTCTTTCTCCCCCTCTCCCTCTGTGTCTCTTTCCTCCCTCACCTTCTGTGCCTCTTCACCCCTCTCCCTCTGTGCCTCTTCCCCCGCTCTCCCTCTGTGTCTCTTCCCCCCCCTCTCCCTCTGTGTCTCTTCCCCCCTCCCTTTGTGTCTCATCCCACCCCTCTCCCTCTGTGTCTCTTCCCTCTCCTTATGCGCCGCACATGTGCGGCTCACGGATTGTTGTCAAACTGCGATTCGTCGCAAGCGTGACGACGAATCGCAGTTTGACAATTATAATATGTGATTGTGCTGCAGTAGAATCTACCCTTTTTGTTTCTGATGTACTTTCTAATGTGGATGGAAACTGAAGTTTCTATCTGCACAATGTAAATGTGGCAGCTAAAACTGTCATTGAGTTTGATAGGGTAATGGAGAACTTGTTTGACACACTCTCTTGAGAAAATAATAAAATGCTGTATTTATGCATATGGTCATTCTGAGGATTAAAAAGAACGGCTAATTAGGCAGATAACATGGGCAGAATAAATGGGTCCACTGGAGTCATCAATCTATATTTCTATCAGAGCAATAATGTAGGCAAAATAAAATGACTTCGCTAATATAAAATATCCTTGCCTAAAACAAAGTATATGACAGTCTCCCTTAGAATACCTAAAAATAACCCAATATGTAATCAACATATTAATTACAATATGACTAATTAAATCTGAACATAAATTATCATTCATCAATAGTCCTAGAAAAGAGGAACATTTAAATTAACCCCCACATTCAGTTGTCTGTAGTGATAGGTAAAAAATGAGTAAAACCATGTGTAAATTATGGAAACAAGCCTACAGGTAGGAGATGATAATTAAACAGGGATCAGAGACATATAGCCTATCTTGAAAGGTGTACAAGGATATTTTTTTTAAATAGAGGGTGTTTGTGGCCCCAGGCAGAAGGTCATGGCAGGCCAAAATATTCAAGGATGGGATCAGGTGCAGGTCAAAGCACGTACTTCTGAGATGGCATACTGGGGTCTAGTCAGCAATGAACACTCAAGTATCTCCATCCAGGCAAGGATTACAGCAAAAAGCTATTTACAGTGAAAGCTTTGTGTTATATACATTAATTAAATTAATTTGTGCAAAAATGTATTTTGATGGCTTTCCTAAGCTTTATTCATAATGTGATTTACAATGGTGTCCTGATTCTATTTTTTTGCTTTTACAAGTGAAAACCAATTAATACAAACCAGTTACATTTATAGTAGATTATAGAAAATTCTACTCTAATGAAATATTGTGGGTGTATGTAATAACTTTGAAGCAAATGTTGTGATGGTTAGTACATTAAAATAATTCACATGCACACAGAATTAATTTGAACAAGACCATGAACAAAAGAAAGTTTAAGGGTTAAACAGATAAATATTAAACTGTTTAAGATCTCTCCAACTTGAATATATGCTACAATTAATAAAGCATAAACTTGGAGAGTTATATCATGCATGCAAGTCTCTCACCTTGTTATTCATGTTTCAACAACATATTCTGTAGGACATACATACTGTATGTACAGAGGTAACCGTTAAAGCAGATAGACAAGATGAAAGAATACATATTGGTACAAAATATGTTGAACACTCCTCTTTTGTGGGTATGAAGGGTAGGGGAGACAGAGAGGAGAAAATTGCTTGATCGTGGTCTAGTCATGCTTCAGGGTGGACTGTTTTGAGTATAGTGGAGTAAGAAGAAGGCTGATTTGGACTAATGACTATTTTTAATAAATCCTCCAGGTTATATGAGCTCTTTATCGCTCCACTCCCTGATATTTATAGAAAGTGTATTTGTATACAGTGCTAGCAGCTCATGTTACACTACTGCCTGCTACTAATGTGTGTTTTACAGAGTAATCTCAAAAGGTTTTCAATTTGGTATTTCCCCCTGGGTATCTCCAATTCTAGAAACAATTCATCATGTTGAAGGTGGAGAGATGTGGAGCTCATACATCTTGGGGCATAATTAAAAAAAAGAAATTAATTGTTAATTTTGGAATCTAGCACTACTTAATCTCTCACCCTTCTCTTCACTTTTTAATCTTTTCCTCTTTTTTTCTAATTTTCCTCTTCACTGCTGTCTTGTAAACATATGTACGGCATTTCTGAATGCAAAACTCCAGGAATATTTTTTTCTGTGGTTATGACATTATTAGCTTTTTGAAATTTAATCTGTTAAACAGATGGCAATAAATCAGCCACTGCCAGATAATCTCACCCTGAGGGATCTAATCATTTCATTAACCATGACAAGCTTGGTACTTGACATAAGAAATCAGCAAGCAGTTATTAGAGTTGATTCACTGAGACAGCTCATAGTGGTAATGGGTTAAATAAAGGAATTAGATAAACTTTGAAGACTGGTTTTATTGAATATGCCAACATATTTGTCAACATATTTACATTTTGTTTAAAGGTAGTCAAAATATCACATACTGATTTTTATATTCTGATCAAATGCACATAAAGTGTTAATATAGAACAGCAGGACAGATACATCATTAAAAGAACACTGTGGTCAAATGTTCCTAGAATTTAAAAAAATAAATAAAACACCTCTCTGTTTTGTATTTTTCTATGGGTTTTTTCTTTGCCTTACACATTCATTTTGTGTTCTGCTGCCTGTGACTTCCTGATGTCGGTGTGTCCTTGTATACTAGTGAGTTTACAGACCTGTTGAGATCACTGGCAGTTCTTGCTGCCATGTTCCCATTGTGCATACACAAACTTCCTGTACATTCTCCTAACTCAGGAAGTGATCTTCTAAAACCAATATGGCTGATTCCACAGCAACAGCAACATAAATACATATAAAATGTAATGAATCAGAGGCTGTTGCTTATTTTACATTCTAAAAACATGTTGCGTATTTTCAAATGTAATTCTTCAAAATGATATTGTTTAAAGCTATGACCACAGTGGTCCTTTAAGAGTAACCCTAAGTTGGGGAGTTTTCATTGTTAAACCACATGCCCCTGTATACGAGTATATATTTTAGTATGACCACATAACTGCCAAATGAAAACAACATTCTGCTCATGTTCTCAAAAAAACATTTCACAGCTTATGAAAGAAAACATATTGAAGAGAGGATCTGGTTAATATTCATATTTGTTTACTTTTTAGGATTGACTTAATTTATAATATGAAATCAAGAAACCCTGTATAAAGTATTAGGCTCTTTTCTCAACAATCATTTAGAATTAAAGGCATATTTATGTTTCCTGGATTATGAATGCATCTGATGGAGGAGAATCAGTAGTGTATGAAAATATTATTGCACCAAAAAATACTAAAAGAAACATCGTTAAACTTACCCTAAGGTTTGCGAAATCTCTTGAGTTTGCAAGCAGTTGGTTTTGAGAGTCGACACCCCTGAAAATCACTACTACTGAAATTCATAATTTGCTTTGGCCAATCACAGGCATATAACATTGTTTCAATATGTAACGGCAGTTTGTGCAGAAAAGCATCATGGAATGTGTAGTCTTTTTTTTACCCTGAACAAGGAAGCAGCTCATGCATTGCTATGTGGATCTCTGCACTGCTGCTGTTGGCTTAAATGTTAGTATAGGTTAAAAACGGTACCCAAATTAAGTGTTTCTATTGGTAAGTACACTGTGTGCTTATGTAAGCAGCTCTGGGGGGGGTGAATGTTTTAAAAAAAATGTAAAAGTGTATGTGTATAGAATGACTCAATGTAATGTGTGTTTCTGATATAAGCAGCATGAGTTGATTAGAAAGTTTTAAAGCAGGGAAACTTAGTTTTATTGTAATCTACACCTTTATTCCACCTTTTATCTTGCCGTGCTGTTTTAAATCATATAACAATACAGTGTCAAAAGAAACAATATATACAGTAACAGAAAAAAGAATAAAATAAAATAATATTGTACTACAACACTATATAAAAATTATAGTTCTTATTAAAGGCGATCTAGGGCCTCATTCAATTGCGGTTTGGCCAATTAAATAGGGCTCTATATAAGCACAGAGCATTTTTTTACAGAAAGGTCTTCACTAACTAAAAACTTCTGTAAAAAATGCTCTGTGTTTATATAGAGCCCTATTCAATTGGCCAAATCACAATTGAATGAGGCCCCTAGTGAGCCCGTGGACAAAACCAAAATAGAATCCCCTGGGTTAGCAATTCAGATAACAAAACCTTGGTTTTAATACAGGTAATTAAAGATCAGTAAATAACGAGGTGTATTCTCTGAGAAGTTATAGAAGGGATCCATAATACCATAATCTAGTAACAATATACAGTTGATGAGAACTAACATGTTCTCTCGCAGTAAGTGCTGAAGCTCCACAGAATAGACTGATTGATTTCAGTTGCACCATACAATTATACGGCATTGTGTTCAGGCTCACCACACAGTAGGAAGGGGGGGCATGTCCATAGATTGTATAATATTGTTCCATTTTATCACATTCCACAAAAGCAGCTCATCTCTAGGTTCTTCTCTTTACACTCATGACATCAGGTTTATCTTGTCGATTCAAATGCTTTTCCTATTCTGTGAACAGGTAGTGTAATTGGTCTCGTCAATAACTTACCTCTATTTTTGAGTTGGGTGATATTGAATTTGACTAAAACCTTGAATGTTTCATTTATTCAAATATAGTGTCATATGAAGATGTGATTAGATCTTTACAGAAATATGATGTGGTACCTAACTCTTGCATACATTTCAAGCTAAGAAGATATTTATACAGGTCTGCTTGATAAGTAATATTAAAAAAGCAAAAAAACACAAACTACTGAGTCATACACTACTACATATTTAAAAAATTGCATATCTATGTTATGGATGATAATTAGGAAAATGTCTTTTTACATGTTATTATCTTTGTCTGCATTCCTTACTCACTTATAATGACAAGAAGGTTACCTAAAATGGAGAATGAAACTACAAACAAGATGGAAGACAGAACTACAAATGGGAGTGGCCTGATGATGCATACATCCGTGACCAAATAAGGACAAATGGACGGCTCCTCCCTAAACTGACCAGTATGATGACGACACACTGCAGCAATTTTGAACCAATCAATAAAGCTATTAATTCCTAGACAAAGGAATCATGTGACGCTTGATCAGATAACGTTTTCTACATATAAACGTGTAAACTGCCATTTTTAATACAGAGCGCTTTGAGAACTACTATACAGAAACACTGTGTCTGTGTCTTATTTCTCTGGAATGTGCACATTCCACAATAATTGGAAAAGCAACAGATATTTAATACAGACTTTACAGTCTTATCCATATCAGTTGGCGCCTCAACGTGGGGCCTTGAGTTTATGACCTGACAATAGCCGAGAAGGAGCGAAGTGGTGACTTTCAACAGCAGAAGGAACCTTCAGAAAATATGTCTGGTAAGGTCATTATTTAGTACTTTGCAAGTCGCTATTTCTTTCTCGGCTATTGGCAGGCATTCAAAGCAGGTTGTTTAGCTTGCTCAAGGTCCGTTTTAAAAAAACCTGTGATAATAGATATCTGTTGCCGGTGTGTGTGTGTGGGTGTGTGTGTGTGGTCTGTTGGTATTGGGAGTTTAGATTCCTTAGACATGTGATTCACGACACACACGTGTATTTGTGATTATCTGGAAGACAGATGAGTGCACCCAGAGACGTGCATATATATAACCAGAGGTCGCAAATACGAACTTGCATATGTGTGCCCTGGGGAAATATATATATATATGTTTTTCCCTGGGAAATGTCTATGCATGTTGGATAGACGATATCCGTTGAAGGTCATGATGTTCGGGCCGGAAGAAGTAGCCTGAAAACTTTAAGGGACGTCTGTCATTCACTGCGGGTGGTTAAAAAACGTGTGTGTGACGCATAATGTGCATGATCTTGAAATCATATGTCTTTTGAATCTAAAGTTTTCTGCAGAAAAGGTTTGATGATTATAATGTTATATGCTATGTCACTGCTGGTTGTTATGCATGTTTTGATAAGAAATGCAGTTTAGAACTTCTCTCCCTCAAAGTGCTGGAGTTGAGACACTGCTCTGTGTGTGTTTTTGACCTTGGTCACACAGCTGCAGTGAGATCCAGAGAGAAATTCCTCATCCACCCCCTCCCATCTGGTTTAACTATTTGAAGGACGAATCTTAGAATTCTTCCTACGCCAATGCTAGGTTGTATTTGAAGGTGTTAACATGTTTTACTGTATTGCTATGCTGTTTAAGGTATGAACACAGAAACATTAAGGAACTTTTCCTTACATACATTTATATAATATTCTGATTGCTTTCGTTTATAAAGTAGAGGGATTGTCTTGTGTTTTGCTGCAAGTAAATGTGTGAGTATTTGCTGTAATTCCTTTTCTTTGCAATACAATTGAGGAATGCAGGTTAGAGAATTTGTGTCCACCACTGAAATCAGTGGAGGATTTATAGTTTATCTTGTTTGTAAGTGTAAGACAGGTGTGTTTGTGAAATACATACGTATGCGTGTATTCTTTTGAAATATTTTGTCTGAAGTTTCTGTGTGTTCGATACTGTACTCTTTGAAGAGGGAGGTGACCGGTTTGCATTGTATGAGAGGGATTGGCCACCCCATCTTATGACAAAGCAAAGCAGACCACTCCCCTTCCCTCCTCCCATCTACTCTGTGTGCGTATTAGAGTTTTATGTGAAAATATGTCTGTCTGTATTATTGAGAGAAGAATGGTGTTTGCTACATTTTACATTTTAGTGGGTTGTGGAACAAGAAACCATGAAATTCTTAACACACAGCCACCGCCCCATCATGGCTCCCAACTTTAAAAAAAAATGGGAGTTGACTAACTTTAGGACCAACCCCTTTTAAAACCTATGATGAAGCATTTAATATGCTATCTCCCCTGGAGTTGGTGCCCTGTATCCACTACTCCTTGGGAATAGTAATCTTTCTTAAAAGGAAGGTATAGGAGACATTCAATGTTTTATTAAGCTTCTTAAGCTTTTATTAGCAATCTCTGCTCATGTAAATCAACTCCTACACGCCTGTCTGCAACGGTGATACAGAATTCTGTGAGTTATTAATAGAATGCGCTCCGGATGAAATTGTAAATCAGGCTATTAATTTGTCAGATATTATACAGGATAAAACAGTCAGTGGTAATCAATCATTCCTGCTGGGAGCAGCCTTTGTGGAAGGATTGAAGAGAAGGGAAGTTTTTCTCTGTCCCCTCAAGAGATCCTTATTATCCTCAGCAATTGAAGTTTAAATCTGATGTATTTATTGATTATGTGATTGTTTTATCTCAAGCACTGACTAAAATACATGCACAAGTGTTTTCTCCTATTCCAGATCCAGAAGTAGACACTGGTACTCATCAACTACTTCCTGGAGCTTGGGTCCTGGTCAAGAGATTTGTAAAAAAAAAAATCATCTGGAATCCAGATCATGCATCTTATTGCAAGCAGCACCAGACCCACAGCAGCCAACATCATGATGATCATAACACATATCCTTTTCTGTCTGTTCTTAACTAAAGTAGAACCTTCTGCATTCATTAGTGAGAAGAAAGATGGTATTACATTTTGGTACAATCCATCTAAACCACATATGATCACATTGTCTTTTGATTATTGTCATGTTGTATGTTGCCAACAGCTAAGCGTGACTCAACAATGTAACTTGTACAAAGACACTCACAGCACATGTATACACATATGTGTTACAGACCAGACTTGGGAAAGATTGTAGTCATTAGGAAGCTGTATTATGGAACACTGGGACAGCTTGGGGCTACAGATCACAGAGTGCCTCAGATAGAACAGATTTGAGTGGAAGCCCTTTACTTGAACGTATGACTCTAATAAAGCCAGGCAAATGCTCGCCAAATGGCGAGACTGGAGCTAACATGCGACTCACGCCCAGACCCACAGACGCAGGTACATACCTAATGGGTGGCTGGGTGAGAGGGGAAGCAAAAGGACGGTTTGTTAATTTATGCTCAGAGATCTAAATGCACCACTCATATCAGAAGGACTAATGCAAGTACAACACACTCAGGCATTACCCCAGATGACTGATATCAGTGAACCTAAGCACTGTTACACTTATGGTAACTATGAAGGAAGAAGTGGAGTGTTAGTTGGGAATTATTGTAAGTTAAGTACGGGACTGAAGCGAATAGTTCCTAGAATGTTATAGTAAGTGATTTGGAAGAAAGATTTTGCATGTGAATTTGATCTAAAGTGGAGTCTGTATTTGAATAGTTTGCAAACATTAAATACAGGAAAAGAAAACAGGCAGCCCTTAACCCCCGAATTAATCCTTCTACATATATGATGTATATAGTCCGTGGCTATCCTCTGACAGTTCTGGCACCACATAATATTGCAGCCATCATACATCAGACTACCCAAGCACATGACTACAGCCAGACACCTCCGTCTGCAATGTTCCCTTCTTCTACCAGACAATGTTACTTTACAGAGATGCTATGTTCTCAATCCAGCCACTCTCTTACCATTTCCAGAGGGGGGAGAAAGGAAGATGGATACTTTTGTACAACCTGATTTTGAACCCAAACTCAGGAATAACCAATCTCTATGTAAAAAGACGTCTACTGGAAGGTGGTGGAAACGGCCAGACGCTCACAGATGTGACACAAGACCCTCTATATTGCATGCTGTGGAATAAACATTTCCAGGCCGAGATTTCCAATATGAAGCAAGTCTCACTAAATTGAAGCAGGTCACCTTAAACCTAAAGACATTGTACAACAATGCAGCAGGAGATAGTGCACTTACGGTGGAGCCCCCACAAGAAGCAGAAGCGCTCTACAAGCATTGGGATACAGAAATTCCACATGTTGCAATATCCAAGTTCGCACCGGATGGATGGAAGACATTAGGAGCTGCATTAAAATAGTGGGAATCTGCAGAGGAAGAGGAGTTGGAAGAGGAAGGAGTGGAAAAGAAAACTCTCCACTGGCAAGCAGACAGCACTCCCAGTATACAAGCCAGAGACCCATATGCAGTCCCAGGACTCACAAATCCACCTCATGACTGCCTTCAACAAATGGAAATGGAGACCTCACACCTTGCGAATGTAAAAAACCTTGCCCTGACAGACCCAGACATCACTCTGTATGTGGATGGATCAAGGTATGCTGATGAGAATGGGAAAGATCACACAGGATATGCTGTGACTACAGAAAAAGATGTGATGCAAGCCTTCTCACTACCTTCCTCCATGTCAGCACAAGAAGCAGAGTT
This sequence comes from Discoglossus pictus, assembly GCA_027410445.1. Taxonomy (NCBI): domain Eukaryota; kingdom Metazoa; phylum Chordata; class Amphibia; order Anura; family Alytidae; genus Discoglossus; species Discoglossus pictus. Next base: position 267,418,544 of record CM050167.1, on the reverse strand, counting down.
GATTGCATTGACCAAGGCCTGTGAGGTTGCGACAGGAGTCCGAGCCAACATCTACACAGACTCAAGATATGCTCTGGGAATGACTCAAGACTTTGGAGTAATCTGGAGAGCTAGAGGATGCATGACAGCCGCAGGCACTCCAGTGAAGCATGACAAAGCCATCCGTGAACTACTAGATGCTTTAACACTCTCAAAGGAAGTAGCCATACTGAAAGTAAAGGCACATGGGAAGCTAAATTCAGACGAAGCACGAGGAAACCATCTAGCAGACCAGATGGCTAAAAAGGCAGCAATGGTATCACAGGAAATGGAAAGGAGAGAGGTGGATGGAGAAATAAACATTTATACAATGCAGACTCTGCCAACAGATTTAAGATTGCTCAAAGAATTGCAAAAGACGGCAGGTCCAGAAGAAGTGAACAATGGAGGAAAACGTACCCCATGATGACTAGTAATCCCCACCCAGGGAGAGGTATAACTGTGTACCCTGGAAATTATACGTGTTACAGGAGAAACGTTTCTCAGGGGTTCAACTTACAGAGGTTCCCTTATGGGTTTTGTCACACATATAGAGATGGTTCAGCCACCATGCTAGCCAATCAGACACAATCTTTGGGGGACATATATTGGTTGTGTGGAGATATGAAACTCAGGGTAAGACTGTCAGGAGTATGGCGTGGGGAACGTACCATGACTAAAGCCACCATGCTATGCCGTTACACATTGTTCCAACCTATTATGGTGATCTAGATAATGTTCCTCAGACACAGCCCAGAAGGAAGAGACAAACATCATCATCTGAACCTAAAGAAAGTTTCGATTCCCATGTGTACATAGATTCTAGTGGAGTCCCAAGGGGGGTGCTTGATGAGTTCAAAGGCCGAAACCAGATAGCCGCAGGATTTGAATCACTGATACCAATGATTGGTGTAAATAAAATGTTGCTTGAATCAATTATATATATATATATATATATTATAACCAACAAAGGTTTGTGGATTATACAAGAGACGCTCTGCAGGAGTTGCAGAACAATTGAAGGCCACATCACACATGGCCTTCCAGAATAGAATGGCACTAGACATGCTAGAAAGGGGGGGGGGGGGTGTAAAATGCTCCCCGACACCGACACTGACAACTGTTGCACCTACATACCTGATAATATGGGTCCAAACGGTAAGATTACTTTAGCCATTAAAGAACTAAACAACTTGGCACAAGAATTGAAGGAGAATCCTGGAAACACAGACTATTGGGATAAATGGTTTGGGTGGCAGAGAGTATTGTTACAAGTTGACATTGTCTTTCTTTCAATACTGATAATTCTTGCATTTGTTACCTGCTGTATTATCCCATGTGTCCGAACATATTTTTATGAAGTCAGTTACTGGAGTCACATCAACCTTTGTGCACCGAGAATTTTGTGATGATGACAACTGTGAGGAGTCACATAGAGTGTTATGGTCTATTGTATCTAGGAGTGAGGTTTCCACATAAACCCCTTGTCCCACATGTTCCTGATACAAGGGGCTAGGGAAAGGCATCTGACTTGTCTGTGACAGTGGCAGGAGGGGCCATGGGTAAGCCATGGCTACTCAAATGTACAAAGAAGAACGGGCGTTCACAGCACAGATGTTTAGGGCTTTCTAGCAGTCATGCACCTCATCCTCAGGGACAGATATACACCTAGTGTTTAGGGGGGAGTTTACCCCTCATCACGCACTAACATAAGCACAGCTGCTTTTCTTAGGTTGCACATTCTTTAATAACATAAAAACAGTACATTTTAGGGGGGACTGTTATGGATGATAATTAGGAAAATGTCTTTTTACATGTTATTATCTTTGTCTGCATTCCTTACTCACTTATAATGACAAGAAGGTTACCTAAAATGGAGAATGAAACTACAAACAAGATGGAAGACAGAACTACAAATGGGAGTGGCCTGATGATGCATACATCCGTGACCAAATAAGGACAAATGGACGGCTCCTCCCTAAACTGACCAGTATGATGACGACACACTGCAGCAATTTTGAACCAATCAATAAAGCTATTAATTCCTAGACAAAGGAATCATGTGACGCTTGATCAGATAACGTTTTCTACATATAAACGTGTAAACTGCCATTTTTAATACAGAGCGCTTTGAGAACTACTATACAGAAACACCGTGTCTGTGTCTTATTTCTCTGGAATGTGCACATTCCACAATAATTGGAAAAGCAACAGATATTTAATACAGACGTTACAGTCTTATCCATATCATCTAGACACCTATACTTTTTGTCCCCCCATCCCCTGCAGTTCCTACATCAATGGCCCTAGGCTTTCTTGCTGCCCATGCCCTTTATAGAGATTCCGTACACTGAGTCACTATTGATAACATTAGTCCCCTTGCCAAGCCTAATAGGTTGGGCAAGAGATACATCCTTATGGGGTGTGGATTATACCACTCGATATCTGGAGGCTGTAGCTCTTGGCCGCATTATGGAAACATTGGTGGCTGATGCCTTGGTTGGTTGGGTCCACCCGGTGGACTATAGGCGGCTAAATGATAAGTCAACTACTGATGTGTGTCCTATGTTCAGGATAGATGAATTGCTACATAGGGTAGGATGAGCAAACACTAAACTTGGCTAAGGTCTACTGGCAGATCCCAATTGCTGACATCGTAGAGTGATGTCAGCATTCACCACCCCATTTTGGATATATCAGTTTACGGATTACTTTTGAGATGAAGAATGCCCCTTCCACATTCAAAAGGTTAGTTGATCACCTACAGCATGGGTTCCAGGACTTCCCCCATGCACGTCTGGATAACATTGCCATATTCAGGTAGTAACATACTTGGTAGGAACATATGAACCACTTAGCCACACACGATTGAAAGCCCTTCAAGTACTCTGCCCTAATGCCCCAGCCCATTCTACTTGCCCTCGGGTTGCTTTTGCCCTTTCTTGGTCCAGTTGGATGCTTCCACGTAAGGCATCAGGTTGTTGTGAGTCAGGTGGATAGCACCAAATTGCATACCTGTGTGCCTGGCTGAAGTCTGGGTCCTAAAAAGTACAGCCCTACCTTTTTGGGTTAGAGTCTGTGGTTTTTAGAGACTACAACCCATTTTGCAGGCTCAAAAGGGTGGCAAGGGACTATGGTTTCCTGTTCAGGGGGGCCTAGCCCTGCAAAACCATAACTTTAATATTCAACATAGGCAAGATAGAGTTCATCAGAGTGTTGATGATCTCTCCAGGCAATTGGACAGCTTGGCTTGTTCTTTAGACCCGGGGGAGGGGTAACAGTTTCATGGGCGGTCTGGTTATTAGCTTTGTACTGGACCCTAAGGTTTCTGAAGACAGTCCTGCATGACATGAACTCTTTCTATAGCCATTATATTAAATTCTGGCTCTTATGTTTGCCTAAAGATTTAATTTATTGTATTAATAATATTAGTCTATATTTATATTATTGTATTTGCCTTTTTCCAATGTTTTTATTGTGTATTTGTGTACTTGTTTGTTTTGTTGCTTATATATATCTGTTTGGTTATGTTATTTTATGCAGTAATTACATTCTATTAAATCAACTTTTAACAATACCTCTTAAATAATAACCTTGCCATTAACAGCGGTTTAATAAGAGGAACTTTAGTGAAACTGCTATATATAGGATGAAAGGATATATTGCAGATATATTTTTTGACACTGGTATTGATTGCAAGTACAGCAGATTTACAGGAAGAACGAGTCCCAGGGGCACAATGACTACAATGTGACACTGGGATGGTCGCTGTGTATTAGTCCCAAAGGCAATGTTCTTACCATAAAACAGCTCTTTCAGTCACTTCTCTGATTCAAAACTGCTATACATTATCTAACCTAATGTTTAGTAAATTTGCTCACTCAAGGTGACAAAGAGGGGATTTCAAGCAATCAAACCTTAAGTGACTACGTTAATGCTTAGGACTAAAAATTGATTACACAGCATCAAAAGTTTCAAGGAAATCATCATGCAAAAACGAACTATGCTGTATCATGACTGCTAGGACTGCTAGGAGAGGATGATAATTATCTGGTGAATGTTGCACAGAGGCAGGGACTACAACAAGAGATGGAGGGCAGACATGTGGGATCCCAACATGCCTTTTGTGCAAAGTAACACAATGAAAGGAAATGTCCTGCTCTCCCACTACTATATAATTCCATGTTTATGGTGTTAAAAGAGCCAAAAACAGTACTTGCCTAATCACCATTATTCCTGTCATTGTGAAATGTTGGTGTTTTATTATGGGGTAAATATGGGTCAAGTGTAAAGTTCAGAGAATATAATACTGCACTAACCCAAATTTGTTTTGTGATATTTCCCTCAATGAACTGTAGCTCCCCAGTGCCGGCAGCACTCATGCAGGCCATGACACTCCCACCACCAAAAGTATACATCTGTACAGAGGAAAGGTAGTTGAAATAATCCCTAAATGACAGATAAACGGATAAGGTTCAAATAACACAAAAACACTGATATGAGATGAAACCCTCAGTTTGAACGTAAATAGCGATGCAGAGAGAGTGGAGGCAGCATCTGACATCATCAGGCAAATGCATATAGGGGCAATCAACACAACATATTATAGAAAACATATATACACATATAGACATATGTGTATATATGTTTGTTCTGGGCCTACATGAGTGCTGCTGGCACTGGAGAGCTACAGTTCATTGAGGGAATCATTAATGCCAACATGTACTCTGACATCCTGAAGCAGAGAATGATCCCCTCCCTTCGGAGACTGGGCAAGGCAGTATTCCAACATGATAATGACCCTAAACACACCTCCAAGATGACCACTGCCTTGCTAAAGAAGCTGAAGGTAAAGGTGATGGACTGGACAAGCATGTCACCAGACCTAAACCCTATTGAGCATCTGTGGGGCATCCTCAAACGGAAGGTGGGGGAGTGCAAGGTCTCTAACATCCAACAGCTCCGTGATGTCATCATGGCGGAGTGGAAGAGGACTCCAGTGGCAACCTGTGAAGCTCTGGTGAACTCCATGCCCATGGGGGTTAAGGCAGTGCCGGAAAATAATGGTGGCCACACAAAATATTGACACTTTGGGCCAAATTTGGACATTTCCACTTACGGGTGTACTCACTTTTGTTGCCAATGGTTTAGACATCATTGGCTGTGTGTTGAGTTATTTTGAGGGGACAGCAAATTTACTCTGTTATACAGGCTGTACACTTACTACTTTACATTGTAGCAGAGTGTCATTTCTTTAGTGTTGTCACATGAAAAGCTATAATAACATATTTACAAAAATGTGAGGGGTGGACGATCAAGGTGGTCGCACAGGTGCTTGATGGGGTTCAAGTCTGGGAATTTGGAGGCCAGGTAAGTACTTAGAAGTCTTCGTCGTGCTACTCCAACTGCTCCCGGACAAGTTTGGTTGTATGCAATGTTGAATTGTACTGCTGGAAAATCCCATCCGCTTCAGGAAAGACAGTCAACATGTATGGGTGTACTTGATCTGCAAGGATGAATAGATAACCCAATCAGTTGAGAGTGCCTTCCAGAGGTAAGAGTTGACCCAGACAATGCAAAGAAAACATTTACCAGGCCATAACGCTGCCACCACCAGCAATAGTTGCAGAGTGTTTGTTCTTGAAAGTTTTGCGACTGACACGCCAAAGTCAGTCCAATTTCAGTACTGTTGTGCAAAATGAAGCCGTTTATAATGAGGAACTGTAGTCAGCATAAGTGCAGTGACCAGCCATTTGCTTCAGAGACGGTTGAGTTGCTCAACTGTAGCGTGTTGGTTGGCCCTCACATGTCTTTGCAGCCGATGTTTACCTCTGACCATCAATGGCACGTGGTGCACCACAATTTCGATGTCTTTTATTCTCAATGATGCCGTTTGTCCAGTCATGGTACACTTTAACCACAGCAGCATGTGAACAGTTCACAAACTGTGCTGTTTCCGAAATACTGCCACCCTTGTCCTGAAAGCCAATGATCATCCTCTTTTCAAAGTCTGATCAATCGCACATTATACCCATGACAGAGATGGTTGATATGTTTGCAGAAAGCCTACATGACACCTTATATACCCACCAAAGCCAGCTCATGACACATGCCATATTTCACTGGCTACATGCTGTTGATACCAAAAGTAGGCGGACTCTAATTAATCTTTTAATGTAGCTTTACAAACCAGTCCACAATTCTCTGCCACTAAGCTTTTGATGCATTACTTTCTTGATAGTGAACCTTTAATTTTTACTTAAATTTACAGCACTATCACAGAGTTTAATAGTTGCCATCATAGTTAAGGAGACACATCATTGTACATTACATTTTTATAATCTATAGAACTTACCCCCAAGCTTTACTCATAATTAAAACATTATTATAAGCATATTTCTCCACAATGGCCTTTACACTGTTAACAGAATGGCAGAAAAGCAGTCTTAAACTATATGGGAAGAAAAAAAAAGACAAATGGTAATAAAAAAAAACATTTAAACAGGAAAGACAATAAAGACAATGAAGACAAAATATATTGCTTTCGATAAAAAAGAGTTTATTACACAATGTATACAATATAATACCTTAACATTTATTATTTCATTTATGTTACAATTGATGCATACAATTATTATATGTATTTTATATTCTTTGCTGTCATATCCCAATAAAAAGTTGATTGGGAAAAAAGAAAAGTAGGCAGTGTTTATAACAATGTCACTGGGGTCAATCAGGTATGATTTGTTACCCATTTCTTGTCACAGCTTCACTTATGGTGAGAGTGCTTGCCCACAAATTGTTGTATGAGGGTTATGTTATCGTTTTTTGCAATGGCAGTCTACTAGGGCATGGGGTCACTTTGGGCAGGTACTACTCATTTCCTTATTGTTAATGATTTTTCACATTTTGTTTAATAAAATAAACTGTGGCATTATCTTATTAATCTGAGTCTTTGTGTTCATTGTGTTGGTGTCAATTCATTGGGGAATCCTTAGTTGACAATGCCAGGGTCAAAGTAAACCCTTAGGGCCTCATTCTATTATCGGCCGTAAATCGGCCGTAAGGCTGCGATTCCTTGCGGGGGTTCAGTTAACTCGCGATTCTATTATACGGCCCCGCAAGGATCTCCTCTTACGGCCGGCCGCATATCTTGCAACCGGCCGTAAACTGTGAAATATAAAAACTGAAAAATAAATTCAAGCCTGCACTGTACAGCTCTGTAAATGCTAGGGATCATATTGGGGGACATGAGGAATAAAAGGAACCCACTCTCAAGCTTGCACATCTGCCCAAACCCGAGTTCAAATTAACTGTTTATTTGCCGGCTGCGGCGGGGGTGTGTCTGAGGTGCTCCAAGCACTCTGGACTTTTTACATGTATATTTTACGGATATTAAAAATGAAATATTTTACGGATTTGAGTACAGGATAATTATGTGCTATTTTTTCTAACACCTAAAATCCCTTTATAGTCTTCTCAAAGTGCAGGATGGCTTTATTTGAGCTATTTTATGTGCTTAATTGGTGCTAGCGAGACCTTTTTCCTGCAAGTAACTGCGGCTCGTTTTTAGCCTTGCAGAGAGGTTTCCCGGAGCAATTGAATTGCAAATCTCTTGCGGCCGTTTTAGATCAAAGGCTTTCCTCCGGCGCGATCGGCCGCAAGAGATAGCAAGGCACCGGCCGCAAGCCTGCCGGAATCCCCGGCCGTAAGGGAATAGAATAGCCGAATAGCTTGCGGCCGGTCCTTGCGGCCCCGCAACGGCTGCGGCCGATAATAGAATGAGGCCCTTAGTGAATAGAATGTGGTTATACTGCTTGATCTACTTCTCCATATCTGCATGGCGTAAACACACTAATCAAAGAGATATGGGGAAGTAAAACAAGTAGAATAAATATATTTTAAATAAGTTTGCATATTACAGGATTACTCTATATTTCGGTATAATATACAGTACAGTGTCTATATTTCGGTATAGTATACAGTACAGTGTCTATATTTCGGTATAATATACAGTACAGTGTCTATATTTCGGTATAGTATACAGTACAGTGTCTATATTTCGGTATAATATACAGTACAGTGTTTTGTAGGAAACTGCAGAAGTGACTACAGCCCAGTGATCCAATAGATGCTAACAATTTGTACAACTGTACATATACTTTAAATAGCAATCTCTTTACATATTTATAACTTATGGAGTTTTTTGCTATTTAAACTAAGGTCTGTAAATTTACTGTTTTATGTTGTCTTTGATATAACACTCTGAATGAAGTATATTAAATATTATGAAGCGTCTTTTATGCACAGAAAACAAAAGAGAGTCACAGAAGTGTATGTGGAGGGAGGAGTAGATTTCAAACAGGAGGATTCTTGTGGAATCTTCTGTTACTTTAGTCCAATATTGTGATTGCTCAGTTTACATAACTAAAATCACCATAGCTCTCCCTATCTGTAAGGTATCAAGTTCAGAGATTTGTTCCTGTTTGTAGGCCAGATGAGTAGTCAATTGTATGTGTATAGAAGTGAAAACTGAGTGTAAATGAGTGGGTTAGCTGTGAGTGAACAGTAATCTAGAGGAATAATCAGACTATTGAAGGATACAGTGACACCTTTTTTATTGGACAAACATTATATAGAGTAATACACTTGAGAAGTACACCTATTTTTATAAAGTCAGTGGCAACACTGGTTTAGATATTATTTTTGCATTACAATTAATAGAAACATATTACTGATTTGTGTTTCTTTTAATTCTAATGCAAAAGTAACATCAAAGCCAATATTGCTTCAGACTTGATAAAGAGAGGTCTACCACTAGAATGATTGTCACTGTAAATAAAATGTTTATCCTGTGTACTGTAATATTCTGATTATTCATCTTTATTAACTTACAAACAGTTCTGTTCTTTTCAGCTAGAATTATTTTATTACTCTTTGACCCTTTTTCTATTTCACTCAAATATGTTAACACTGTTCTCTTTTCACAATGGAGTTATGTTGCATTGTAAATTCAGAGCAATGTTGCTTGTTGAACTTTTTACATATATAGCAAAGTATCTCCAAGATTGGGTCTGCAACAAATACTGCCCTGCATGCTTGATCGGATTGTGACTAAAGTATCTCCATAAGGGGTACAAAGCAACCCAGAAGTGGGATATTTGCCTAGGGAGATCAGGGGGACTAAACATGACTTGTTGAAACCTGCATCTGGGGTTCTGCTATCTCTCTTGTGCAAATGAAACCTGGCATTTCTGATCTGGTCTATAGTTAGTGCATACTCTGAGATGCTACAGGAGATTTCACCTCTATATATAAATATATATATAAATAAGCTAAAACTGCACTCTAAGTGGCCACCATCCCACAGAACAGCACAGGGTACTAGGTGGTTGCCTATTCTCAGGTGTGCAACGCTGTGCTGTGTAAATGTGGAGGTGGTATCACTAATAATTCCGCTAAAATTCTTACATTTATAAATACAAATAAATCTTTGGAATTATTAAGTCAACTAATTATGATCTCTATACAGTGTACGCACATGTTAAACCTAGGTTTATGTTCAACATTGATGAAGATGTTTAGTTGTTCAGTCATGTCCAAATCTCTGTGACCCTATGGACCACAGCAACCCAGGTACATCTCTCACTCACTGCCCCTCTGAGCTCCATCAAGTTCATTGCTTCAGTGACATCATCTATCCACCTCTGTTGTGACCTTCTTCTTGTGCCTTCAGACTTTTCTAGGGAATCCTGCCGTCTCATGATAAGTCCCTACCATTTTTGTCTTTTATCACGCCCACTTTGGCATTAAAGGTGCCTTTGAGATCCCCAATTTTCTTGAAGAAATCTCTTGATTTACCCATTCTGTTATCTTTTTTTATCTCTTTACATCGTTCGTTGTAGAATGTCTCCTTGTCTTTTCTTGCTATCCTCTGGAATTCAGCAAAATCTTTTCTTATCTCCAATACCTTTCGCTTTCCTTCTTTCCTGGGCTACTTTCAAAGCCTCATCAGATAGTTTTCTATCTTTTAGGGATATTCTTTGTTGCTGTTTCTTGGATAATGTTTCAATCTTCTGTCCAAAGTTCTTCAGGCATTCTATCTTCCATGTGTATTTCCTTAAATCTATTCTTTACATTCACTGCATATTCACAAGGGATATTATTTATTTTGTATCTACTTGGTCTGATGATTTTCCCTCTTTTCTTCAGTTTAATCCTGAACTTTGAAAAAAAGCTCATGTTCTGAGCCGCAGTCAACTTCAGGTCATGTTTTTGCTGAATGTATAGAGCTCCTCCATTTTTGGCTACAAAGTATATAGTCAATCTGATTTCTATGTTGTCCAGCTGGTGATGTCCATGTATAGAGTCGCCTCAGAGGCAGTTGGAAAAAAAAAAACTTGGATGATTTAAACGGCTTTGCGAGTTAAAGACTGAAAATCGCAAAATCATACGCAAAAATTGTTAATCTCTATTCGATTGCTTCAATTTTGCAGGCAGTAAAGAAAAAACAATTAAACAGGAAAGACAATGAGGACAAAAAATATTGCTTTCAATAAAAATATTTTATTACACAATGTATGCAATATAATACCTTAACATTTATTATTTCATTTATGTTACAATTGATGCATTCAATTATTATATGTATTTTATATTCTTTGCTGTCATATCCCAATAAAAAGTTGACTGGGAAAAAATAAAAGTAGGCAGTGGTTATACCAATGTCACTGGGGTGAATCAAGTATGATTTGTTACCCATTTCTTGTCACAGCTTCCCTTATGGTGGGAGTGCTTGCCCACATAATGTTGTATGAGGGTTATGTTATGGATTTCTGCAAAGGCAGTCTACTGGGGCATAGGGTCACTTTGGGCAGGTAATACTCGTTTCCCTATTTTTAATGATTTTTCACATTTTGTTTAATAAAATAAACTGAGGCATTATCTTCTTATTAATCTGAGTCTTTGTGTTCATTGTGTTGGTGTCAATTCATTGGGGAATCCTTAGTGGACAATGCCAGGGTCAAAGTAAACCCTTAGGCCCTCATTCAATTGCAATTTGCCCAATTGAATAGGCCTCTAAATAAGCACATAACAGATTTTTTTAAAATAAGTTTTTAGTTAGTAAGAATCTATCCAAAAGCAATGTTTTCACTAACTAAAAACTTCTTTAAAAAAAATATGCTATGTGCTTATTTAGAGGCCTATTCAAATCGCAATAGAATGAGGGCCTTAGTGAATAGAATGTGGTTATACTGCTTGATCTACTTCTCCATATCATGGGGAAGTAAAACAAGTAGAATAATTATATTTTAAATAAGTTTGCATATTACAGTGAATTGTATTGGGTTATCCATTTTTTTTAATAGGATAACTCTATATTTCAGTATAATATACAGTACAGTGTTTTGTAGGAAACTGCATAAGAGACTACAGCCCAGTGATCCAATAGTTGCTAACAATTTGTACAACTGTACATATACTTTAAATAGCAATCTCTTTACATATGTATAACTTATGGAGTTTTTTGCTATTTAAACTAAGGTCTGTAAATTTACTGTTTTATGTTGTCTTTGATATAACACTCTGAATTAAGTATATTAAATATTATGAAGCGTCTTTTATGCACAGAAAACATAACAGAGTCACGGAAGTGTATGTGGAGGAAGGAGTAGATTTCAAACAGGAGGATTCTTGTGGAATCTTCTATTACTTTAGTCCAATATTGTGATTGCTCAGTTTACATAGCTAAAATCACCATAGATCTCCCTATCTGTAAGGTATCAAGTTCGGAGATTTGTTCCTGTTTGTAGGCCAGATGAGTAGTCAATTGTATGTGTATAGAAGTGAAAACATTAATTCACTGAGTGTAAATGAGTGGGTTACCTGTGAGTGACCAGTAATCTAGATGAATAATCACACTATTGAAGTATACAGTGATACCTTTTTTATTGGACAAACATTATATAGAGTAACACACTTGAGAAGTACACCTCTTTTTATAAAGTCAGTGGCAACACTGGTTTAAATATTATTTTTGCATTACAATTAATAGAAACATATTACTGATTTGTTTTTCTAATTAATTGTAATGCAAAGTAACATCAAAGCCAATATTGCTTCAGACTTGATAAAGAGAGGTCTACCACTAGAATGCTTGTCACTGTAAATAAAATGTTTATCCTGTGTACTGTAATATTCTGATTATTCATCTTTATTAACTTACAAACAGTTCTGTTCTTTTCAGCTAGAATTATTTTATTACTCTTTGACCCTTTTTCTATTTCACTCAAATATGTTAACACTGTTCTCTTTTCACAATGGAGTTATGTTGCATTGTAAATTCAGAGCAATGTTGCTTGTTGAACTTTTTACATATATAGCAAAGTATCTCCAAGATTGGGTCTGCAACAAATACTGCCCTGCATGCTTGATCGGATTGTGACTAAAGTATCTCCATAAGGGGTACAAAGCAACCCAGAAGTGGGATATTTGCCTAGGGAGATCAGGGGGACTAAAAATGACTTGTTGAAACCTGCATCTGGGGTTCTGCTATCTCTCTTGTGCAAATGAAACCTGGCATTTCTGATCTGGTCTATAGTTAGTGCATACTCTGAGATGCTACAGGAGATTTCACCTCTATATATAAATATATATATAAATAAGCTAAAACTGCACTCTAAGTGGCCACCATCCCACAGAACAGCACAGGGTACTAGGTGGTTGCCTATTCTCAGGTGTGCAACGCTGTGCTGTGTAAATGTGGAGGTGGTATCACTAATAATTCCGCTAAAATTCTTACATTTATAAATACAAATAAATCTTTGGAATTATTAAGTCAACTAATTATGATCTCTATACAGTGTACGCACATGTTAAACCTAGGTTTATGTTCAACATTGATGAAGATGTTTAGTTGTTCAGTCATGTCCAAATCTCTGTGACCCCATGGACCACAGCAACCCAGGTACATCTCTCACTCACTGCCCCTCTGAGCTCCATCAAGTTCATGTTCATTGCTTCAGTGACCTCATCTATCCACCTCTGTTGTGACCTTCTTCTTGTGCTTTCAGACTTTTCTAGGGAATCCTGCCGTCTCATGATAAGTCCCTACCATTTTTGTCTTTTATCACGCCCACTTTGTGACATTAAAGGTGCCTTTGAGATCCCCAATTTTCTTGAAGAAATCTCTTGATTTACCCATTCTGTTATCTTTTTTTATCTCTTTACATCGTTCGTTGTAGAATGTCTCCTTGTCTTTTCTTGCTATCCTGTGGAATTCAGCAAAATCTTTTCTTATCTCCAATACCTTTCGCTTTCCTTCTTTCCTGGGCTACTTTCAAAGCCTCATCAGATAGTTTTCTATCTTTTAGGGATATTCTTTGTTGCTGTTTCTTGGATAATGTTTCAATCTTCTGTCCAAAGTTCTCCAGGCATTCTATCTTCCATGTGTATTTCCTTAAATCTATTCTTTACATTCACTGCATATTCACAAGGGATATTATTTATTTTGTATCTACTTGGTCTGATGATTTTCCCTCTTTTCTTCAGTTTAATCCTGAACTTTGAAAAAAAGCTCATGGTCTGAGCCGCAGTCAACTTCAGGTCATGTTTTTGCTGAATGTATAGAGCTCCTCCATTTTTGGCTACAAAGTATATAGTCAATCTGATTTCTATGTTGTCCAGCTGGTGATGTCCATGTATAGAGTCGCCTCAGAGGCAGTTGGAAAAAAAAAACTCGGATGATTTAAACGGCTTTGCGAGTTACAGACTGAAAATCGCAAAATCATACGCTAAAATTGTAAATCTCTATTCAATTGCTTCAATTTTGCAGGCACTCAAACCTCAATTGTAGAAGCAAATCCTATGCGCAAGTGGGTTCAACACCTGTTCATAGCACTGTAAATGTAAAGTAAGTCAATACTGCCCTGTGAAATACGGGGAAAACTATGATTGACTAGAATTAATTGCGCAACAGTCTCAAGCATGCAAATCGGCAAGGTCGCGAAAATAAGCTTCAATCCAAGATTGGAAATCGGAAAAAAGGTGCGGATTATATTCGGACCAATATGGTAAATACTGACATTGAAGTCAGCAAAATCTTTTGTAATTTCTGACAGTTAGAAATCAGGGTTAACATCCTCCAAACCCAGGCTTAATTAGCATCAAAATTAAAATGATTTGTTGTGGCCAATAAAGTTAGCTGAAACTGTTTGTGGTTCAAAGCAGCCTGGGATATGTAATGTATCACTGATATGTGCTGTGTATTGCTGATGACATAGAGACAGGAAGCTGCAAGGAGATTGGCTGAGCAAGCAAAAAGCAGGTAAATAGTGGAATAAAATTGCTCCCCTGATGCTGCAATCTGATTGGGGAGGGGGTCAGATGCCTGTGTACTAACCCCCCGAGGTGTCAACATAAACATTAGAGGGAGTTTTAGATATTAATAAAAGTAAAATGTGTTATGAGATGTGCTGCATACATAAAGGCAGCTTTTTGCCTATAGAGTGCAGAAATGTTTTAACCCATGAAACTTGGATATGCCTTTAACATGAAAGGCACACTGGCCCTTTGATTGAAAATCATGAGCCTTTGCGTTCATAAAATATAATAAGCAATGCAACCTATGCTCCAGACAAACAAATTAATCATTATGACATATTTTAATTTTCTTGCAAAATGAATGGAAATTATATTATGACTTTACAAGTATTTTCATTACTTTTCAGTGATATTGTATTTCTTATTAAGAAAGAAGTAATGGTGCATGAATTCACAATAAATTATACAATGAGAGAGAAACTTAAAATAACATTTGGGTTCATTATAATACTTGCAAATAGTGTTGTCGTTTATAATTGGTAATCACAACGATCTAACATGTTGCAATCGGAGTGGAGATGCCTATTGTTTTAGAAACTGACAGCCTTATTAAATTGCAATTCTGCAAATTCTAAAGCGATCTATATAAGGACATACCATATTTTTTTACAGAAGTTTTTAGTCAGTGAACTTCTATCCAAAAGCAAGGTCTTCACTAACTAAAAACTGTAAAAAAAGATATCCTATATGCTTATACTGTATAGAGCGCTTTAGAATTTGCCGAATTGCAATTTAATAAGGCTGTGAATGTTTTTCACAGCTCCCAAGAAAATTGTGTATTCAACTTAAATGTATTAAAATAAAATATGTAAAATCTCTTTTTAATATGTGCAGCAGAGAGGCTTCTTTATAGCCAAAACAACTAAGATACAATTGAAAGTAACTACCTTTGGCATTTATTGTATCCTCTTCTATCAAAATATCTAAACAACACTCTAGTGAAACATTATGTATGAAATCTAAGAATTAAAACGGTTTACTAAAACAACTTCTTATTATAATATGCAGTGACGGAGCTAGTGATTGGAGGGCCATGGGGTTTCCCAAAAATATTTTGTGTTGATAATTGGATAAGATTGTAATTGACATTACATCTCTTCCCCCTCACTGGTCCAGAAACAGACTCCTTGTTTCAGGAAATGCAACCATATCTCTCCAGAAATGTAAATTCACCTCATTTTTCAGCGGTCCTTTGATTTTGGGATGTTTTTTGTGAAAAGGATATCACAAAAAAGATATCTAATTTATGTAACATAATTATATAACTTAGAGTACTTACAGCTAAAAAACATTACTTGATAATTTAATTTATCTACAGGTGTGTAAGGAATGTCCATAGACCATCTGTTTCTGAGAATAAGACATATAGCAATCTATCAGAATGTGACTTGTATTTTTAAATATAATAACTTTCTGGAATCTTAATGTCTATGCTGTTAAGAAACGTTACAGTACGACACAATATTTTATAGTATATAAGGTAAGTTAAATGTTATTGTGGCATTACATTAGAATTTTGTGTGATATTTTTAGAAGTCTGGGTAAACAAAGGTAGTTGCATCATAAAGGGACATGGAACGTTTCTGAATTTCACTAGAAATATAATATATCTGTATATCTTTTTACTTTTATGTATGTTACTTTATTAAGAAGTGTTAAAAGTTCTGTTTTTTGCTGCCTAAAATGATACAAATTGTACCTGCTTGGATCTCATGAAGAATCTGAAGTGCCATTTATCAAATTAACCAAATAGTGGCCAACTCTTAGCAACATGTTCCAGAATGTTGCTTAGATCTGGTCGCTGATTGCCTCCTGTGAGACAATGCACAACCTGTATGACCGTACATTGTTTTCATGAGTTAGTTATATTATATTCCTAGTGAAATCCACAAACCTTCCATGTCCTTTTATTTTGCTTTGGTGGTGTCAAGTTTTTATAGGCTTTTGGGATGTGGATAATTGTTACAGGAGCTTTTGCATTTATTATAGGAGTCTGCTAGCATAAGCAATCAATCCCACCTAGGTGGAAACCTGTATGATGTCTGTCACTCATTCTTGTGTATTTTTCATACAGCATTCAGCATAATAAAAAAAGAGAATTTGCATTTAATAATTATTCTTATTAAAGATCTGCAAAACTATTTCAGATATCCTCTAATTATGAAAGTTATTGATTTTGCATAGACACAAGGCACTGGTGCACCATGAGTACTGCAAAGTACCATACAGAAATACTGATAAGGACAGCTCTCACCTTTTTGTGGCCAATGTCCCGGAGCAACAGGGCCAGGAGCCTCCTCGCCAACCAGCTCCTGCCAATAGTCATACTAACTATAAGTCCAGGCACTGGTGTCATGGCTTTGTCCACTGGGAGGATGTGTGAATTTTCCTCCCAGTGGGCTGTAGATGGATTACTTTGCTCGGTAGCCCCCACCAGGATTTATTTAATCTTATTCTGATTTGATTTCAATTTTTTGTACAGTTTCCAATTTGTTGTATATTTCTTCCCTAACAATAGGTAGAGCAATGCACAAAAAGTACTGATTGGTCCTATATAAGCCTAACCAGAGTACATCTTGGTCCTCATACACTGACAAGGACGGCACAGAACATTGAAGATTTGCTAGTACATAGTCACTATCAATCAATGAAATAATGACCTGTTTCAGAAAAGACAGTTTATTAACCTCAGCATGACTGGAGCAATAAACATTGCAGAATTTAGATAAATGATTTCACAGTCTCAGATGTCATGTTTTCAGACACGTTAGTAAGACACAACAATGCATTTTATATGGTAAATATGAAAGGTTTTAATTTTTGTCATTGACAGATTTATCCTTTCAAATGTATGAAGGGATTTTAGAATAAATATATTGATGAGAGACAGGTAGCTCAGTTGATATACAGATTACAATTGCATGATACTTGGAAGAAAGCAATGGCCATGATATATTCTCTGGCACCATACCATACCATATAGAAAGCTTGGAAATGTCTTCTTTTGAAGCTGAGAGCTTTATATTTGTGTAACGGGGCAAGAAACAAGGAATGAATAGTCATAAAGGTCATATATTGATATCAAAGTTATGTTAAATAATGGCTTTACACTGGCATTATTTGTTCATAGTATGGTATGTATTACATAACAATTATCTTGATAACTGTAATAATCAGTTTATAGCTATAAAGGTCACACTTGGAGATAAATTGTACATTGCAAATCAATTCACAGTGGTAGCATTTGTTCATAATATGGCATATACCAAATTAGTTCTCATATGCTTTTCATTTTAATGAATGGCCTGGTTTTATCCTATACAATAAATGTAGTGTGTGTAATGTGTGTGTACAATATTTCCTTTGCACTCTAGGTGTTTATGTGAAAATGAGCTCCCAGCATTGTTCCCTGTTTGTTCCAAAAATAACATATTTAATTGTCAGTGTTTGTCACGTTGCTATGTTGGTCATGCAATGTTAAATAATTGCGGCCCTAGCAAGACTCGCAGTTAAGACACGTGACTGCGGAGACTGCGAGGACTGAGGCCTGCAACTGCGAGGTAGGCTGCCACGCTCATCACGAGGGCCGCAGGACTTAGGCCGCAATGAAGCCGCTCATTGCTGGGCTCGCAATGAGCGCCAAAGGCGATCATCGTGAGGGCCGTACAGTAGACAGAGGGAGAGGCCTTCCAATGAGCGCCAAAGGCACTCAGCGCGGGGCTCGTGATGAGCGCCAAAGGTACAGCTTTCCCAGCCTTAACATTTTATTCCCATTATTTTTGATGGGCAAGTAGCTAGTATTTAAATAAATATTTAAGCTTGTGCTCCAATTATAACACAACACATTAACAGAGAGCTTAAGTACCAATAAGGATATATAAAATGGTTTTAGGTGAAAAAAATGAAATACTTTGTGAATTGATTTGCATGTTGTCATCCAAATTTTCCCAGAATGTATATATTTAGAGATTCTCTGCTAAATATATACATAACTATGGCCTTGCTTACATTGCTCCTGTAAAATTGGCCAAAGAGACGCTTTTGCCTTCCAGTTCTTTTTACAAGCAGCTTTGCAGAAATATTACATGGCCTACATCACAAAATCCCCTTAACTTTCACGTGTTCGTAGCCTGGGAGTTTTGCTCAAAAGTTTCTGCTCTGATGAATGGTTGTTACCTGCCTCTATAGCATTGCTACCACAATTTAACATGAAAACACTATACAATCCCTAACATACCCCCACCCAAATCCTTGCTATCTCCTTTCTCTCTAGCTCTCTTATATAAAACAGCCCCTGAGGTCTAGGGGGGGGGGGCATCCTCTCCACCAAAGTTATCTACCCCTAGCACTAACCCATAGGGCTCCCAATGGATCCCCATTGTCCCTTGCCCACATTAACCTATGGATGCTCTTCTGACACCCCAACTACTTCATAGGGTTTCATATGGAACTTTGACCAAGGAAATTCAGATGTAGTCTTTTTTGTTTTTTGCAAAGACTTTTGAAACAGTGCACATGAACCCTACCCCCCATGGGGTATATGAGAACCCCCATAGTCCCTAACACTATACTACCTAATCTAAAATAAATACAGAAAATTAAAGTACTATAGTTTAAAAATAGATAAAATACAATGAAAGTAAAATCAAATACAGAACATTAATATATTACCCTTATTGGATGACCCTCCATTGATGATTTAAAGCACTCTGGTCCTCAATCTTCAGCCTTGGACAAGTAGCCATATCCAGAAATAAATACATTTTGACAGAAACCACACATCCTCATCTTTGGGTCATCCAAGAAAAAAATCTTTTCAGTCTAGCGTGAAGATTCACGCTCCTCAACTTTGGGCCAAGAAAAAGTCCATAAAAAATGTGCCACTATATAATAAAAAAATAGAGTTACTCATATTAAATATATAAAACGTTATTTTTATGATATGAATATAACAAAGGGAAACTTAGTATAAAGATCTGACAGCACAATTCATGTAAAGTAAAAATTTCTTCCTATTATGTACTAGGAAATACGCAATCAAAGAAGACAATACATTATTCAGTGTGGTTATATAGACTAACATGCTGCCCTGTTAAAACTCACTGACTTTATCAAGTTATACTGTTTAAACAAGTGTACAGTCTTAGTCCTTGAGGGTGGGGCCATGCCAGACATTCAGCTTGTAAATATTTCAAAATGTATGCGCCGACTGTACTCAAATGAATTAAGGGGCTTGGATCTGGCCCTAACGATCAACATTGAGAATCCAGAGTTAGCTGAATAACTGTAAATTTATTTGATGATGCATTAGAGAGCTACAAATACAAACAGCGAAGTAGACACTTGATGAAAAAGTGAAATAGTTTTTCAAAACTATGAGATCTGTGCAAGATTTGTAATTGATACTCTAGGATTTACCCCTTCTACAGAGATTCCTAAACTATGGTCTGTATACCACTAGTGTTCCATACACATGGATTGCAAAACTATTGATATCAAAAAAATTATTAAATAAAATGTAATAAAAATACATAGACAAGTAGTAGTTCAGTGATAACTTTGCTATACTCCAGTATAGCAAAATGCATTACAGGTGAAAAATTATTCAGTGCTCCATAAAGACCCTCTGCAACTCTCAATCATTTGTGGAAAATTAAGTAATTCATTTTACATGTTCCCAGTGATACAATTATGAGATATAATGTAGTCTCCTTCAAGTGTCTTATTTATATTGTGTGCAGAGCTATTCATGATGTGTTGCACTATAATTATGAGTTTGACATTTTCTTGCAAGTAACGTCACAAAGCTATTTTATTCATCATCATAAAAAGATAGTTTTTAATATTTGTTATATTTGATTTATAAAAAGCATATATAAAGTTTATTGGGTTTGATCTTATAATGTGAAATATACCTTAATCTTCTTTTACTATCTACATTGTATCCATGCTCAGTCATTGTAACAAATATATATGTGGACAGCAATATGTGGAGGAACAAACGCGATAGACACAGACATTCTTGTTAGTTTTAAGGAATTTTAATTCAGCTGATAGGAAGGTGAAAGTAACTCAAATAACCACACATTACAACAGTGGTATGCAGAATAGCATCTCTGAATGCCCAGCAGGTTTAATCTTGAAGTGGATGGACTAGAGCAGCAAAAGACCATACTAGGTTTCACTCATGTCAGCTAAGAACTGACGCTACAATGGGCACAGGCTCACCAATATTGGACAGTTTAAGACTGGAAAAGTATCACCTGATCTAATGAGTCTCGATTTCTGCTGCAACATGAAGATGGTAGGGTCAGAACTTGGCATAAAAACAATACATCTATTGATCCATCCTGCCTTGTGTCGATAGTTCAGGCTGGTGGTGGCGTAATGCTGACAGGAACACTTTCTTGGCACACATTAGGCCCTTTAATACAATCTCAGCATTGTTTAAATGCCACAGCCCACCTGTATTGTTGGTGACTGTGCACATCCCTTTATGGCCACAGTCTACCTATATTCTAATGGCTACTTTCAGTAGGATACCACGCAAGTTATCTCAACTTGGTTCAGCAAACACGACAAGGGGTTAAGTGTCTGCCTAGTCACCAGATCTCAATGCAATAAAGCACCTTTGGGATGTGGTGGAAGAGGAGATTCACAGTATGAATGTGCAGCTGACAAATCTGCAGCAACTTTGTGATGCCATCATGTCACCATAAACTGGATCTATCTTAAGAATGTTTCCAGCACTTTGGTGCATACCTGCCACTAAGAATGCAAGTTGAGGGTGGGGTCCTAGAAGTAGGGCAAGGGTCTTTAAGGTAATAGTGACATGTGCAAGCCCAATGAGTCAGAAGGAACTTAGGAGGGTTAATGTGTGGCTAAAAAATTACGCAGGAAGGACGATTTCGTGTTTATAGAGCACTTTGCTGACTTTACTGTTGGGTATGGTTGAAAGGCTGGAGGAGATTTAAACTAGGTGGGGGAAGGAACTCGATAGAAATAACAAGTTAGAAAGAGGGTAAAGTATTAGTTACTATTCATGAGGCAAGATAAGAGGAGAGTTAGTATAGTCAACAGTTCATGTTAAGTAACTCAAATACAGTTACAAGTACTACAAACCTGCAAAGACATAGCTACCTAAAATGTACTCTTGCTAATGCAAGAAGCTTGCCTAAGCAAAAGGACCAGCTAGAATTATTTATTAACAGTAAATTATAAATATGATTTAATAGGCATTACAGAAACATGGTAGGGTGACTCTCAAGACTGGACAGTAAGTTTTGAGGTATATAACCTATTTAAGAGAGATAGTAGAGATTATAGAAGAGAAGGAGGAGTATGTCTTTGTTACTCATAAAATTTAAAGCCTTAGGTAAGGGAAGATATTTATGGTGGAACTAGTGCTAATGTTGAAGCCCTGTGGATACAAATAAATAGTGTTATAAAAACAGGTACACTCAATATCCATAAACCCACCAGTATAATTGCATCATGACAGAGTAGAATAAATACACAAGGTCAAACGATATATGTTAAAGTGACATGGGCGAAGTAAGTGTGTTAAAGGCCCCCACACCTGGGTAAGAATACAGTAATAGGAACCCTTTGATTTCAATTGAGACCTCCTACCTCAGGGACTCTACCTAGTGTAGGAAGACCCTTTTAATAATTAAAAAATATTTCAATCAATATTGTTGGATGGTATATGTAGTGTGTGCACACAGACATACTTTAGTCATGATCTATTATAGCAGGACATCTCCTAGTATATACGAAAATATAAAGGCTTTTTTTCCTTTATGAGGCAAATGGTGTTTGAATTCTGTTTTTTGTTTGCTTTACTTCGGATCAATTAATCATAATATGCAATGCACTAATTACAAGGATCGGAGTAAAAAGGTAGGTCTTGATGTATTCAAAGGCTTTCAACATCAATAACTGTTAATACGTAATCCACTATCACCTCTCGTGATGAGGGGGCTTGTATAACTCAATGAAACTGTGAGCTATACCATGTAGCATTACCCAAGATGAGAAGGTCATAGCAGATTGGTCAGACAAATTGCGGTCCAATGGAAAAGGAACTGGCAACCCACTCCAGTATCTTTGCCATGAAAACTACAGGTATATGTAAAAGCACAACCAGGAACACAGAGAGATACGCTGAAGGACGGAACAACAACAATAAAGTGATCACTTAATTTGTGTATACATGTGAAGAAAAGATGATGTGATACCTTTATTTAAGAAGGTTTAAGAGCAAACCAGGGAACTACAGACCTATAAACTTCACATATATAGTGGGGAAGAGAGAGAGTGAGAATGTGGTGGGAGGAAGTCAGGAATAGTGTATAGTGTTAACGTTAATGGGTTGCATTGCTATGTCCACTACTGTGTTTATAGTCACCTTTAAATGAATACTGTGTTTTTAAACCTATATATCTTTTGTTATTTTTTTTAGTCCGTGGTCCCTTCAGTTGTGCTGAAATTGTGATGACAGTGCCTAGTTAAAATTATGTAAAGAAATGAATTGTACATTCTGTTCTAAATTAATAGATATGCAACTACAAGTGGTTCCTTTTATTTCTGAATGACTAAATCTTTACAGTAATACATTAAGAAAAGGAGGAAGTATTGCACATGTAAACCACAAGTGGAATATGAGATAAGGTTTGTAATAAGCTTGCTTTTATATTAAAACTATACACCCTTTCTGTTTCTGGGGAAATCCACATATCCCTCTTTGCCTACCAAATGCCCTGCTTTTGAAGGAAAATTTCACAATTGAAGGCATATCTAAGTTTTTGCATGAAGAAAATATTAAAATAAAGATTTAAACACTTACCTTGAAGTTAGCAAAATGTCTTGTAATTCGGGTAAAAAAAAAAACACCTCCAAACCCAGTCTAAATTTGCCTAATATACATCATTTGTTTTGGCCAATCAGGAGAAAGCAGAGCTTAGCTGATATCTTTGTATCGGACTCTAGGGTTCCTGATTTTGCTGCAAAGCAGCTTGGGATATGTAGTAATATCCATTTTATCCACGTTAGAAGATACTATGCATTTTCATATAAGAGTCTCTCTATGTAGCAAATGTACACTTGATTACCACCCTGCTGTTTTTCTATTCCCGGCATCAACTACTGCTGCTGGTGTTTTTGTCTCTGTTCTTGGCAGAGTGAAGCTGATGATTGTCTATTCTAGTGGTTTCCAATCCGGTCCTCAAGGCACCCCAGACAGGCCAGATTTTTTATTTAACTTGCTTAACACAGGGGATAAAATGAGAATACTAATTGCCTCAGCTCTGTTCACACTGTTAAATGGAATTCTTGACGTGTACCCGTCTTGAGGACTGGTTTGGACACCACTGGCCTATTCCCTGTATCATCAACTACTGCTACATGTTTTTTTTTTCTCACTATCTCTGGTGACAGAATTCTTAGAGGGATTTTTAGATATAAAAAAAAAAAAAAAAAAAAAAAGTTTGATGAAATGTGCTGCATATATAAAGGATGTGTAATAAACCAGGAAACTTGGATATGCCTTTAAGCACAATGTCCCATTTTGTAGTCCTGACCATGTTCTACTTTCTCTGGTTCCTCTTGTTGCTTTCTCTCCAAAGTTTGGAGAAAGAACCCTAGTGTGTATCTATTGTTTTTAACAGTCAATGTCTGTTGCCTCCCACTTCTACCCATTATACATAAATAATGAAAGAAATGGAAGAAATGAAGTTTGTGTAATGAAGTTTGAAGGCCATGACGGAACAGTAGCTTTGTTTTGGTTTTCTTTGACTTTGTTCTGCACCCTCTGACCCAAAAATGTGTTTAAACCTTCTGTTTCTCCCTTCCTACCAATTCATCCCCCTCACCCCACCACACACACATGCTAGAAGCATTGTCTAATTTTCCATGAGTCTCTGAAAATAGCTATGAATTTTAGTTGTTTGGTTTCCATAAAAAAATCATTTGCATAGCTTATACACGCACAAATATAAAATATAACAAATGTAGTCATTCCGGGAAGTCCAAATATATATAAGCTTAATTTTATAGATAATTTAAATGTTTATTCCCGTAAGTGATTGTGTAGGTAGGGCCCCAGTACACTGCTTTGCCTGGAGGCCTATAACGCTGTTGTTGGGAGCTATGTAACGCTACCAATACAGTTCAGTAATGGTAATAGTTATGCAATAACAAGTTTATGTATGTAGCTTTTATCAAATAAATAACTGTGTGTATGCAGCACATCTCATGAAACATTTTATTTTTATTAATATCTAAAAATCCTTCTAATAATTAAGTTGGCACCTCCAGGGGGTGTCTAACCAGGCATCTGATCCCCCCAATCAGCATGCAGCATCTGAGGGGCAATATTAACCCACTATTTACCTGTTCTTGCTTTCTCAGCCAATCTCCTTGCAGCTTCCTGTCACATGTCAGTGATACACTACATTTCCCAGCTGCTTTGCTACATATCCCATGCTACCACAGCCAGGAAACCAGAGTTAATTCAAGAGTTTCAGCTACCAACTGTTTGCAAATGCAAGAAATTCAGATGACTTCAAGGTGAGTGTTTAAATGTATATTTTGGTATTTTTTCATGCAAACATTTTTTTTCATACACTACTGATTCTCCTCCATTAGATGCATTCATAATCCAGCAAACTTAGATATCCCTTTAACCAACCTTTAAAGGCCAGGAGCACACAAGCAAGTTACAGGTGCTGCAACAGGGCAGTTGAGGAATCTATGAGGATCTGAGTCCCTCCCTTGTCCCTTTCCCCCTCTCCCTCCCCTGTGTCTCTTTCCCCCACCCTTGTGTCTCTTTCCCCCTCCTACCTCCCTCCCTCCCATGTGTCTTTCTCCTCCTCCTACCCCTGTGTCTCTTTCCCCTCCTCCCCTGTGTCTCTTTCCCCCTCTACTCCCTCCCTCCCGTGTATCTCTTTCCCTCAAACTCTCCCTGTGTCTCCCCCCCTCCTCTGTGTTTCTTTCCCCTTCTCCCTCCCTCCCTTTTGTCTCTTTCCCCTCCTCTCCTCCCTCCCTCCCCTGTGTCTTTTCCCCCTCCTCTCCTCCCTCCCCTTTGTATCTTTGCCCCCCTCTCTCTTCTTCACCCATTGCGGGCCTTGCTCTATGCGGATGTGCAAACCCGCAACTTTGAGGGCCTCTGGACCTCTACCCCCTTCTGCACCCATTGGAGGCCTCCCCCTTCCTTCTGCACTCATTCTGCCCCCCCCCCTCTTTCCCTTCTGAGCCCATTTTATTCTCTATTTCATTAACTGTCTAAATATTTAAACTGTACTAATAATGCAAATTGTCATTACTTGGCATACAGAAGCTGAAATGAAACCTGTGTCTCAGTTTATATTTGAATTTTCCATGTGTGATACTTCCTCATAATGTCAATGATGGCCTTACTATATTTCAAATTAAAAGGAATCAGTTGCAGATGTATACTTAAGCGATAAAAACAGAATATACTATTAGGTTTGAAAGTACACTGTGACAACCATGTTTGTACATAGTATTTATAGATTTTTTTGTTTGTTTTTTTTTTGTTTTATATGTTATTTATTACACATATTTTATTTTACTTGGCAGATGCTAGTTTTAATATTACGAACATTCATGAAGATATATAACCTAATATCACATTGTAAAAAGAAATCTTCCCAAGAGCATGATTTTAAACAGGTAAAGTGAATATTGGCATATATGGACCATCAAAGAATAGGGGTCACGCCCTATATACTAAACAGTGGGCTCCACTAGTTAATTTGAAAATAAAGATCCAAACGGATAATACATTTAAGGAAATACATAACACATGATAGTCTACATTGAGCTGACATTAGTAGGAACCTCAGGCCTTCCTGATTCCTCATAAAGAAGTTGAAATAAAGCCTGTGCCTCATTTTATATTTACATTTTCCATGTGTGATACTTCCTCATGCCATCAATGAAGCTCTTACTGTATACCAAACAAATAGGTACTTATTGCAGGTGTATACTTATGAGATATGAACAGAACATACTATTTTTATTTTAGGTTTGACCACCATGTTGCATTGAGTATTTATAGATATTTATTTTATGTTTTATATTGTTTTTTTATTTTATTTATTAAATTTATTTCATATTACTTACCAGATTTCAGTTTTGAAAATTAGGATCCAAACTGAATACATTTTAGGAAATATGTGACACATGATAGTCTACATTGAGCTGACAATGGTAGGACCCTCAGACTTGAACTGAAATTATGGGGAAATTTAAAATAAGGAGTAATAAAGGGGGAATAAAACATGTGTAGTAATCATGGCGACTTGAGCTATGAGGGAAAGAGTTTAAATAAATGAAAAGTTAAATACATAGAACATGAAATGAGGATGAATAAACAGTGTGTGTTTTGTTGGGAAGGGGTACTAATCCATAGGTTTATGGTAGCGATTTTGTTGATGACTTCACTTCTCTGTAGAATTGAATATCTGTTGTAGTAACATTATCAGTATCAAACACGCTAATCATCAGCTATGGTATTTATTGCTTAGTATCTTGCATTTAAGACCAGGGGAAAATTAATGACTACCGTGAAGCCACTGTGATCGCTGTACTTGATGGCTGGGCCAGTCATCTTCTTCATGTTTTTAATTAAAGGCTTGTTTCATGGAAAGCTGACGTACAAAGTCAAGTATGTTTAATCCTATTTTCCCTGACCCACAACTGCTGCATTTTAAATGGATATTATATACATGATTCTATATAAAATGTATTTACATGTTTCTCTTAAGTATTTGTTTATTATAATATTACTGCACATTTCTTTGATAAACAACATTTCACACAATATTATTGATAACTAGCAAGTTGCCCGCAAATTGACGGCAATGAAATTGTAAGGTAGCTAATGGTGTTTTGTGTGTACTACTGAAATATATAATACAATTAATAAATTAATATACTTTACCTATTTTTAAGCATTGTGTTGAAGAGCTGCAATCTGTTTTGATGTTGCTGCAGCATTAGTGGTGTGGAGCTGCTGTGTAAGCGTGATGAATGTGTTGCAGTGTAATAGTGTGCGTGCGCGAGACGAAACCGTTAGCGTAGTTGTGTACTACCGCATTGGCGTAAAATGGCAGGTAAGGTGTGGTATGCGTCTTAGCGGAATATCCGTAGGTCGTTTGTGTTTTTTTGCGAGTTTCTTGTGGTGTTTTGCGTGTTTAGAGTGCTGTAGCCTCGTTTTCGTTTTGTTCGGCGGCCATTTTTTCTCTCGCTTAGCGATTTTGTCTAAACTCTTTTATTTTTAGTTAACTGAAGGTGTAAGTTGTTTTTTTGAGGTCCTGGATGCTCCCTCTTGCTGTCGGTAAGCTTTTTATGTATGTGGTGTGTGTATTTATTGTGTTTTAAATTTTGTGATGTTCGCTAGTTGCGCCGATTTTTGCGAGGTCATAATGTGTGGTAACGTGTCTCGTATGTTTTTTGCATTGCAAGGTAAAGTTTGCGAGGGTCGCGGTTGTTGTGTAGTGTTGTTTGCGTTTTAACGTACATTTTGCAAGGTTCACAGTTGCTGGGAAGGAGCGACTTCGGCGATCCATGCCAGCAACTGAGGCCCTCACCCGCAGCCCTCGCTATGCACCCTCTGACCCAAAAATGTGTTTAAACCTTCTGTTTCTCCCTTCCTACCAATTCATCCCCCTCGCCCCACCACACACACACATGCTAGAAGCATTGTCTAATTTTCCATGAGTCTCTGAAAATAGCTATGAATATTAGTTGTTTGGTTTCCATAAAAAAATCATTTGCATAGCTTATACACGCACAAATATAAAATATAACAAATGTAGTAATTCCGGGAAGTCCAAATATATATAAGCTTAATTTTATAGATAATTTACATTTTTATTCCCGTGAGTGATTGTGTAGGTAGGGCCCTAGTGCACTGCTTTGCCTGGAGGCCTATAACGCTGTTGTTGGGAGCTATGAAATGCTACCAATACAGTTCAGTAATGGTAATAGTTATACAATAACAACATAGCTGTCGGTAAGCTTTTTATGTATGTGCTGTGTGTATTTATTGTGTTTTTAATTTTGTAATGTTCGCGAGTTCCGGGCGATTTTTGCGAGGTCGTAATGTGTGGTAACGTGTCTCGTATGTTTTTTGCGTTGCAAGGTAAAGTTCGCGAGGGCCGCGGGCTTGATACGCGAGCCCGCAAGCGTTAGCAACAACTCGTACGCTCACAACTATATATGTGATAAAGTGTAGCAAAGCAAAGTTGACAATTCGGATTACAGCTATCAATAAAAACTCAACAATTACTAATTACAAGGATCAGATGAGATTTAAAAGGTTGTACTTGATAGCGTAAAGGTCCCTTTTCATCCCAAATAGCTGTTAATATGTTACTATTAGTTCAAAATTGTTAGCGATTTTCAAGGTAGCATCTACAGTGGATATAAAAAGTCTACACACCCCTGTTAAAATGTCAGGTTTCTGTGCTGTAAAAAAATGAGACAAAGATAAATCATTTCAGAACTTTTTCCACCTTTAATGTGACCTATAAACTGTACAACTCAATTGAAAAACAAACTGAAATCTTTTAGGTAGAGGGAAGAAAAAATATAAAAATAAAATAATATGGTTGCATAAGTATGCACACCCTTAAACTAATACTTTGTTGAAGCACCTTTTGATTTTATTACAGCACTCAGTCTTTTTGGGTATGAGTCTATCAGCATGGCACATTTTGACTTGACAAGATTTGCCCACTCTTCTTTGCAAAAACACTCCAAATCTGTCATATTGCAAGGGCATCTACTGTGCACAGCCCTCTTCAGATCACTCCACAGATTTTCAATTGGATTCAGGTCTGGGCTCTGGCTGGGCCATTCCAAAACTTTAATCTTCTTCTGGTGAAGCCATTCCTTTGTTGATTTGGATGTATTCTTTGGGTGGTTGTCATGCTGAAAGATGAAGTTCCTCTTCGTGTTCAGCTTTCTAGCAGAAGCCTGAAGGTTTTGTGCCAATATTGACTGGTATTTGGAACTGTTCATAATTCCCTCTATCTTAACTAAGGCCCCAGTTCCAGCTGAAGAAAAACAGCCCCAAAGCATGATGCTGCCACCACCATGCTTCACTGTGGGTATGGTGTTCTTTTGGTGATGTGCAGTGTTGTTTTTGTGACAAAGATATCTTTTGGAATTATGGCCAAAAAGTTCAACCTTGGTTTCATCAGACCATAACACCTTTTCCCACATGCTTTGGGGAGACTTCAGATGTGTTTTTGCAAAATGTAGCCTGGCTTGGATGTTTTTCTTTGTAAGAAAAGGCTTTCGTCTTGCCACTCTACCCCATAGCCCAGACATATGAAGAATACGGGAGATTGTTGTCACATGTGCCACACAGCCAGTACTTGCCAGATATTCCTGCAGCTCCTTTAATGTTGCTATAGGCCTCTTGGTAGCCTCACAGACCAGTTTTCTTCATGTCTTTTCATCAATTTTGGAGGGAGCGCCAGTTCTTGGTAATGTCACTGTGTCCATATTTTCTCCACTTGTCTTCACTGTGTTCCATGGTATATCTAATGCCTTGGGAATTCTTTTGTACCCTTCTCCTGATTGATACCTTTTCACAATGAGATCCATCTGATGCTTTGGAAGCTCCCTGTGGACCATGGCTTTTGCTGTGGGATGTGACTAAGAAAATTTCAGGAAAGACCAACTAGAGCAGCTGAACTTTATTTGGGGTTAATCAGAGGCACTTTAAATGATGGCAGGTGTATGCTGACTTCTATTTAACACGATTTGGAATGTGATTGCTTAATTCTGAAAACAGCTATATCCCCAGTTATAAGAGGGTGTGCAGACTTATGCAACCACATTTTTTTTTTTTTTTTTTTCTTCCCTCCACCTAAAAGACTTCAGTTTGTTTTTCAATTGAGTTGTACAGTTTATAGGTTACATTAAAGGTGGAAAAAGTTCTGAAATTATTTATCTTTGTCTAATTTTTTTACAGCACAGAAACCTGACATTTTAACAGGGGTGTGTAGACTTTTTACACTGTAAATATGATTTTTTACTAGTGCTTAAATTTTTATAATGGGAGCATTTTTTACACTTGGCAACTACAGAAATACAAAAGCATAGTGGGTTAACACTGAAACCAGTAATTTAACATGTTGGCTACCAGGTTTAACTTTAGACAAATGTGTTGTAGCATAATGTGAGTCGCCTGATAGAATGTACCTTTTCTGCTTATGGCAAGAAATCACAGTGAGATTTGGGGGTCATTTACCTCTTCCCCTACACAAAAGATTGCAAAACATTGACATATGCAGTGCGGCCGCCAACCATTTCCGATGATTTTCCGACAGTGCTGCACAATCTATGTATGGCGCGCTGATAGAATGAGTTATGAGAGGTGTGCCCGAGGACCTCAAGGACCGAGTGCCCGTGCCAAACATAGCAATAGCCTTGCTTTTGATTCAGCGCTGCCGAGTTGCGCCGCCAGAGGTGGGAATCATTTTTGCCTTCCCTCAAACTGGACAGCGCCATCTAGCGTGCTGCGTTTACACAACGGGATAGATCCAATTTGATCTTTCCGTCCTAACGCCACAGAACAATTGAACACCTGTTAGTCTCTGTGCAGGTTTTAAGCAATTTTTCAGTGACATAAAATTGTTTGCAGTGTTGCTTCTTGCTTGCAGAAAAGTAAGGATAGTAGGCATTTTTAAAGCATGATTTTGTTACCCATTGAAATAATATATAACAGAAATGGGCACGTTTGGTCCTGGAGAGCCACACATAGGTCTGGATTTGAGGATTACCTTTCGGTGCACCACTGAGTCAAAAGTTGACAAAATACTGTCTATACTCGAGTATAAGCCGACCCGAGTATAAGCCGAGGCACCTATTTTACCACAAAATACTGGGTAAAAGGAATGACTCGAGTATAAGCCGAGGGTGGGAAATGTGCTGCCCCCTGTGTCCCTCTTATGCCCTCTGTGTTCCCCTCTTGCATCCCCCTCTCTCTACCGTGTCTCTTCTCCCCTCTCCCTTCCCTTTTTCCCTCCCCCCTCTCCCTTCCCTGTGTCTCTTCCCCCCTCTACCATTCATGTTTCTCTTCCCCCCTCTCCCTTCCCTGTGTCTCTCCCCCCCCTCCTCATTCATAACCTCCCTCCACAACCCCACTCCTCATCCTCAACCACCCTCCTCAACCCCACTCCTCATCCTCAACCTCCCTCCTCAACCCCCTCCTCCTCAACCTCCTCCTCCTCAACCCCCTTCTCAACTCCCTCCTCAACCTCTCTCCTCAACCTCATCCCCCCTTCTCATCCTCAACCCCCTCCTCAACCTCCCTCCTCGACCTCCCTCCTCATCCTCAACCTCCCTCCTCATCCTCAGCCCCCCTCCTCATCCTCAACCCCCTCCTCAACCTCCCTCCTCAACCGCAACCCCCTCCTCAACCTAAACCCCCCATCCTCAACCCCCTCCTCATCCTCCCACCTCATCCTCAATCTCCCTCCATAACCTCCCTCCTCATCCTCAACCTCCCTCCTCAACCTCAACCCCCTCCTCAACCTAAACCCCCCATCCTCAACCCCCTCCTCATCCTCCCACCTCATCCTCAACCTCCCTCCTTAACCTCCCTCCTCAACCTCAACCTCCCTCCTCAACCTCCCTCCACAACCTCCCTCCTCAACCCCACTCCTCAACCTCAACCCCCCATCCTCAACCCCCTCCTCAACCTCCCTCCCCCCATCCTCAACCCCCCTACTCATCCTCAACCCCCCTCATTCTAAAACCCCCTCCTCATTCTAAACCCCCCTCCTCATTCTAAACCCCCCTCCTCCTCATTCTAACCCCCTACCCCCTCACATGCACGCCACGTCATTAGCATATACCGGTTGCCGGCACCCAGTATATGCTAATGTTGTGACGCCCCATGCGCGCCACGTCAAGACGCCGGAAGGAGCGGAGGCCGGAGCAGGAGCTTCAGATGCAGGTAAGTGAGGGGAAAGGGGGGGGGGGGGATTTAGAGGGGTAGATTGAGGGGGTTTTAGAATGGGGGGTTGAGGATGAGGAGGGGGGAGGGAACGAGAAACGTGGGGGTTAGAGAGACACGGAGGGGTTAGAGAGACATGGGGTGTTCTGTTCATCCTCATCCTCCCCCCTCAACCCCCCACCCTCATCCTCCCCCTCAACCCCCATCCTCACCCTCAACCCCCCCATCCTCAGCCCCCTCGGCACTCGGTACATGCTAATGACGAGGCGCGCATGTGACGTCACATGCGCGCTGGGGTCAAGACGGAGCAGAGGCCGGAGAAGAAGCAGGTAAGTGAGGGGGAGGTATTTAGAAGGGAGAAAGTGAGGAGGGGGTTGAGGAGGGGTTGATGAGGAGGAGGGGGGAGGGAAAGAGACACAGGGGGTAGAGAGACACGGGGGGTTAGAGAGACACGGGGGGTTAGAGAAACACGGGGGTAGAGAGACACGGGGGGGTTAGAGAGACACTAGGGGGAGTGACTCGAGTATAAGCCGAGGGGGCCCCTTTTAGCCTTCAAAAAAGGGCTGAAAAACTCGCCTTATACTCGAGTATATACGGTAAGTGATTGATTCACCTCTGCGCAGCAGGGATATCCTCAAATCCAGGCGTGTGGGGCTCTCAAGGATGGAACGTGCACACCACTGACATATACTACCAGCTACCTCTCACCAAAGTTAACTCCTCTCGACATTAAACTGACATTCATCACTATAATTTATATATTTGTTAAATATTATATTGCATCTTTAATCGTGGACTATTTTATTTCAATAATTGGTATAACGTTTTGTAACTTTTTGCACATTCCAACTATTTAATACTAAAACATATGTTGGCTTTTTACAAAAAAATATTAATACCTGATAATTTTTGAGGTGTCCTGTGTAAAAACCAACACAAATGTTAGAGATACAAAACATATTTTTCTCAAATTGAAATCTGGCCTACTTGAATAGTGGTCAAAAAACATCTCGTACTGACACCAAAGAAGTTGGAAAGTACAGACATAAAAGTATCAATGTATTTAACAATGTTTTTTCATATTATTATTCTGTCAAACAACATGGTAAATATACATATTAAACACACCTTTTCAATATATTTTATTGATTCTGGAAATTAAGAATAGCATTTTCATTGGATCATCCAGATCATAGGTTCCCAAAGTTGGCGGTACCACCCACCAGTGGGCGCTGAAACCTTCTAGGGGGTGTTCTAGGGGGTGGCAGTGGGTTGGCTACTTTAGTGCATCTGCACAGCAGCAAAGTATCAAGAAGTACCAATCTTTTTATACTGAATGTGCTACATTTAATCAAAATCCGTATAGCAATAGTTTCCAAGATGAAACCTGTATTGGCCATTACTTTTCGCAAATATCAGATGGCTTAAACGGGAAAACTGTTATAATGGGGAGAATTACAAATGTTTTGTCTTGTAAAGGGGCGGTGTTTTGGAACCTATGATCTAGATCAATAACTTAAAATAAGAATTACTGGTCATTCAGGTGTTTACTAAACCCCAGTACACATTTTCACTAAAAACAAACAAAAAAAACATGGACCATATGATCGTGTTTGAAATTAATGGGGGAGAGCTGTTTACATTTTAAAAATGTATCACAAATTTAATGGTTTTGGCATATTTATTATGGCAGGCAAAGCCTTGATGCCACTCCCACAAGCCAATTAAGCAATTGAATGGAACTTAATTAAGACAATCAGCTGTGCCTATCTCTTATGAAGCATAGCAGGTTGAAACATGGACATCTTGGTATTATTTATCTCATTCCAGCTGTAAGCTAAATATGATCATCTGTATATCCTGGTGCATAACACCCTATCAACATACTGATTACATTTAATTTTAGGATATTAAAAATCTTCAAAAACGCTACTATTTATAAAAACTATAATAAAAACTATAATAAAATAATTACATAATGGTGCAGTGAAACCTAGGGACCATATAAATAGATCAAAAGCTCTGAAAGCATTTTATTGCATAAAGTTATGTATTTTAATGGTAAATCTAAGACAAGGAATGGGGTCAATAAAAATATTGCGGTAATGTATGGAATAACAAGATCCCTATAATTAGTAAGTCTCTTGACATGATGTTGCCCTATACCATAGAATATACTAATCACATATAATGCTATTCAGTACTCCTCTTATTGCTTATCCAGCTGTAATCCTAGGTTTACTGAATAATAAACACCCATATATATAAAAAAATATAGTAAAAAAACAAAAGTCTTCCATGGACATCCTCATAATAATAGTGTTCTGCAATATATTATTGCCCAATTTCTTAGGTGATACTCCATGCCACTATGTGGCTTGAGGAATAACTTAAAGTATAATATTTAAGTAAGAAGCTGCAGCCACACTGCACCATCAATCGCCTGTATCAGCTTCAAGCAAGGGAAATACTTGCGGTTTTGGTATTCCGGTTATATCTTGTTTGCTGTCCCAAATAGGGAGCCTGGTACTGGTGTGCTGGATCTACACACTTAAATCTCTAGATGTCCATGATAAGAAAAGGATAATGCCGACGATATAATTTTGTCTAGACCCCGCCAAGGCTTCCTCAAGGGCTCTCTCATTCCAGCTGCGCCTGAGGAGATCTGATGTTCTGCTTGCAATTGGTGAAAAGAGTGATGTTGTAATGGTTTTGGTTTATTTACAGGGAATAAGTGACTTTGATTGGCAAAGCAACGTAGATCCCACAGTATCCTGTGAATTTAGTACACATTATTTAAAACTAGTGACTTGCTTGTCAAAAAATGACAGTCAATAAAATTGTAAGGCTGGGAATGCTGTTTGGCACACAATGTAAGGCTTTTAGTCCTCTTAGTACCTTCGGCGCTCATTGCGAGCCTCGTGCTGAGCGCCTTCATAGCGCTCATCGCGTGGGTTTCAATTAGCTCCTTTGGCGCTTATTGCGAGCATCTCCCCTCATGTACTTTTAGTTGTCTGAGCATCTTCGGTGCACATTGCAAGCCCCGAGCTGAGTGCCTTCGGCGCCCATCGCAATGCTTGCAATGAGCGCCTTTGTCACTCAGTGGGAACCTCTCCCCTTGTGTAATTTTGCTCCTCTGAGCACCCTCGGCGCTGATTGTGAGCTCCGCGCTGAGCGCCTTTGGCAAAGCAAGTCTTTACTCTGCTTATTTATTTTCTATCTAAATTTATTTTTTTATAATAATTAATTAATTAATTACTTAAATAATAAATTAATATACCGTATATACTCGAGTATAAGCCGAGTTTTTTAGCCATTTTCTTAAGGCTAAAAAGGGTCCCCTCGGCTTATACTCGAGTCACTCCCCCTAGTGTCTCTCTAACTCCCCCGTGTCTCTCTACCCCCTGTGTCTCTCTAACCCCCTGTGTCTCTCTAACGCCCCCGTGTCTCTCTAACCCCCCCGTGTCTCTCTACCCCCTGTGTCTCTTTCCCTCCCCCTCCTCCTCATCAACCCCCCTCCTCCTCATCAACCACCTTCTCAACCCCCTCCTCACTTTCTCCCTTCTAAATACCACCCCCTCACTTACCTGCTTCTTCTACGGCCTCTGCTCCGTCTTGACCCCGGCGCGCATGTGACGTCACATGCGCACCTCGTCATTAGCATGTACCGGGTGCCGAGGGGGTTGAGGATGGGGTGGTTGAGGATGAGGATGGGGGTTGAGGGGGGAGGATGAGGATGGGGGGTTGGGGGGGAGGATAAGGATGGGGGGGTTGAGGAGTGAGGTTGAGGGGGGTTGAAGAGGGGTTTGAGGTTGAGGATGGGGGGGTTGAGGAGGGGGTTGATGAGGAGGAGGGAGGTTGAGGTTGAGGAGGGGGTTGAGGTTGAGGGGGGGTGAGGAGGGGGTTGATGAGGAGGAGGGAGGTTGAGGTTGAGAAGGGGGGTTGAGGATGGGGTGGTTGAGGAGGGGGTTGATGAGGAGGAGGGAGGTTGAGGAGGGGGTTGATGAGGAGGAGGGAGGTTGAGGTTGAGGGGGGGTGAGGAGGGGGTTGAGGATGGGGGTTGAGGATGGGGGGTTGAGGAGGGGGTTGATGAGGAGGAGGGGGTTGATGAGGAGGAGGGGGTTTGAGGTTGAGGGGGGGTGAGGAGGGGGTTGAGGATGGGGGGGTTGAGGATCAGGATGGAGGTTGAGGGGGGAGGATGAGGATGGGGGTTGGGGGGGATGATGAGGATGGGGGGTTGAGGAGTGAAGTTGAGGGGGGGTTGAAGAGGGGGTTGAGGATGAGGAGGGAGGTTGAGGAGGGAGGTTGAGGATGAGGAGGGAGGTTGAGGTTATGGAGGGAGGTTGAGGTTATGGAGGGGGGCTGAGGTTGAGGGGGTTGAGGATGAGGGGGTTGAGGATGAGGAGGGAGGTTGAGGATGAGGAGGGAGGTTGAGGATGAGGAGTGGGGTTGAGGAGGGAGGTTGAGAATGAGGAGGGGGGTTGAGGAGGGTGATAAGGGAGGGGGAAGAGACACAGGGAAGGGAGAGGGGAGAAGAGACACAGGAGAGAGAGGGGGACACAGGGGGCAGCACATTTTCCACCCTCGGCTTATACTCGAGTCACTAATTTTACCCAGTAATTTGGGGTAAAATAGGTGCCTCGGCTTATACTCGGGTCGGCTTATACTCGAGTATATACGGTACTTTACCTATTTCTTATGTATATATCCAGGAATGAATATGCTGAAGAACTAACAATCGCTGTTGTTTTTACTGCAGCATGCAAAGTATATTTGGACTGTTGGTGACCTGAGGAGAAAGTGTCAGCAATGTGGCAAGTGTGCAGTGTAAATAGGCTGCGTGCGTGAGGCTAAACCGTTTGTTTAGTTGTGTAAAGCAGCATTTTAGAATGGTAATGTTATTAGTTGTAAGGTAGTGTTGTAAAATGGTGGCGAGTGTGTATGTGTTAGGTGGGTCTTGAGCATTTTCCACCCTTCCTAATAGTGTATTTTGTACCTTGTACGTTCCTGGCTAAAAGATCAGAGAGAGGACGGAGCCCGCGAAGGGCCAGACGGTCAGTATCCCCAGGGCGTCTGGAGAGACGCAGGGACACCCCGTTGGCTGTGTCTACTCCGAGGCTTCCGGAAGTAGGTGAGGTCCCGACAGTGAGAGGAGTAGAGGAGGCAGACAAATATGAACTGCCACACACAAAAGGGATTTCTTTGGGTCCCTTAAGACCCTCTTAGCCACACGGGTAAGCGAACAGGAGATGGGTGCGTGGATAGGGGGTTTAGCCAGATGGGCGTGGGCCGAGCAGTCCAACAGCGAGGCAGTGGGTAGTAGGAAGCCGGCCGCTGGAGTGGCGGCAACAGGGCCCCTGGGGGAGTTGGGCGGGCCGGGCCCGCAAGCAAACAGTACCAATGCAGTAGCCTCAGATGCAGCCATGAGACCAATTGTCTAGTGCGCATTGGACAACCTGGGGGCACATCTTCCCCAGGAGGTGAAGGAAAAAATCTGGAGGAGGGAATTTGTGGAACTGTTCTCCCTTCTTCCCATGTCCAGACAGATGGACACGGGCGAGAGGGGACTGCGAGAAGTTGAAGACCGACGCAGGTCCTATAGGCGACTGCCTAGAACTTTTGACACGTGGCTACAGGCCTTTTCAATCATGGCATGCGTACTATGCGAACAACACTCCAAGCAGGGCTCGGTTTGTTTGTATACATACATGAGATACGCAATGGCCACAAAGTTTACAGGACATGGCATGGTGGAGGTACAACGAGGAATTCCGCCAGTACCTGGCATCTAGGCCAGCGATGGCATGGAGCGATAAAGCAGCGGCATTCTGGCTGAACATTATGACAAATATGCGCGTCATGCCGCAGTGGTGGGGAGACAGGTCACGGCCCTGGCCTTCATGTTCAAGCTGGCAGGGCAGAGGGACCTTACAAGTTCATAGTGCGCAAGGTGGTGCGCGGCATGTTTAACGGTAATCGCAGGCCAGATACCATGCTGCCCCTACGGGTGTATGGTGGAGTACCTTGATCAGTGACCGGTGGGACGTTGTTCGCTGTTTATACATGCCGACGGGACGGCGTTATCCCGGTACCAATTTGAAAGGATGCTAAAGGTTGCACTACACAGTTTGGGTTTGGAGCAGTCAGAGTTTGGAACACACTCTTTCAGAATCGAGGCTGCTACCGAAGCAACTAGGTTAGTCTTACCGGACGCAGTGGTCAAGCGGATTGGGAGATGGGAGTCAGAACGTTTTCGGTCCTATTTGCGGCCTAAGGCAGTAGTCTAATGGATGTTGCTTTCTGCTTTCAGGAGGACAGAAGCAACTGTGGATTGTGGGTCACTCGTACATGTACTGGGCCCACAGGTTGTCCGCAGTTAGAGGGAAAGACACAACTGGGTTTTTCTGTCACGGACATACACGTGCGATGGCTCAGGGTTCGAGGCCTGCGGTGGGCGCAGGTGTATGGGCTGTTGGACACATACGCCCAGCGTTACAGTCAACCCAGTTTAATAATAATTCACGCCAGCGGTAATGACCTAGGAACGGTTCCCATGCGAAGAATGCTAAAAGTCATGAAGAGAGACGTGGAGAACTGGACGAAGAAGTTCCCGGGTACGCTTGTGATATGGTCGGAAATGATACAGAGAAGATCCTGGCGGAACGCGCGATACCTTGTCGGGTTGGATAGATCAAGGCAGAAGATTAACCAGCAGCTGGCAAGTTTTGTTTGGAAGTTGGGCTTCGTTGCCATCAGATATAAGGAATTCGAACCGGCCGGTGCTGACGAGTTTTTTCGTCAAGGACGAAGTACACCTTACAGAAATAGGGCTGGAGTTATTGATGTTGGAGTTTAGGGAGAGTGTCGTACAGGCCTTGGCTTTGATTGACAGCAATGGGGATCGCAGTTTCGGGAGGCGTCCCTCGCGTGCTCTGTGGTGGGAGGTGAGTTGCCCGGCCCACAGGCCTAAGTGGGCGTGGCCCTACCTCACAGGGCGTGCTTAAGATAAGCATTGGGGCTTTGGGCAGGGCTCAAGGTGTGGTGTCAATCATTTTATATAAGCCTAAATGGATCATGCTTGGGTCATGATGACGCGGAGGCTGCACAGGCTCCCTGGGTCAGCCCGCAGCGTTGCGTGACCCAGCGGAGCCTGTAAGGCTGCATCAGCCAATCAGAAGCGGCGGGGGTGGAACTTCCACTGCATTTGCGCGCCGGAAGTCAGTTCGGCACGGTCTCCGTGGAAACTCCCTCCCTCCCACCCTAATTTATTTGTATGTAAAAAGTTGTTATGGTATTGTTATTCAAAAAAAAAAAAAAAATTATATAAGTAAAGAGCAAGAGTGTTATTGGAGAAGTGGCAATTTTTCTTATGATGTATGGTTGTATTGTTGGCTAGGCGGGAGGTGAGTTGCCCGGCCCACTGGCC
This sequence comes from Discoglossus pictus, assembly GCA_027410445.1. NCBI lineage: Eukaryota > Metazoa > Chordata > Amphibia > Anura > Alytidae > Discoglossus > Discoglossus pictus. The sequence goes on along the minus strand of CM050167.1, from coordinate 267,378,717 downwards.
TAAGTGGGCGTGGCCCTACCTCACAGGGCATGCTTAAGATAAGCATTGGGGCTTTGGGCAGGGCCCAAGGCTTGAGGTCACTGTCCGTGGCCGGGCTCCCCCCCCTTTATGTTAATATGTTAATATGTATAATATATACAGATTTTAAGTTATGTTAAATAGTTAATTTATAATAAAGCTGTGGCCCGGGTTTTCTCCCAAAAAATTGGTGTGGTGTCAGTCATTTTATATAAGCCTAAATGGATCATGCTTGGGTCATGTTAATCTAAACTGTCTAGATGACTACATGTGACAACTATGTGTAAAAAAAACATTTAGCAAAATTAACTGAAGTGCATCTAACCACATTAACTTAGCAAACAATTTCAAAAGGGAAACTTTTTTTATACATGCCTTTCAAACTCTATCTGATACTTAAGAACACAGCTGCTGATTTCAGTGGGCTTTATTGAATATAAAGCAGGTTTTGTCTGTACAAACTAGCGAAATGCAATATCAGATAATCAAACCTCTCCCTATCTTAGCTTCCCATGTTTACAAACTCTTAGGAAAGGGTATCCACTTCCACCGGAAAAATGCCTGCTGCTTGCACCACCTGTTTATTTTACAGGAAGGCAGTGTGCCAATGAGACAACAGCATCTTGTTTTTGCCCTGCAATGTTTGCTATAAGTTTTATTTCAGGACATTTGCTGTTAATTACATTTGGTGATAACAAAATGTCAGATAAGTGGAATTTCCCTTTCTTGTCTCTAGTCTTCCTGTTTCAAAGATGCTCAGTTTAAGACACACTCAAGTTCCATATTTAGAACATATTTCATTTTGTAATTATAATATGCAAGTTATATACAATGCTAAGCTTTGCTATTAAAGGACCACTGTACTGCATTTACAAGTAAGGCAATGTTTGTTTGCTTGGCAAGATTAAAAAAAATAAAAGTAATTTTTTGCTTAGCTTTTAAACTGTCTGTTTTCTCCTTACCTAGAGTTCCATATTTCATCCTTCCTGTGTGTATCAGGGGTGAGGTCCGCTCTGTCTGTGGGCTGGACTTTGTATACTCAGTAAAGAGAGCGGGGCTCTGATGCATTGTCACTGGGCGGGACATATGGGGCAGCGGCATGCATGTTACAATAGAGCTGTTAACTCTGTGTAGGCAGTGGGGGAGGGGCCAATGATGTCATGGGGCTGAGGCAGCATGCTTCCAAGATCTGTGATAGTTCAGTGCACAGCAAGAGCTGGCCATGCCCCTTATAGACACAGGTAGGAAGAGATATACCACTCTGCTTGAGGGGAAAACTGACAGCTTGAAGCTAAGAAAAAATGTTAACGTTTATTTTAAACTGCATACTGTTTTTAACAGTCTATGGCCAGCAAATAAACATATGAGCTTTACTTGTAAATACATTACAGTGATCCTTTAAGAACATATGTTTCCACTTCCATAGCTGCTTCTTCTTTGATCAGCTGATATGTGCAATAAATTTACTGACTCTGTTGCAACAAGATGATTTTAGTGTCATTGACACCCACCCCTTCCCAAAAAATAATAAGCACACAGATAAGGGTGTCTTATAAAATAACCATGAAAATTGCCCAGAAGACATGATTACAAATAGTGGCAAATGTACTAAAATATAGTAGGCAATAAATGAAAGGTTTTCCCCCTTCTAAAATATTTTATCCAGGATCATTTCTAGTTTAACTATGGGTCTACAATATCAATTTAAGCACAGTTTAAGTACCATATATTATTTTAATGATTTTAGATTAAAACATTAATAACAAATGTCACAATCTGCTTCTTCAAGGGGCTTGATATGAACCTAGCTCAAACCTACCCCAGCAGAATCATGTAGTTCCTGTTCTCTGTGGCACAATATATGGCTTCTGAAGAGGGCAAGGCCGAAATGTACCGGCAGAGAATACTGCATACAGGTTATTTAGTGGCCCATGGCAAGACCATTTCCCAAGTCAGGATACAACACACAGAAATAGTCTCACACCTTGTATATGTGAAAACTATCTCTCAACCTTTATTGAATGAACAAAACAATATATTTATACTCTCCAATACCACACTCTTGTGTACATTTGTGTATGTGTGATGCCAGCCCATCTGGCTTGCGACCTTGGACTATCAAAGCTCTTGAGATCAAATTCATCAGATATCTAGTGATCAAACCTTTATGTTAAACTCAAGTGTTTGCTTAGGACTACTTGAAGTACATACATCTGTCTTGACCCAAGGTCTGTATGTGTGAGTGTGCAATGATCTGCAGCTAACTTCTATGCAGAGCATTTCTACCAATTCCAATATATCAAGTGCTATTATACATATGTTTGAACTTTTGTATGTATTCTCTTTTATGTAAGAGCAGTTTTATTCAGCAGGAACCTCCCCTTTAACGGGTAAAACAAAACATGCAGAAAAAAGATGCTTGTTTGTCAAGTGTGTACCAAACTAACAATATTAGCAGCTCTGTAAGCCATGGACATAAAAAAATGTTTTAGGAAACTCTGTATATAAGTACAGTGGAGAGAGGGGTGGGGAATGAGGGAACAGAGAGCCATTGCAAAGATAATTCGATAAAACTGAAATAGACAAAACAACCACTATATTTAACCTCTGTTATTACTATTTTATTATTATTATTATTATTATATATTATTATTATTGTTTATTTGTAATGCACCAACATATTCCGTAGTGCTATACATGCATTGTGATCAAGGCAAAACAATATTAACACATTACAAAGAATGGAGGGCCCTGTCTTTGAGCTTAGAATCCAGTGTCCATAGTGCTTTCCCCAAAGCACCTTGCAAGATTGAAAACTCGCAGACTTACAATCTATAGGTTTTCGGTGTGGTAGAGGAGGGTGAGAAATGCATTGTGCACGTTAAGGAGATGACGGTCATTAGCAGAGCGAAGAGGGCGGGTGGGAGAATACTTGGAGAGATGTAAAGGGGTGCAGTGTTGTTGAGTGCTTTGTAAATTAGGGTCATGATATATGGATTAAAGTGGGAATAGACGGGTGATGGGAAGGCCAGCCAGAAGTGAGTTGCAGTCAAGACAGGTTATTCATTTATGGTGGGAGCCCCATTTTGTGGAATCTTGTTCAGGTGCACCATTTACAGTTTTGCACCATATGGCCCATGACAAATCTGACATTGGATAATTTCTGTGGTACCCCATTTCCTGGTTTTATGTTTATTGGCTTAATGTTTAATCCATCCCTGCTTGCATCATTCACTGCAACAATAGCTCTCAAGAAATGTAAAGGCACCTCTCACAAAACTTCCACCAATGCATCATGGATCTCTCCAGGGTCCTGTATATGCATCAACATGTTGTCATTTTCTAACTAAAGACAAGCAGCCTTATTAAATTGTGATTCGACCAATTGAAAAGGGCTCTAAATAAGCACAGAACATATATTTTACAGAAGTTTTTAGTTCATGAACTTCTATCCAAAAGCAAGGTCTTCACTAACTAAAAACTTCTGTAAACAAATATGCTCTGTGCTTATATAGAGCCCTATTCAATTGCCCAAATCGCAATTTAATAAGGCTGTAAATATATGACATTTTTTCCTGCCTAATTATACTCTGACTGAGACTCATTTGTTTCTTGGTGAGGTGGTCACCACCATTTTTGCATTGGATATTTATATCAATAGAGTTTTATTTTACCTTTCTGAACCCAGCACCTAAAAATAAATTGGTAAAAAAAGTTGCATCTCAAGTTACAGATGTATGTGCTAAAGTGAGAGCTTAAATCTCAGATCATTCTCCAATTTATCATATAGATGTCGGGGGAGGGGGGGTATCGCATTGGGGAAGCAAGAACAACAGACCCCACCCTACCTCATCTTAATGAGATCCTACCAACATTTTCAAACTGCAGTAGAGTGCAGCAAATGTTTGCTCTTAATGCTCTGCAGTAAATTGTCAGCTGCAGGTCTTTGTGCTGTACATTCTGTAACAGTTTGGAAAAATTTGGGAGAGCTCCATTCCTAAAGTTGCTGGGATAACCATCAGTGTGAAATAACATACTGTGCCAAAAAAAGGTTAAATTACTGACTAATCCAATGTGTCTCCTTCCTTTTTTAATCAAAATAAACTGCAATGTTGTCTATATTGATATTTACTACTTGAAAGTAATAAGAGAGCTACATTTATTGTAGCACTTTAATTACAAAGTTGCATAAACTTGTGTTAAATCCCTACTAATAATAAAAGATACTACGTGACCTGTATATGAAGTGACAAAACCTTACCAGTGCTTTCATTACCATTATTGGAGCATTACACAGAGTACTAGGACTACTAGGACATACCCCTTTGAAAAAATAGCAGAAAAGTATAATTGTATGAATAATTGTATATGAAATGTAATAATGTAAAGATTGCTTATTTTGTACTTTGTAAAAATATTTTATTCAAATAGAAATTATCTTGACCACTGTGAACTTAAAATGTGCATTTATACCCACACATATTTGATACTGAATCATAAAGAAGTCTTAGCCTAGTCTTTTATACTATTTACTCATAATGTACATTATTTTAGAAAATAGAATGATATATATGAAGGGAGACAAGCACCAAAAGACACATCTACTGTGTCCATTTTGTTTGTCTAAAAAGCTTGGATTCTTTAGCCCATTAAGTATTAAAATATTGTTGCACTGTTAAAGTTATGTCAGGAAAACAAAGGCGTCAAGGCCTAGTAACTGACAAAAATGAAGAGATGTGAGCATTCTGTTGCTAGAATGTAAAATATATAAACTTCACTATGATATATCTATTGGTTTTGCCCAATTTAAAATCATCTTTCGGTAAGTTTCCAAGATAAACTAAACATATATCATTTATCTAAAGGTTTACTTTTATCTCTGATGTGGTATTTCTACAATTTAACTTTTATTATCATGTAGTCTAAATATTCTGCATGTTTTACAGTAAGAATTCATTTATAAAGTAAAACATATGGCGAAGTGATGTCTGAGTAAAGTGATTCTTTAATGAAATATTCACTGCAAATGTCTGAGTTGATATGAAGTGAAAAAAAATTGAGGGCAGATAACACCAAAAAATAAATATTTAATTTGTTAGATTACATTACTTTGAAGAAAAATACTTTTTTGGCAAAGTATTTTACATATTTACACATTTTCCAAAGGTTAATACACTAATACTTTTCTATGGTTAAAAGAAAAAAAAACTATTTTAGTAGTAATCTATAAAGAATTGAAGGCCTCATAAAGAAGTAATTTATTACAAAAAGATAAATGAGAAATTCTGTATGAAATAACCACACATAATATTTGTAAAGTAAAGTTACATAGTAAGATAGTTATTGAGATTGAGTTTTAGTCCATCAAATCAAACCTTCTTAGATCTCCTCTGATCGTTGTAATTCATGAATTGTTGATTATTAATTGTTTTAGAGGAAGGCAAACAAGAAATACCCATTGAAACATTGTCATTTGTCTCATAAAGGGAAACAAATATTCCTGACCCCAACATTCCGGCATTTGGATAACTCCTTGGATCAATAATCTTTCTTCTCCTTTTATCATACATAACCCTGTATACCCTTTTGATTGAAAAATATATTTAACCCCAGATCTATTGAATCTGCTGTCACAATCTCCTGGTAGAGAATCCCACAGTCTGACTGTCCTTACTGTGAAGGAGCCTTTTCTTTCCTTAAAATATTTTTTTTTCTTCTAATCTCAAAGGATGTCCTTGCCTCAGTTGAAAGCCTCTTGGCACAAAAAGCTCATCTGACAAAGCCTTATATTGACCCTTTAAGTATTTATATAAGGTAATCATATCCCCTTTTATGCGCATTGTGTTCCAGAGAAAATAAGTTGAATATGGTTTGTCTTTCTTCCTAGATTAGCCCCTCCATTTCCCTTATTCATTTTGTTTCCATTCTCTGTACCTTTTCCAGATCTAACATTTCCTTTATTTTAAGTGATATAGAAAACTGTACTCTATATTCCAAAACATTAGCCAACTACAGGCTGTGCTCCATAATCAAAAGGTTCATGAGCAAGTATATTACAATGAAACCAACACAAAACAATTAGACTAGTGTTAGATGGAACGCTGCAGTCCTGTTGTATCCTTTTGATCTGTATGTTTTTGGTGAGATCTTATTTATTTTTATATTCTAATTTGGAGTGTTTTGGACTATTGCGTACATATTTAGCCTATGGATAAGAAATAGGGAGGTTCCAAGTGAGTCATATTTGCTGTTTATTTGCAAAGTATACAGAATTCCAAGACTTAATTTGCAAGTAGAACATTAATTTAGACAATTAAAACAATCAAAAAAGAATACAATGTGAAATAAGATACTACATTGGGTCCTTGGTGTGTGGTACACTGGAAAAAAGCAAAAGAAAATCTGGAGCTCATCATACTCCTAAATTGCATGGGTTTGCAGTTGCTTATTTCTGCTTCTCATAAAGATGTTTCAGGGTGTTTAACACTACGGTCCAAATTAGGGTGTGTAGCACACTTATTGTTGCAATGATTCTTGCTGTATTTATTAAGATTTGTAATTATATACAGGTTGTGCACCAATTATCTGGGATTGGAAAATCCGGCACCTCCTCTAATCCGTCTCCTCCCTCAGGCACCAAACTGACCGCTTCCGCAGTCAGTTAGTGTCCGGATAGCATCCTTGAGTATCCTTGCACAGCCCCGCACAGCCTCACGCCTCTCCTCTACCCACAAGGACCGTTGGGTTCTTTGAAATCTATGCACCAGCACCCTGATATCTGGCTTCTGTATCAGTCAGAGTCTCTCCATCAGTAATCAGGACAGGTTACTTAGAGGCTGGAGATAGGTTCAGTATCACAGTCACCAGGATTAACTTTATCTAGCAAACAATGCAACAAAGCAGATTTACAAAGACAATGGAGGTGTTTATGCAGATAATCCATTGCTGGAGCCAAGCAGTCTGTGCTTTTATGGTGGCTCAATGGCCCAACATCCAGGCAGAGAAAAAAGGGTCCATGAAAGGGGTCTGTAACAGGAGTGAACCCTGATAGTACATGACTAATATTAAATCTAACACCATCTTAAAGTGAAATATTTATTATTACTTCTCTACATCATCAAATGGCGCACTCAAAATCAGCTGAACAAACTTCCTCAACTTTTAAAACCAATGTCTATTTGACTGTTTTTAAGATTTTTTATTAAATAACCTGAGTTATTTCAGCAACTGCCTACGCCTCTGCACGGTATGGGACTCCAGCTTCTGCAAGGTCCAAAAATCATAATCAATCTGTAAATGGCATGAAAATTCAAATGTTGCTGCAATCAAAACATGGAAACAAATACCTTTTTTATTTTTTAGACATTATATTCTTAATGGAAAAAAATGAATGAATTATTACAGTAAATACAATTATGAGAATTTAGAGGGATCTTGTAATTATTGGTCTACTGATAACCTGAAGGAGCGTGCCTGTATAAGCCCAATGTATCTAGCGGTGCAGAGACTACTACGTAGGATCAGTTTAAAAACAACAGTACAATTTACAAAAAAAGCTCTAGATGTTGGTGCAGTGTAGTTTTTTATGACTTCAGCAGCCCTTTACTGAGGGACAGTAGGTCCCACCAGAATAAGGTAGGGCGGCTGCTGGCAAGGCTCACTGTCACTTCAAAGTTTAGTGAATATAGTGGACAGTTGCTTGTTACTGATTTTCAGTACAAGACCCCCATTTTAATTGCAAGAAAATTACAACAGATACAGAGTGATTCAATTGGTCAAGCCCGCAGCTATCTGTCCAAAAGCTTAAACCGTAAACCATGCACCCGTAAGTAGCATTTCAGGGCATGATCATTATCAATTAAGCAAGTCCGTAACTACTTATTTAGAAATAGCCAATAGTAAATGAGACCGTCATCATGGAGGTTAAACACCCATCGATTAGCATTTAGAAGTCCGATATGTGATCGGACTCGCAATCCGGCAATATGCAAAATGATAAAAATGAATGAAAAAAATGTTATAGTCCATGTGGGTGGCCTGATATATATTAACTCCTTGATCGATGTAACATGGAAATGAAACGTAAAAACTATTATTTTTTAATGCAGATTTGCGAGCTTGAGACTGTTGTGCAATGAATTCTATTGTCTTTCGTTTCTTTCCCCGTATTTTAAGGTGCAGTGTTGATTTTTTTATTGGCATTTACAGTGCTATGATTAGGTGTTTAACCCCCCTGCGAGTCCTATCTGGTAATCGTAGGATTTTTTTCTACAACTTTAAGGGCCTCATATGCAGCCTCTAAGCATTTAAAAGGACCACACCATGCTTTAAACCTTTTTATTTTACCCAAAACAAAATGGTAAAATCTCTGTAAGAAATGTATTAATTGATAATAGAAGTAGAAAATGAGAAGAATAATTACAACTGGGTTCTATTTGTTCCTTTTTAGGGAAGTATTATGGACTGTGTATTGTTGAAACGGGTATACTCCAGAAAACAGTCTGGGGCTCCATTGGAAATCCACTAAACTAAGTAGAAACATAATACCACATATCTTATTCACTATATGTATGACGAGCAACCAAAAATACATGTTATGAAATACAAATGTCTGAGATCTGTTTATCAGGACTTCACAGTCATGATCCATCTCTATCAATAACACACAAAGATAGAACAAAGAAGGAATAGTGCTTACACATATTTACATATATTTATTTATTTATTTCATCTTTCAGTTGCAGTAATGTAGTAACAGTATAGTAATCTGGGCATCTTGACTCAATATCTACATGTACTTCCTTCCTGAGCCCTACTTTGTTCTTTGTCAATATTCAAAGCAGGTATATGCTATATTAACCCATCAACGTTAAACCTCCTAATGTGTCACATTATAATCTGACTAGCGACTTGCCAGTCAAAAAATGACGGTCAATAAAAGAAAGTGTTGAAATGCTGTTTGTCACACAACGTGAGTGTACTGTGTGCCTCAACTATATAGACCCCTCTAACACACCAATGAACGCATGTAATAACACTATAAGTGCCATGAGGGTCATCCAGGACCCTCATGACCCAAAGTGTAAGCACTGCACCATTTTAACCCGGTCACTTATGGCGGTCTATCCATACCCTCATAAGCCTCTATTTCACTCCATCAGTCCCATAAGAGTATAATTTGACAATTATGGGCCTGTTACAATGCAACATTAACCACATAAGTGCCATGACGGTCTTCAAGGACCATCATGACACTAAGTATAAACACTACACTGCACTATACCCCCCAAATAAAACATTAAATATCAACTAAACACCCTCTATACTAACCTATTAACACCTACACTACCTACCCCCTAATAACCCCCACCACTCTAACTACAGAAATCAAAAAAACTAAATTCATCAAAAAGCAGAAATCTACATTACATGAAATAAAAAAAACTAAAATCACCAAAAATAAAAAATGTACATTACAGAACAAAAAAACAACCTAAGTCACAAAAAATAAAAAAAGGAACATTACGGAAAATAAAAAAATACATTACAACCCCCCCCCCCCCCACTACATTTAAAAAAAAAATACACACCTGAAAAGGAAATACATATAATACATACAATACAATTAAATACATTACAATACAATTAAATACAATAAAATACAGTGAAATACAATACAATACAATTAAATACAATACAATACACCCCTATCTAATATACATCCCACTATGTAATATACATCCCACTATGTAATATACATCCCACTATGTAATGTAATATACAGCCCACTTTCTAATATACAATACAATCTACTATACATCCCCCTATCTATCTAATATACAATACATGCTATCTATATATAGCAACCCTAATTCTAAGCTACAATAAAATAATTAAGACCACTTACCTTTGAGATGTTTCTTCAGATCACCAACCTAGGGTAAAACAAATAAAAAAAACACACACATTCGCCCAGGCGGATGTCTCTGACGCTAATGAGCTTCCTACGGAGTGTTCCAGAATAAAATTAGCAATGGCGGCTTCTGATTGGCTGAAAAGGCTGTCTATCAAATTCAGCCAATGAGAAGACCCCAGTTGTGAACCAATGAAAAAGGTATACCCCCCAAAATACCACGCTGATTAGATAACACACCTGTCAATCTTTATTTGAACCAATTCTAAGGCTTTATTGCCATCAGCCAATCACAATGGAATATACCTCCACGTACTGATTGGCGAAGACATCTGCGCCTTCCCATTGGCTGTAATATTGATTGATATTAACAATAGCCAATGAGAATGCGCAAATCCTTCACCAATCAGTACGTGGGGGTGTATTCCATTGTGATTGGCTATTGTCAGTGCAACCAATCAGAATGTGCAGATGCTCCAACCAATCACCCTGTGGGGGTGTATTCCATTGTGATTGGCTGAAAGCATCTGCGCCTTGTGATTGGTTTAAATAAAGATTGACAGGTGCATTATCCAATCAGAGTGGGATTTTAGGGTGCATCCCTTTCTGATTGGCTCACACATTGGCGCCTGCTGATTGGGTGAATTTGATAGACAGCGTTTTCAACCAATCAGAAGGCACCATTGCCTATTTTCATCCGGAAAAGTCTCCGGGAGCCTCATTAGCGTCGGGGATGTCCGTGAGTGCGGATGTAAGTATATATATATTTTTTTATACAGGGTGTGGCAGAATAGGATCCGGAGGAGGCCGGAGACTTCGTGGGAAGGTAAGTACAATGTAGATTATGTTTATTTAGTTTTTATGTATGTGTATTAATGTTATGTTTTTTTTAACAGGTGCCGCTCCGAAGATGGTTAAAAGAATAAGGACGGGACATGCCGGTAAGGTGAGTAGAATATTTAGAATGTATAGAATGTTTCTTTATGTACTGTAAACGTGCAGTAATTTTTTTTTTTCCGTAGGTGGTGGATCTGAATTGACATCTGCAAAGGTAAGTGGTCTTAATTATTTTATTTTAGCTTAGAATTAGATTATTTTATATATAGATAGCATTTATTGTATGTTAGCTAGGGGTATGTGTTTTATATAGATAGCATAAGAATGTATTGTATATTAAATTGTGGTATTTATTTAGATAGATTGGGGATGTATATTATATAGATAGGATGTATATTAGATTATGGTATTTATTTAGATAGATTGTGTGATGTATATTAGATAGGGGTGTATTGTATTGTATTGTATATAATTGTATGTATTTGTATTGTATGTATTTGTATTGTATTGTATTTGTATTGTATTGTATGTATTGTATGTATTTCCTTTTCTGGTGTGAGGGGGGGGGGTTGTAATGTTTTTTTTATTTTCGGTAATGTTCCTTTTTTTATTTTTTGTGACTTAGGTTTTTTTATTTTCTGTAATGTAGATTTTTTTTTGTGAGTTAGGTTTTTTATTTTATGTAATGTAGATTAGTTTTTTTTGTGACTTTAGGCTTTTTTATTTTCTGTAATTAGGGTGGTGGGGGTTATTAGCGGGTAGGTAGGTAGTGTAGGTGTTAATAGTTTAGTGTAGAGGGTGTTTAGTTGATATTTAATGTTTTATTGGGGGGGTATAGTGCAGTGTAGTGTTTATACTTAGTGTCATGATGGTCCTTGAAGACCATCATGGCACTTATGTGGTTAATGTACTGTTCTAACAGGCCCATAATGGTGGTAATATACCCTTATGGGACTGATGGGGTTAAATAGAGGCTTATGAGGGTCTGTATGGACCCCCATGAGTGAGAGGGTTAATGAAGTGCTTATGGGGGTCTGTATTGACCCCCAGGAGTGACAGGCTCAATGAAGGGCTTATGGGGGTCTGTATTGTCCCCCATGAGTCACAGGGTTAATGAAGTGTTTATGGGGGTCTGTATTGACCCCCATGAGTGACAGGGTTAATGAAGGGCTTATGGGGGTCTGTATTGAACCCCATGAGTAACAGGGTTAGTGAAGGGCTTATGGGGGTCTATATTGACCCCCATGAGTGACAGGGTTAATTAGGGGTTTATGGGGGTCTGTATTGACCCCCATGATTGACAGGGTGATAGTGTATATTTGTTTTCTTTTATAACAGGTCCTTTAAGGACCTGTAACGTGGGAATTTTGAATTTTCATTGCAGCGGGGGTCCCCGATCGCGTGCAATCGGGACCCCCACTGCGATGGTTAATGTGGGGTTAATGCAGGTCTCCGAGCTTATCTCGGATCCCCTGGGGTTAATGCGGGTTTCCGAGCTTATCTCGGATCCCTTCTTGGGTAAGTTGTACGTGGCTGGGCTGTGAGCCTCGTTTTCGTTTTTTTCTGCGGCCATTTTTTCTCTCGCTTAGGGGACTTTCGGGTGTTTTAACTATAGAATTTGGACTTAAATGGAGGTGTAACTTCACTTTCAGAGGTCCTGGGTGCCCCCCCCCCCCCTTGCTATGGGTAAGCTTTTTATGTAGTTTTTGTATTTGGTGTGTTTTGACTGTTTTTAGTTGCACGCGGGTCGGACGTTATGGTCGTATTTTTAGTGCGTGTGGGTGTTTGTTACGTTAAGGTTGGTTCTGAGGTGTTTTTTTTTTCAAAGTCGTGCATGTGACGTTTTTAACGGCTCGCCTCGCTATGCAAGGCTCGCCAGCAATGAGCGCCTTTGGCGCTCATTGCCTCTCATTGCCTAAGTGCTACGATTTAACAATTGCCTAAGTGCTACAGTTTAACGGCTCGCCGTTACGGTTTTGTGGCGCTCATCGCTAAGTAGTACGTACTACGCAAACAGCGTGACGATGATTCATAGTTGGACAATTATAATATGTGATTCTGATACACAGAGTTATAGGCACATGGTGAAAAATCTATTTTTTCACACATTGCTAGTACATTTACCATAAACCTCTTCTCTAAAACAATACTTTACTTTCTAAATATTAATATTATTCAATATCAATAATATGTGAAAAACGATTGTGTAAATATTTTACACTGTTATCATATTTTTATTTGCAATTGTATATATGTAGTATTGCTCATGCAAGTATTAGATTGGATAAATACCATGAATATAACATGTGTTCTAAATATACAGGTGTAAGTGATTTTTGGTCACGTTGATGTATTCTCTTTTTCTTGAATGACTGTTTTACAATGTATTCATTCCAGGCTTCAGATTTGGACTACAGCAATATTTTATACATTTTATAAATAAAGATAATTTTTAGGGGACATATAAATGAAAGCATTTATTAGTTTGACTTAGTATGTAGGGACATATATATTTGAATTTCAGATCTTGCTTCTTACAATTCAACAGATCTCTCAGGGGCAATTGTTCAGACTAATTAAATCATGAAAAGCAAAATTGAAACTGGTCTAATAATAATTACATGTTTTAATGTATCTCATTATTGGATTGACTTTTTTTCTCCCACTATTTCTATTTTAACCACTTCCAAAAGAGGTTTGAAGAAATTTGGGCTATGTGGTTCAGCAGTGAAAAGTGCATTCATTTTTTGATGCAAAATCATAAAACCAGTGGTGGCTGGTGATCTTTTTGCTGGGTGGGGAGTAGAAGACTGTGGCTTGGCCCCTCTGCAGACACCACTTCTTGCCCAGGATTACCCACTGTGTCTAACTAGTCAGTCAACATAATCTAAGCCAACTCCACTCATTGGCTCTTTTTTCATGTCACACATATACCAAAGAAAAAATACCATGTAGGGAACATGCATAGACAAACACACCAAACAATAAACTGTGACAAACTGCTATTCTCTTCTCTTGTCTTTCTGACACTTATCAAGCAGTACATAATACTCAGGAGTCTTCCATACATGTTCAAATTTTACTTAAAATCTTAGGTAAGTGTTACAAAACATAAACTCAATCAAACAATGAAAACACTACTTTTACTTTTTTGAGCCTGCAAAAAGACGCCAATTGAATAGCAAATTAACTTGCAACCTCACTTACGGGCTACCGGATCGCCCGAAACCTCAATTGAAAATGGCTCAAGGTCTGTTCCCAACTACCCTTCAGTCCTTTATAAAAATGTTAATGGCCTGGTTTGCTTAAACAATGATTCTGTCTCTGTCTTTGTTTTTTGTCTACTTGTAGCTCCTCTGCAGTTCCAGCAGCTCCAAAATGGCAGTACACTTTTTCTCTGTGTGTGTCTTTACTGCTTGCAGCCACTCTGAGGAAACTCTGTTTGCAAATCATCTGCTCACAAATAATCTTTCTCTCTCTGTCTGTCTTTGAAGCCCCATTCAGATACCTGTCTCTCTCCTAACTGTTAGCAACAGTCCTTAAACACAAGGGCTTAGGTCCCAAGCAAAATTTAACAAAACTTCATTCAGATTGCTTGCTCAGCATGCAACAATCCAAAAACAGCCTTTTCTCTCCCTTTTTGCTTGCCTTGGAAATCGTCGAATTTGGTATGTGATGCGTTTTGATGAGCAGAAATTGCTTTGACACTCAACACTTCTTCGGTACTTGCTTGCTGTTGTCTGTATGAGTCAATTTACATTCCTCACTATGGGAACTATGGGTACTCATTGTGTTTGGAACTTTTCATGCCTTCTGAAACCAATTCAAGTGAGTACCAAGGTACCACTACATATATATTTATATATATATATATATATATATATATATATATAAATATAAACCAGTGGGTTACCTCGCATTACCTGTAAATAACTAGGTATTTACCTTGCATTATGTGAAGGTGCCATCGCTCGACCTCTTCAGCCTTCTTAAGCACTTCCTCATCCTCTTTCTTGCAGACCAATCAATCCATTTCTGAGTTTGTGTCTGGAACCCGTTTCTCAGTGCTCTTTTGCCTTTAGCTTCACCAAGCCTTAGCTTGTTGTTTTTTACCCCTTCTGCTTATATGTCTGGAGAGCAATGGTTCCAGAAGAAAATTATTTGCTGATTTTGGCCCATATCTACTAAGTAAGGTAAGGTTTTCAGCTTTAGTAAGCCCTGATAGCAGATTTCAGCTCTTATTCATTGTGCAGCGGCCTTATCCATGTTCAAGGTAATGCTTTTTTTCCCGGCTTTCACAAGAACCACTATGTATTTCTGCCTCAATTCTGCTACGTAGCACTCCTGCCTGATAAAGACAGATTTCAACCCTCTTCCACTGTGCATTATCCTTGCCCAAGACTAAGGTAATGCTTTTTGGCTTTCGCAAGCCCACATGGTGGATTTTGGTCCAAATCTACTAAGTAGCAGTACTAAATCAGCCTTCACTAGGCACTACCCCAATAATTTATTAGGCAATTGGTGTTCTTGCCCAATGAGATGTGCCTTTTCAACATCCCAATCACTTTCAAACAACCAGTGTTCTTACCCATGCCCAAAGACACAACCCTTTTTACCATTTGACATGCCCCCTTTCAACGACAGGTTTTAGGCCATTTTTCACCAAGTAAGGTCAGGTTGCCAGCTTTCAGAAAGCCCTCTCAACAGATTTCTGCCCTCAACATGAGCCTTCTGTAGGCACTACCTTGATTATTTTGCTCCCCATCGGTGTTCTTGCCCATGACCAAGGACAAACCTCTTTCACTGTCAAGTGGCTTTCAACAAGCATCATAGTTTGGTCCCAAATCTACTAAACCAAGTCACTGCCTAAGTTTCAAGGTATCGCTTCGACTTTACCCAAGTAACTCATTGCTGATTTTGACTCCAAACAGCCTCCTTACTATCCCCAAGGACTATCCGGCCCTGTAAGCAGGCCAGATTTCCGGTAGCACCCGTCCACATTTTAGCTACCCCTTGTCATAAGAGAGGAAACCAACCACAAATATATATATATTGTATATACAAATAGATACACATATACCTACACACATATATTCATACACACACAGTCACCCACACCTACATACAAAGGTACACACTCATGTTCGCAGAGGTACATATACACAGAGGTACATTTAGCCACATACAGATACCCATATATTTCAATTATAACTATATAAAGTCACACACACATACAGTATATAAACACAGCTAAATACACTCAGTCACACAGATATATACAGAACACGTGTAGAGTGGTGGGTGAAGATGTGTGTGAGCACAGGTGAGAAAATTAGAGGCTCCTGTTGAATACTAATTGCCTCACCTGTGTTCACACACTGTTAAATTGAATACCTGACCTGTCTGGGGTGCCTTGAGGAGCGATTTGGATACCACAACTGTACAGTGTTGGTGAGGTACAACCTGACCAGGAAAGAGAAAGAGGGAAGGAGGAACAGAATAAATCACGACCAGAGCCTTTAGAGAGGGACAGGAACATGAGGGTTCTCTGTGGGGAGTTGCATTACAACCTGCATTACGGTATATTCCGAAAGTGCAAGGTGACTGGCTGAGCTTCTAGAGAAAGATGGGGATGTGTAAGTGTTGTGTGGAGCTTCTGCAGGGTGTTAATAAAGGACAAGCTAACTCAGGGTATTTGCAGTAGAATGAAGGAAAACATTTCCTAGAGCCTTTACAGAATGATGGAAATGTGCAGGCCTGTATGAGGCATGGAAAGCAGGATGTAGGAGAAGTACTAATGCAGATAAGTTCCACTGTAAAAGGTACATAAATAAATAAAACAAATATTTTTAATATTTTTTTATAATGTAATTGACTTACATCATGATGTGGTCCAAAACATCAGGACATATACATTTGCTATACACAGCCTCTATAGACTGTCTTCAGCAAAGACAGTAAAGTTGTCTGGTCCTACATATGTCTTAAGTAGGAGGTGCCAGAGGCAGAGCATGTTTTCAAGTTATTTTTTTTATATATGCCAACCCCCAAGCAACTCCATTGGCTGAGGATAGTTCATTCCACCATCCCCAGCTTAATCTGAGAGCTGCTTTGCCCCAGCCCTCTCTACATTTTTACTCTCACTTGCAGAGTAGGGTGCATGATTCAGATTTGCCTAAATTCAATTTTGACAAACTGTTACATGTGCACGGATTTTAAATTAACAAATATGGCCAAGGAGGCAGTTAAAGGAGGCAGTTAAAAAAAAATAAAAGTAGAATATTTAAATTTGAAAGAGAGGAATGAAGAGCCAGTATGCTTAGTGAATAAAATATCAGGACACTATATATATATAAATATATATATATATATATTTATTTATGCAGTAGCTCATATTTTTGGAGGGCTGCTGCACCAGATGAACTGGCCACCCCTGCACAAAACTTTAAAATTACACAGTTTATGTATGGGAAATGGTTCTGTTTTAGGCGCTTGGCATATATTATCCCAGGGGACCTATTCATCCAAAATTTCCAGTTATATCACAATCTAGATAATTCCAATATTATGTTATTCTGTAACACTAACAGCCACATTAAATTCCCTGAACGTGTAAAACCATAGCTCGTAACTGTGTCAAGTTTTAAGAACAATCACGGCCTGTTATCAAATTATCTTTAAAGATGGTGGAGCATGTCAAACCACAAGTTTCAGGCACACATTTTTTATGATCATACATTCCTCAATAGTTATCAGCGCATGGGATACCATCCTCTAGACAGGTGATTCTCAACATGTTTGTTCTGGGAACCAGCTAGTCACCATCCAGTGCTCATGCGGGCCCCTGTGAGATCCAGAACATATTTAACAATGTGATTCTTTATGTGAGTTACTCCATTTTCATCTAGCTTTCCACTGATTTGAACAGAATAGAGTTTAACTGCTTATAAGTTCCTCTATTTATAACTAACTAAGAGTGATCACATGTATAAAATATTAGGCTCTCTTCATCTCTGTGGACCAGCAAGTAGGTTGCTTGAGAATCACTGTTCTAGACCTTTCTTTCATTAAAGGCTAGAAATGCTGCTAAAGTTAATATTACATATTTGCAGAATTATTGCCAGCATTTGTACTAAAATAATTGCCTAAGTAAAGTATGGAGTCATATCCTGGATAATAATGATGAAATTATTTAACACCTAAGATGCTAGTAAAAAATGTTAGATGCTTATAAACAGTTAATTTATTATGGGAGTCACTGTAGTGCTAAAGATGGCTGCATTGACTCTGGAGGTGAGCAAATTGAAGATGTCTTTTAATGGACCAAAATAATGTTATAATGAAGGTCAGAGGTCCTTCTAAATGTCAAATATGTTTTGATTTCATAATGAAGAAGAACAGATTGTTGGGTTTTCACCTCAATTTAAGCTATTTGTACACCATATATTGTGGCTTCTAGGTGCACTCGAAATGTTGAAGTGTAATGGATATTTCATTTTCTTAATTTTTATTTCAATCTTTTCCTTTTGACATAGTTATTGTATATTAGCTGTGGAGCTAGATAAGTTGAGTATCAAAAAGTAATAGTATGGTATGAGACTACATAAATGCTATATGTTGTTGTTGTTTAATCATTCAGTCATGTCCAACTCTCTGTGACCCTATGGACTGCAGCACGCCAGGTACATCTGTCAGCTATTGCCCCTCGGAGATCCATCAAGCTCATATTCATTGCTTCAATGACCATCTATCCATCTCCGCCATTTCCTTCTTCATGTGCCATAAATTTTCCCTGGATCAGAGACTTCTCTAGGGAATCCTGTCTTCTCATGATATGGCCAAAATATGTGAGCTTTCACCTCATGATCATAACAGTTTGGTTTGATTTCCTGTAGAATGAATTGATTAGATCTTCTTTCAGTCCAAGCGTTTTTCTCCAACACCACAATTCAAAGGCGTCAGTTCAACTGCACTCAGCCTTATTTTTAGTCCAGCTCTCACATCCGTATGTTACTACTGGGAATACCATACTTTTAGCTATGCGGACCTTTGTTGATAGTCATATATCCCTACTTTTTAATGCTTATCCAGATTTTCCATAGCTTTCTTCCCGAGAAGCAAACATCTTTTAATTTTATGGCTGCAGTCAGCATTTTAAGAGCTAAAATAAAATCTGTCGCTGCCGCCACTTCTTCGCCATCTATTTGCCAGGAAGCGAGATTGCCGTTTGCCATGATCTTTGTCTTTTTGACGTTGAACAGCAGGCCAACATTTGCACTCTTCTTTCACCCTCATCAATAGGCCCTTTAATTCCTCCTCATTTTCATCATCTGGGAGTTCTTTATATTTTTGGAGTTGAGCTTGCAGGATCTTAAGAATTACCTCGCTGGCATGTGAAATGGCTGTAATTGTTAGATAATTGGAGCACTCTTTGTCACTGCGTTTTTTGGGATTCTTATATAGACAGACCTTTTCTAGTTTATTTGTCATCGCTGAGCTTAAAAATTATAAATCTAATATAATTATACATTTCCTATGATTTTAACAGTCCATTAACAGATCAGTCAAATAGACACTCCAAACATGCTTAGAACAGTAGTGATGTTGGAGGCTGTCCTCGAGTCTCAAACTCCAGAGACTGATTGGAGAAGGCAAAAATGCTTGTTTTTTACAGCCTGCTGTATTCTTCATAGAGATCCATGATTTGCCTTTCTGTATATCTTCCTGCCTGTTTCCTACACACCAATATTTCTGCAGGTAGAAAGGAAAGCGAGTGAAGTTTAGTAAACAGAATAAAATGTTTGTATGAGCATTTACACAACACTCTGGCCCCTATTTAATTGTGAAAATTACACGCACAAAAGACCGCAATGTAGCCCATAAAAGTTTAATTGGCTTCTTTTACCTACCCGCATTCCATTTGCGAGTTACAGGCTCAAAATCCCTGTGCTTGTCAAAAATGTAACTCCGTCCTATCTATTCCTTTGATATATCAAGCCTGTAATTGTTACCAGGGCAAGATGCAAATTCCTTATTTAATTACATCAATTGCTTTCAAACCCGTAAATGGCAAATGTAGCAAAAACTTTTATGAGTACTAGAAAGGACTCACAAGTGGGTTAAACACCTATTCATATATCTGCAAATGCAATTAAAACACACTAAAGTACTTAAAAATACAACGAAAGCAATGAAAGGCATTAGAAACAACTGCACAACAGTCTCAAGCTTGCAAATCTGCAATACAATATATTATTTTCACGTTTTATTTCCGTGTTATTTTGATTCCAGGAATCAAGGAGTTAATATCATATCATATACATATCAGGCCACCCACGTGGACTTGAACAGTTTCTTTATTACTTTTTATTGATTTCTACATTGCTGCATTGCGAGTACAATCGCATATCAGACTTCTAAACACTAGTTGATTGAAGTTTAAACTACATGTTTTACTGATGTCATAATGACGGCCTCATTTACTATTGGTTCTTTCTAAATTGTAACTTACGGGCTTGTTTAATTGATTATGATCATGCCCTGAAATGCTACGTATGGATTCATGGTTCACGGTTTTAGCCTTTGGCCCTGTAATTGAGGGCTTGTTCAATTAAATACCTCTGTAACTGTTGCAAGTTTCTGACCCGCAGACATAAGGCCTGTATGACGGTAACTATGGGCTTAGAATTAAATAGGGGGCCTATGTATTTAGAGCAGTTTGCAGACCTTCTTAGGTCAAGAATTGTGAGACTGTATTTAGAGATTCAGATAAAGTTTTGCAAGACATAGGTAGGCAGATCTCAAATTAATTTCTGCATATTTTCATGAGATCTAAATTACTCTGATATTTTCTGCCTAATATTTTTCTTTATGTTTCTTTAATACTGAAGATTACTCTTTGAGAAGATGAAGTATCTATGTAAAAGTTATGAAATTGCTAATCCACTACTCCACATTTGTGCAGAGAGGAACCTACTATTTGAATGATGTCATTGACATTCAGAATGTTGAGCTGATTGAGTCAAAAGTTAAATAACTAGCTCAAAAACCAAACAAATTAGATCTCAAAGCAGTAAAAGGCATCTTCTAAAACACCTACATTTGAACTTCTATAAGCAAACTTTATCATATAAGAACTACTTGTGTTTTTCGTATTTTTCTATCAGTCCTTAAATTGCTACCTGTTGTAAAGGCCCCTATTACCATTTATTCCCCTGAGTTTAAAGGGAAATCTCTCTACATTCACTGGATGTATTAGTAAAACGCATACACTTATCCTTTAGTGGAGGTGGAAGCAAATTGATGTATTCTAATCAGAAGTAGCTTCCACAAGTGAAACATATTTAATTGTCAGTTTATGAATTGCACTCTTTGTGTCTCTTGTATGCTGTGGAGAAACACATGGCTGCACGTTAATAAACCGTGCCTGTTTGCCCTGGCGAATGCTGGTCGCTGCATGGCTGTTGGGTATAGTAAATTTGGGCTAAATATAACAGATCATGGTCAGAAAAACAGTCAACCAGTTTCAAAATAAGGACTCTATCATGAGCAAATTAGAAGGATGTTTTAAGGCTGGGATTTAATGGTTTGGAGCTGAAAAGACATCACACATTTCTAAATCATGAATCATTTCATGGCATTATTTTATTTTCCCTGGTAGATCTGTAGCATTGAAGGCAGTGATTGAAAACTGTTCACAATGTGGTTTCTAAACATAGAAACATAGATTTGACCTCAGATAAGAACAAAAATGGTAAATCTAGTCCGTTCATTCTTTCTAGCTAAAACCTTTGTTTAATTAAGCCTTTGGGTGGCCTAATGCTTATGCCAAATATGCTTAAATCTCCTGTGTTTGACCCTACCAATTCTACTTGAAGACAATTCCTCTTATTTACTATCCTTTCTGTAAAGTTGTACTTTCTCCACCTGCCATATAACTTTCATAAAATCGTCCGGAAAATCAATGGGGAGTAACAGAAATGTATTAGCATGTTCAGCAAGTGAACTGTCACTTCCTATATGGATTCATAATTAAAACCATATTTATTATGTGTGTCTGAAAGAGAGTTGCCTTATAGAGAAGACAATCCAACTCTAACTTGCAGATCACAATGACTGAAGCATATGTATAGCCCTCATCTGCTGTCAATGCAGCTATATCAAATGTTCAACCTAGTAGACCTTGTTTGAAAGTGTTCCTTTGTGCCAACCAGACTGTACTTCCACTGTACACAACAAAGACCCAAGGTTATGTCTTGTATTTTAAATATTGTATTACATGTTTGTATTGTATAAGGAATACAGCTTTATACAGTAACCTGAATGTTACGTTTTCTAAAAGATTGTATTTAGAAAATTAGCATGTAACATATTGTTACATATTAGTCCACTGGATAACTGTTAAAGCATTAATAATACATAATTATCGTACCACAATTATACCTAATTTTAACAGAAAACGGCAGGAAAACTGCATAGTAAGTAAATAGAAGAGCTTGGTGAGCAATCAATTTGGCTAATAGTGTGGAGGGTGTAGAGGAGCTTAATGCCAGCTGGTTGTTTTACGCTGTTGATCTGGACTGTTAGGTTTGCAAACAATGTTAGTTTTGATCATAGCATTTGGGGTGGGGGGCACAGCCAGTTGGCCATACCTGTTTGAAGGTTATCAATTTAATCTATTTAGATTTTCACTGCGTCCTAGGAGCGGGTAAGTAGCCATTTCAGTCGCTGTTATGGAGCATTTCCAGGCACGGGTAAGCAGGCCCATGTTAGGTTAAGATCAGCAGATGGAAAACATTTGTTGCCAAAAGGATATGTGAAATAAGTAGTAATTTGGCCAGGGGGATGTGCTGTGGTAATATGCACAAGTGATAGCTCACTGGTCAAATCATTGTGTCCAGAAAGGAGTCAACACAGGGCATTGCCACCAGGATTGTGTCATGGGGCCTCAGTTTTTCCTACACAGGACTGTTGCGTTAGAAATAATTTCTGCTACTCTGACAAGCTGCCATCCATGTATCATTTTAGAGTAGTTGTCTGTGGTGGAGTATTTCACAACCCAAATAAGCTTATCATTACAGACCACTCACCTACAGAGATGTCAGGTTGGCTGATTCATTCTCCACCTTCTTCAAACTACTATTGGTTTATTACTTTCCCCACTCCTTTAAAGTATAAGCTTTCAGGAGCAGGGACCTCTCCTCCTTTTGTATCAACGTGTATTGTACTGCCGTTATGTGTCACCCTATGTATATCATTTATTTTCCCCTTGTGCATAATGATGCATAAAATGTTTGTATTTTATTAGGTTAATAATATTCATGATAATAATAATACCTGTCAGTACAGAGTTTTTAATTATGGAATTTCTGCCAAACCATAAATCCTCTTTCCTAGGATGCTGAAGTGGTTTCACCTGAGCCAGCAGTGG
Source organism: Discoglossus pictus (assembly GCA_027410445.1). Classification (NCBI taxonomy): domain Eukaryota; kingdom Metazoa; phylum Chordata; class Amphibia; order Anura; family Alytidae; genus Discoglossus; species Discoglossus pictus. The sequence goes on along the minus strand of CM050167.1, from coordinate 267,355,519 downwards.
GACAAAATTGTCAATTACAACAGTGCCTGGTGAGGCTGAAAACTTAATTCAGATATCTGTTGCATTGTAAAGGATAATTATTGTTATCTTTGAAAAGAGGTATTTGTGTAGCCCTGTGGGAAACGTTTCAATTTGGTCAATTTTAGATTGTAGTATGCTAACGATCTATAGGAAGTGTTTAGTCCTTGAAGGGTTGTGAGAGCAATGTCATCCGTGAACAAATACTGTATTGTGTTAAATAGTATAGTATATATATTCTATGTTCTGTAGAAACAGTACAAGTTTCATAAAATGGTGTTCACAACAGTGGTTCTAAAATAAGCACAAATATTAGAGTATTATGGAGTGATAGGGACAACCCAACCTGACCGGTTCTGTTAGAACAGAAAATGTTAACATTTTAATACATCTAAAAATGTTTAAAGATGACCTTAACTTCATCATTACTAATAATGTGTTAAAGGGTCACAATAACAATACAGTGTGCATACTTTTAAGTGGCAAATGTTAGTCTCTTATCATATCCCTCCTCAACTACTGCAACTCTCTCCTTGCTGACCTCCCCATCACCTGTCTCTCTCTTCAATCTCTTCAATGAATGCCTCTGCTAGACTCATCTGCCATACTCACCGATAAATGTCTGCAGCTACTCTCTCTCAAACACTCATCTGGCTTCCCATAGCCTCCAGAATAAAATGTAAAATCCTGTCCCTAACATATAAAGTTCTCAATAATAATGCACCCTCTTGTATATCTGCTCTTGTCTCTAAATACTCTCCCAAGCATCCTCTTTGCTCTGCTAATGAGCTTCCTTTTTTCACCACTCTTATCACCTCCTCTCACTCCCGCCTTCGGGACTTTTCTTGTGCTGTTCCTATTCTTTGGAACACCTTGTCTCAGTCCACTAGACTATCCTACTGCCTCAAATCCTTCTAAACCTCACTAAAACTCACCTATTTAAAGAAAAATATCACATTCAGCTGTAATTTACTCAATATATTATACCTCACCTTTCTATACCTCACCTATACCCTCTAGACTGTAAGTTTCCAAGTTTTAAATCTTATTGAGTGCTTTAGACAAAGCACATTGTTTGCTTCACTTTAAACTCAATAACATGGCCCTCCATTCTTTTGTAATTTGTTAAGTTTGTGTTTGACTTGTAGCCATCTTTCCCCTACTTATTGGTATAATTCATGAACACTGATGCCCATGAAACAATTTTGTCCTGCTCATGACTGGCTTTGACTAATTTACTGTCTGCCCCAACAATACCCTGCCTACTGACTGTCCATGGTTTTAGATTGGCTCACAACCCTTCTACTCCTGTTAATGCCTTACACAAATACCACAACGAATACCACAGTCTGCATGATAACAAACTTTACTTTACAAACTTTTAGAAGAGTTTTATAAGTATCAAGTATAGAGTAACTATTTTATTACTCACAATTTAAAATGTTGTATGCACTAAGAATTATCTATTTCATCATTTATCATTCATTTTTATATCGCTTAAATATGATAAATATTGTTTTTTTTTGTCTTCTTATTTAAAGACAGAATTAAACATTTAATGGTTTATGGAAAATCATGTGAACATTTTGCTAGAGGCTTCTTTAGTTATATTTTTGAATCCTTAAGCCAATAGTTATTGTTGGAAAGATGCCATTTAAAATACAAAACATTAAAACAGTACAATGAAATATGGGGATTTCCCATCATGTACATACAGAGAATGTGCATAAATTCCTGAATGGAAATGTTATTTTAATAGCGTAAGATGTTTGTTATTACTATTAATAGTATCAGTTTAAATATGTATGTTATCCTTTTTGTGTCAAATTAGATGCTGTAAATACTTTCATTACACTTAATGTGGTTTCAGGGTCAAACTGTGTTAACTGTATATAAAACATAAAAATAAACTTTGGTGAACTTTTGTTAGCTAAGTCATGTAAAACAGGACACGAAAATATGCATTTTGTGGTTATCAAGGGCCCTATTAAATTCCAAGCCAGTAACTCCAATTAATACATCAATCTTGTCTGTTAGATATTTATTTAATGTGTTAGTTTCATTTTTTTGATACATGATAAACAAAATGCAGGGATATATGGCCTCTAATCTGAGTCCTGGTAAGGAATCAAAGAACCAGCTGATATATTTCTTACCTCCTCAAGGTATTTCAACAAATGTGATTTATAAAGCGAGCCAAAATATATCACATTAATGCTAAAATGAAATCAATTATCTAACCAATTAGCTATAAACCCTCTCAGTCTGAAGAATGAAATGTATCAATACAAAATCTATGGTAACCTTTGCTTAATTCTATATGCACACAAATGAATTAAAAGTAAAAAATAAAATAATATATTTACTGAACTTTGAAATAACTCTAAATATTTTACTGAATAAGACATGTAAATATCTTCATATGTTCACAAAAAATATATTTTAGAATAAGAATTCCATATACTTAGTGAAATCAAATTTGTCAGGTTAAGGTCAACAGGATGAGATGATCACAATTCAGGCGATTATTAATATACTAGCAGCTTGAAGCCATGGCAATGCTGTTTGCCACAGAATTTAAGGCTTTTGCTCTTCCGAGTACCTTCGGGGCTCATTGCGAGTCTCTCCCCTTGTGTACTTTTGCTCCTCTGAGCACCTTCGTCGCTCATTGTGAGCCCCGCGCTGAGCACCTCTGGCGCTCATTGTGAGCCTCTCCCCTCATGCACTTCAAGTTTCATGCTTTGCAACGATCATCATCGGCGCTCATCGCAAAGACAGATATATAAGTAAAGTGTTAAATATACAATTTGTTTAGTGCAGTGTAAATTAGAAAACATTTTCAGGTCTCAGAGCATAAAAAAAGTGATGTAAATATGTAACTGCTTTGAGAGTGTTATCGCTGTCAGCCAATGAGCAGTAATCCAGATATATAAGTGCAGTGTAAGATGTAATTTTTTTTTGTGCAGTGGAAATGTAAATTTTTTATTTTCAATTACAAATGAATAATTATTAAATTAATGTATGTTAGTCGGGTAAACCGACATTTTAGAATCATGATGTTATAAGTTGCAAGTTAGTGTTGTAAAATGGCGGCGATTGTCTATGTGTTACGCGGCTCACGAGCATTTTCCGTCCTTCCTAATAGAATCTTTTGTACCTCGTTTTCCTTTTTTTCGGCCCTAATTTTTTTTCTCATTTACCTGATTTTTAAGTGCCGAAACTCACGAAATTCAACAAGCCCGCAAGCATTGGCAACAACACGGAAATGCTCACAACTATATATGTGATCAGACTCTGAAGTGTTTCATCCAATAAATTTTCTCTGAAATGATACTTCAAAGGTCCCTATAATCATTGTTTAACCTAGTAGATCAGATAATCACATATATAGTTGTGAGCGTACGAGTTGTTGCTAACGCTTGCGGGCTCGCGTAGCGAGCCGCGGCCCTTGCTACGCGAGGGCCACGGGCGAAGGCGCTCCTTGCCAGCAACTGCGACCCTCGCAAACTTTACGTCGCAACGCAAACAACACGACACACCAACTGCGACCCTCGCAAACTTTACCTTGCAACGCAAAAAACATACGAGACACGTTACCACACATTACGACCTCGCAAAAATCGGCCGCAACTCGCGAACATGACAAAATTAAAAACACAATAAATACACACAGCACATGCATAAAAAGCTTACCTACAGCAAGAGGGAGCATCCAGGACCTCAAAAAAGCAACTTACACCTCGATTTAACTAAAAATAAAACAGTTTACACACTAAAAAGTTTGCTAAGCAGACGAACAAAACGAAAACGAGGCTACAGCACTCTAAACACGCAAAACACCACAAACGACCTACAGATATTCTGCTAAGACGCATACCACACTATACCCGCCATTTTACACAACTACGCTAACGGTTTGGGCTCGCGCACGCACAGTATTACACTGCACACATTCTGCACGCTTACACAGCAGCTCCACACCACTAATGCTGCAGCAACATCAAAACAGATTGCCAGCTCTTCAACACAATGCTTCAAAATAGGTAAAGTATATTCATTTATTAATGTATTATAGATTTCATTATTATACACCAAACAGCATTAGCTCACTTACAATTTTATTGCCGTCATTTTTTGACGGGCAATTCTCTAGTAGTAATTATAAATCTAAATAGGAGATGTTTAGCTTTTTTTAGTATATTTAGGCAACTTACCCTAAACTGTCCAAAATGTAAATCAGCCCATGAGATGTACACTTACTTTAGATGCTGATGCTGTCAAATCTGTCATTGCTAAATTGTTCCAATCCAAGGCACTTCCTTGGATTTTTATTACCCACAAAGTTTTTCACAGTTTTAGTCCCATGGGATGATAAGCATCAAGTAATAACATAAAACATGTAAATCATATCTTCTTAGGAATCCATAATGTCTGACATCAAACCAAGATTTGGATATAGATTAATTTTTATCCAGTGATACCTCCAATTACAAGGCCCAGCCTAACAAATGAGATAGGCTTGGCACCAGGGATAGGCAATGTCAATCCTTGATTTCCCTCGTAGGTAATGCTAAGTAAGGAAGAAAGTCTGACACAGCAACTGCTTTACTTGTGCACAGTAGGGGCCTTATTCAAATGCGATTTGGGCAATTAAATAGGGCTCTATATAAGCACAGAGCTTTTTTTTTAGTTAGTGAGCTTCTATACAAAAGCAAGGTTTTCACTAACTAAAAACTGCTGTAAAAAAATATGTTCAGTGCTTATATAGAGCCCTATTCAATTGGCCAAATCGCATTTGAATGAGGCCGTAGGGAATTACTGAAATCTAGGGGCATTTGAATGAGGCCCCTGGACTGGTTTTGGCACTTTAGGATTTACATTGCCTATGCTGGCTTTACACTATATGGAAGTACAATTCACAAACTGCATGTATCTGCATGTGCATAAATCTGTCCAGTGTCCTAGGCCTTTGCCCTTCATAAACAATGCCACCAAAATGCAGTTTTATATTAACAGACTTATTATCGTATCTTCATTCTTGACATATTGAAGCATTGACTTTAATACATTGTTTTATGTGATACTGTTTTTTCTTAGTTCTGTGGTGCATTATTATGGTGCCGTAACAACCTGAAGCCACTTAAGGTAATAGACAAGTACAGAAGAGATGGTATATGGTTATCAGAAAACTCATTTCTAGATCACATTGCTGTTAAACATTTAAACCAGTTTTCCACAAAAAAATGATATATTGATATATTCATCAACATCAGTGAGATTTTGTCCTTTCTCAGCTGCTGACTCATTCATGTATACTGTTTCAAATCAGCATAAATGCAGTTTTTGCGAATAACAACAAGAAACTTAGTAACTGATCTCATGGGACAATACTTTGTATGCCCCTTTGTTTGGAAGTTTTTAACAATGTGTTGTTTATAACATCATATCTGGAAAAGCTCCAGTGTGAACATGGAGCCACTGAGCTGGTTCTGTGATGTGTTCCATGTTACACTCATGCAACAAAAGTATTGGGAACATTTTCATTTCTGTTTATAATGATTTGACATGAAGACATTTACTGCTGTCGATAGCTTCTTCATTATCATAAGGATAATGCAATGCAATTAATTATTGGAACCCAAGTGTGCAATTGAATGTATGTCTATGGTAGTTTAGTGTTGAGGATAGATAACAGATGTATAAAGCAAAGGAAAATATATCCATCAGATGTGTAAGATCACATTTATTCGTGCCAATTAATAGTAGTTCTCCTGGCTTTTGCATAATCCATCCTATGCTATGCATACAGCTGTGTAATACAGCAAGCACATGCCTAAAAGGTGCACGTGTGCTAGCATAAAACAGGAAGGGTCCCTTTTATTTATCATTATTATTGCTTTGTTTTATTATTGAAGCTTCAATTGCTGGTTTAGTATCTCCAGTTCTGTTTCTTAATTGATTCATTATGTTCAGTTAATGCATGATCTCTTTAAGGTCCACTGTTGCTTCCTTTATTTATTTTAATTATACCCCACTTTTTCATGGTTCACAGCCTTTCATCATTTTACAATATATTACTCATACATGACCCATAACACTAGAATGAGCTAATTATGCAAGTCTATACAAAGTATTTCATAACAGGCATAAATTATACAATGAGCCAAAGTCCAGTCGGAGTATCAATTAAGAAATTGATATTGTGTATAGGTGTGATATTTATATAACTTCAGCTAATTTTTAAAATCATTAATCATAGGATTATTAACAATACATTTGACTACATAAATTTATCCAATTTCAAGTGTTAGTTTTAACTAGAGATTTAAACACATATGACTGACTCAAGAATTACAATACTTAAAATAGGAAGTTTATTCCTTATTGCAAAAGTGATTCATTTTTTGTTAGCAATAATAGGGATGTACTAATGTCAATCATGTTTACTTTATCCATTGTATCTCAGTTTTGTAGGATGACAAATACTATATGTGTATCTGAGGGGTGAGGCTCTGATCACTGTCAATATTGGAGCTTTGGGAGGAGAGATTTCTCTTTTTAAGTAGTACCAGTAGCTTGTAAAAGTATCTGGGGCCTGGCTCCTATAAGAGAGATACCATGACACCCTATGTCCTGAAACTCAATCTGAAAAGAACCTCCATCTTTAGATCCAAATTTTAAAAGTAGTATTTTTTAAAATATTTCCATATTTATTCAAACATATTGCTGTTTACCAGTAGTAAATATAAAATACAAATATATGTTGCCAGCAGCCACATCGCAAAATGATTTATATGTGATAACCTTAGAGTGGAACATATATAGTTATCAAAGTTGGGAACGTTTGCGATGTTGGTCACGCTTTTGCGTCCCTCACGTAAGGCGCTCATTAGACTGCGAGCCTCGCGAAGCTAGGCGAACAGTTGAGGCACGCGGGACTTAGGCTGCAATTAGCGCCAAAGACGATCATTGCTCTGTGAGCCTCGCAAAGCAAGGCGAGCGGTTGAGGCACGCAGTTGGTTCAAAGGCGTAACTGGAAAACACAGAAAAACAACCAAAATAATAAAAAAAAAATAACAACACTCTCACACGCAGCACAGGGGGAGAGCCAGATAGCCTGGGAGTGAAGCTGCAAACTAATTGGAGCCATATATTGCGTTTATCGTCAGATGAAAATCGGCTAAGCGAGGGAAAAAATGGCAGACAAAAAACTAAAAAATTCGGAAACAGGATGAAAACGAGGCTCTGCAGCACCAGCCACGAACAACGTGGGACTTAGAAAATACACAACGGCAAAAACTGTAACACTTACACTAACAACGTCAGGCACACGGGACTGTGAAAGTAAAACTAACGCAGGTGCTCAGAGGAGCAAAAGCCTCACATTGTATGGCAAAAAGCATTGCAAGCCTTACAATTTTCCCCCCATCATTTTTGACAGGCAATTTCCTAGTAGGTAATAAAAGGTAATTTTTCTCAACTGTACATTTAGATTTTTATTAGCTCAGTCAGCTTTTCTGATTCACTAAGAATCAACAATTCATATCTTGCGTTTAATTAAAGATCATTACCAATAATTATTGATTACCCCCTGATGCTATGCTTCTGTGTTTTTCGGTGCAAGTCAGCTGCAGAGCAAAAGATTATTATTAGTATTATTATAGTTTATTTGTAAAGCGCCAACATATTCTGTAGCGCTTTACACGTTAATTTCAAGGCAATATTAACACATTGCAGAGGATTTGAACAAGCCCAGCCTCTTGTTCTGAAGCTAAAATTGACTGAAGATAATGAACCAAAAGTGCCTAGAGATTAATCAGTTAATAATATTGGAAATTAATATTTCTGAGTGGATCAGAAAGACTGACTGACTTCTAAAAATCGCAAACTTTATTGCAATTTTAATACCATTTAGTTGATAAAATACTTGTTATTAAATGATACCATATTTGGAACATCCGCAGTTTCACTTTACTCTCATCATAGGCGATTGGAATGCTAGGCACCTGGAATAATGGGCAAGTTTTGCCTTGGAAAACAAAATGAAGCACATCAGAGATTAGCAGAATTCTGTCAAGATTATTCTCTGGTCGTAGCAAACTCCCTCTTCACACAGCCTCCGAGACAGCTTTATACATGGACATCACCAGATGGATAGAAATCAGATTGACTGTATACTTTGAAGCCTTTTGAATATGCAGTGGAGGAAAACAATACATTCAAGGGACTAGACATGGAAGATAGAATGCCTGCAGAGCTTTATACAGAAATGACAATTTCCAGAAAACAGCAGCAAATGATATCCCCAAAAGAAAGAAAACTAAGAAGACTAATTGGCTATCTATATTACCTTGAAAGTTGGTAGGTGTGAGCCCTCGAGTGCATCAAGGATACAGCATCCATTTAATCTCTTTTTGGGTTCCATAGGAGCTAGAATGCTACAAGACCGAACCATATCTAAATATATTAATTTCTTGGGACATAAAAGAATGTCTATATAGAAGTCTGAATGTCGGTAATATACCGTATATACTCGAGTATAAGCCAAGTTTTTCAGCCCTTTTTTTAAGGCTAAAAAGGGCTCCCCCGGCTTATACTTGAGTCACTCCCCCTAGTGTCTCTCTAACCCCCCCGTGTCTCTCTACCCCCCTGTGTCTCTCTAACCCCTGTGTCTCTCTAACCAGCCCCCGTGTCTCTCTACCCCCCTGTGTCTCTTTCCCTCCCTCCCCCTCCTCATCCTCCACCCCCTCCTCCTCATCCTCCACCCACCTCCTCCACATCAACCCCTTCCTCACTTTCTCCCCTCTAAATACCTCCCCCTCACTTACCTGCTTCTTCTCCGGCCTCTGCTCCGTCTTGACCCCGGCGCGCATGTGACGTCACATGCGCGCCCCGTCATTAGCATATACCGGGTGCCGGATGGGGGGTTGAGGGGGGAGGATGAGGATGGGGGGTTGATGAGTGAGGTTGAGGGGGGTTGAGGAGGGAGGATGAGGAGGCGGTTGAGGATGAGGAGGGAGGTTGAAGAGGGTTGAGGTTGAGGAGGGGGTTGAGGATGAGGAGGGAGGTTGAGGATGAGGAGGGAGGTTGAGGATGAGGAGGGAGGTTGAGGTTGAGGATGGGGGGGTTGAGGATGGGGGGGTTGAGGATGAGGGGGTTGAGGATGAGGAGGGAGGTTGAGGATGAGGAGGGAGGTTGAGGAGTGGGGTTGAGGAGGGAGGTTGAGAATGAGGAGGGGGGTTGAGGAGGGTGATAAGGGAGGGGGGAAGAGACACAGGGAAGGGAGAGGGGAGAAGAGACACTGGAGAGAGAGGGGGGACACAGGGGGCAGCACATTTCCCACCCTCGGCTTATACTCGAGTCACTCATTTTACCCAGTATTTTGTGGTAAAATAGGTGCCTCGGGTCGGCTTATACTCGAGTATATACGGTATATATATTTTGACGCATTGTGTACTAAGACAAAACCAGCTATCTTAAAAAGTGACAGAAGACAGAAAATAAGTAAGCCCCAATTGATTAAGAGAGACATCCTTTTTTACAACATGGAGGGGAAAGTACTAATTATTTTTTTATATCATCTAGCAGTATATAGTTATATTGGGAAATGTTTAATATATTTTTACAATTTATTAGGTACTTGTACCTCACAACGACGATTAAAACATTAAAACCAAGGATAGGAAGGGTAAATTAAAAACAATGCCTTCCATAAGGCCTAAAGAACCCAAGTTTATATGATAATCAATATCTCATATTGTTGTATCAACTTTGTTTAATATAAGGTTCTAAAGTGCTTCTGTTCTTATTCAGCGCTCAAAATTGCCATTATCATAGAAAAATATTTATATATAAAAGGTATTACTCCTATCTCTCCCCCTATATAACTCCCATGGCTTCCACTTTTTCTCTAAATGTTTCTAGTTCATGAGCATTTACCATGTAAAAAATGGTTGTAACACACTTACAGCCTTATTAAATTGTGATTCAGCAAATTTAAAAAGGCTCTATTTAAGCACATAGCCTATTTTTTTACAGAAGTTTTTAGTTAGTGAACTTCTATCCAAAAGCAAGGTCTCCAATAACTAAAAACTACTGTAAAAAAATAATTCTCTGTGCTTATATAGAGCCCTTTTAAATTTGCTGAATCGCAATTTAATAAGGCTGTTAATATAGTGAACGGGTTTCTATAGAGAATCCACTGGGATCTTTATAATAGTATAGTGCTGTGCCAATTCATATGGGATAGAACCATCTCATTTAGGAGTGGTTATTCAGAGATTATTTTCAAAGGGCGCAAAGTAACAGAGCATTCTGCGTCTATATGCGTTCCACTGTGGACTGCATGAGACGCTCCGCCTACGCCTGACGCGTTTCGACGTTACAGAGGACGTCTTTCTCAAAGGGCAATGGAGGGCATTGTTTTTAATTTACCATTCCTATCCTTGGTTTTAATGTTTTAATCGTCGTTGTGAGGTACAAGTACCTAATAAATTGTAAAAAGAGTTTAAACTTTTCCCAATATAACTATATAACAAATGTATGATATGGTATACCAGTACCAGAGTGGAAAACACTCATGGGATTTGAAAAATCCAATTTCATCTAAATCATCCGGCAGTAAAAAAAAAAAATATTAAAAACGTCTAACAAAAAATCAACAATGACTAATAAATCAAAGCCGAGAGAAAAGAAAATGCTAATCTTAAGAACACAGAGGACTTTTCTATAACAGAAAAATAGGAGTCCTTGGATAGGACACAGGAGAGATCATCTTTAACATCTCCATCTCCAAATACTTCTATTAGCAAAGGGTCCCAAACATCTTTTGAAAGTGAAGTCTCTTTCCAAACATCATCTCAGGAAGTTGAACTGATTTCACTATCTAAGATAAAATATCTTTTTAAAGACTTTCAACAGACTATTACTGCAGATATATCTATTAAAGAAAAAAAACTAAAATGGAAATTATAGAGACTAAGTTTGACAAAATGAACACAGACAATAAGTTCCTTATGAAACAAGTCTCCCAACTAGAAAATAAAGTAGAAATTCTAAATAATTAATTGGGTAACTTAGAAGATAGATCTAGAAGGAGCAAATTGTTCCTGAGAGGCATTCCAGAGACAGTGGAGGATAAGGAACTGAAAATATTAACAAACTGGTTCCTGATCTACCAGAAGAAACTGGAAAAATTGATGTGATTCATAGATTACCTATCCCGAAAAACCAGGAGAGAAGTGTACCTAGAGACATATTTGTCAGACTGCATACCAAGATTATAAGGAAGCAGTATGTAACGGAACCCATCACTGTTGTACCCTGTTTTATGGTTATTTAATTCTTGGTTAAAATATGATCCTACTGTTATATTATATGAATGTTGGTTGATGCTCTGCAGGATATTAGCTCAGACTATTGCAGACACCTAGCAGAATACATAATCCTATTAGTGTCTCCTAGAGGCAGGAGAGCCCTATTGTGTAAAGTGTTCACATTGTGAAAGATGGAACAAAGAGAAGCATTATCTTATCAATGTCTGTTATTGTATCAAAGTAGCCGGCTAGTCCCTGGGAGGTGTGACCCCACCTATTGTTCTCTCTATGTGTACTGTGTGGCCAAATATGGGCATGTGTATTACCTGTTGCAAAGAGATGTATAAATATTTCTGTACAACAAAATAAAGTCAGTATTCATTTGACTCCCAAATTGTGTGTCGTCCAATATGGGAGGTTGGGGATGGTGAAACTGTAGTGCCTCTTGGGTATTTTACCGTATACCAGCGGAGATATTGGATTCGTGTTCCAGCTCCGTTACATTTGGTGGCAAGTGGCGGAATTGTTCCCACAGTCAGAAGGACAGCTACAGGAGACACCATTCCGTGGAGTACAAATTGAGGGCAACGCTAGTATCCGTACAGCGCCCCTGGCTACAGCAGAATGGAACCGGCTAGTTTTCGGACAGCGTTCCATCATGAGGAGGAGGAGGCGGCCGCGGACTACAGGGATGCAGACAGAAAGGAACTCATGGTTACAGTACCTCTTATTGCCCCACAGACTGAGTTTGGAAGAGAACTCCAAAGCAGACTGGCCTTTTTCTCAGGTACGCTTCCCATAAAAACCTTGGAATGGTTAATGACAGATGTCCACAAATACATAATAGAAAAGCAGCGGGCACGGGAGCGGTCCATCTTGGGAGCTGCTAACCCACCTCCCACCATTAACCCCCCCACAGCACTGCGTCCGGGTGGTGGGAACTACCAAACCCCTCCACGGTACATCAGGTGCCACACGTGTAACCAGCAGGGCCACATGCAGAGAGACTGTCCCAGAAACAGAAACCGCTCCACGTGGAATTCTCCAACTAATTCTCCTCCCCAGCGGCAGTGTGTACCCCAGGGAGCAGAAGGTGTCGTCCTTCGTCCCCAGCGGCAGTGTGTACCCCAGGGAGCAGAAGGTGTCGTCCTTCGTCCCCAGCGGCAGTGTGTACCCCAGGGAGCTGAAGGTGTCGTCCTTCCTCCCCAGCGGCAGTGTGTACCCCAGGGAGCTGAAGGTGTCGTCCTTCCTCCCCAGCGGCAGTGTGTACCCCAGGGAGCAGAAGGTGCCATCCTTCCTCCCCAGCGGCAGTGTGTACCCCAGGGAGCTGAAGGTGTCGTCCTTCCTCCCCAGCGGCAGTGTGTACCCCAGGGAGCTGAAGGTGTCGTCCTTCCTCCCCAGCGGCAGTGTGTACCCCAGGGAGCTGAAGGTGTCGTCCTTCCTCCCCAGCGACAGTGTGTACCCCAGGGAGCAGAAGGTGCCATCCTTCCTCCCCAGCGGCAGTGTGTACCCCAGTGTGCCGAAGGTGTCGTCCTTCCCCCCCAGCGGCAGTGTGTACCCCAGGGGGCCGAAGGTGTCATCCTTTCCCCCCAGCGGCAGTGTCTACCCCAGGGAGCAGAAGGTGCCGTCCTTCCTCCCCAGCGGCAGTGTGTACCCCAGGGGGCCGAAGGTGTCGTCCTTCCCCCCCAGCGGCAGTGTGTACCCCAGGGAGCAGAAGGGGCTGTCCTTCCTCCCCAGCGGCAGTGTGTACCCCAGGGAGCTGAAGGTGTCGTCCTTCCTCCCCAGCGGCAGTGTGTACCCCAGGGGGCTGAAGGTGGCGTCCTTCCCCCCCAGCGGCAGTGTGAACCCCAGGGAGCTGAAGGGGTCGCCCTCTCCCCCCAGCGACAGCTTACCCTAACAAGGGGAGACACCAATCTCCCAGACGGCGCAGATGGGACCAGGGTCTCTGTGCCTGACCTACCGGGATGCTGGACAGCCTGTCCAGATCCCCAACTACTCTCACTGGGACAACCGGAGGAGGGGGTAAGTACAAATTCCCCTCCCAGCTAACTCCTAATGTGGCCCCAGGGTTAACAGAGGAAATGTTAACCCCCACTGACCCCCACCTTTCCCTGGCTACTGAACCCGAATACTTCCCAAGTACCCCAGCAGAAGAGCTGACAGTGGGGCAGAGTGCAGTTGGCCTCTGCCCTCCCTTTGTCCCTTGTACAGAGCAGGATGTCCTGCAGGTTATACTAGCAGAAGAGCTGGCATCAGGGCAGAGTGCCGCTGGCCTCTGCCCCTCAAGTCCCCTCAGCGTGTTGCCTCATCACCACAGCGAAATATCCAGGTGCCTGGTTAGACTTCCCCCCAAAGGGGAGATGTGTGATGAAGTGCCCTTCACCACTTTGGCTTGGAGAGGACTGTTTGCCAGCCTCCTGCCCTGCGACTATGGCCCTGGGACATATTGCCCTTTAAAAACCGTATTCGGCCATACCAGAGTGTTTGTCACTCAATCTGGCCCTTTAAATACAGGGGGGGCATTCGGTACTTGCCCTGTGGGAGCGGTGATACCCCAGATAGCTATGCCATGGAGCCCATTCATATAATGAAAGACTATGGGAAAGACTTTAGCTACATGGCAATTGAACTGTGTGAAGAGGATCTGAGCGCTATTCGGTAGTTTTGTGCCGTCAGATCCCAGCTATCTGGGGATATGTGAAATGTGAGTAAATGTGAATTGCAGTAATGCTGATGGGTTGACCAACAAATACTTTTGTCCGGACATCCCCAGGCCGATCCGTTGGGATCAGACCGCGTATGCTGGCTTATGGTCACGGGGGAGGTGTGTAACGGAACCCATCACTGTTTTACCCTGTTTTATGGTTATTTAATTCTTGGTTAAAATATGATCCTACTGTTATATTATATGTATGTTGGTTGATGCTCTGCAGGATATTAGCTCAGACTATTGCAGACACCTAGCAGAATACATAATCCTATTAGGGTCTCCTAAAAGGCAGGAGAGCCCTATTGTGTAAAGTGTTCACATTGTGAAAGATGGAACAAAGAGAAGCATTATCTTATCAATGTCTGTTATTGTATCAAAGTAGCCGGCTAGTCCCTGGGAGGTGTGACCCCACCTATTGTTCTCTCTATGTGTACTGTGTGGCCAAATATGGGCATGTGTATTACCTGTGGCCAAAGAGATGTATAAATATTTCTGTACAACAAAATAAAGTCAGTATTCATTTGACTCCCAAATTGTGTGTCGTCTAATATGGGAGGTTGGGGATGGTGAAACTGTAGTGCCTCTTGGGTATTTTACCGTATACCAGCGGAGATATTGGATTCGTGTTCCAGCTCCGTTACACAGTAGTAAGGGCAGGTTACAACAGGCTGGATGCCTCATTTGAAAAAATAAAAATCTTTTTAGATTTGTCTGCATACACCTTGGCAAAAAGCAATTAACCAAATCTTGAGAAAAGAAGACCTTATATATAAATGGAAAACATCTGGTGGCCTTGAGAAATGCAGTCTGGCATAAGATTAAATCTCTGCAAGAAGGATGGTTATTACATAAATGGAATCTGAAATAGAACTGTTTGATATAAACTATGTCTTTGTAGGGGTATTATTATCCCTATACCTGGTATATGAGTTTAGAATAGATATCAATATCAATTTGGACACAAGGTCTTTATAAAATAGTAGGTAGTTAGAACATATAGAGCACTTTTTAAAGTAAATTGTTTACAAAAACACTGCACATCAATATCAATGAAAGAATTAGAAGAGGGAGAAAAAGAAAGAAAAGGACTATGGAATTCATAATCATTTAGTGTAATTATTATTATCGTTTATTTATAACACGCCGACATATTCCGTAGCGCTGTACATAAGATAAGTTCAAGACAAAGATACATAGAAATTAAACATAGCAAAGCAAGGAGGGCCCTGTCTTTGAGCCTCAAATCCATAGTGTCCATTGTGCTTTCGCTAAAGCACCTTGTGGAATTGAAACTCACAGACTTACAACCTAAAGCTATTGTGTGAGGAAAAGGAGGGAGAGAGAGGTGAGAGTGTGTTAGGGTGGAAGGTGATACGCTTCTGTAAATTGATTTAGTGTTTTTAGAGAGGTTTTGAATGTTTTGAGGCAGGAGGATAATCTGGTGGAGTGAGGCAAGGAGTTCCAGAGAATAGGGGCATCACGAGAAAAGCCCTGAAGGCGAGAGTGAGAGGAGGTGACAAGAGTTGTGGAAAGAAGAAGGTCATTAGCAGAACGAAGAGAGCGGGTGGGGGAGTATTTGGAGATGAGATCAGAAATGTATGGGGGTGCACTATTGTAGAGGGCTTTGAAAGTTAGGGTCATGATTTTAAATTTTATTTTGGAGGCTATGGGAATCCAGTGGAGTGATTGACGACACTGAACGTTGTGTACGCAAGATGAGTCTGGCAGAGGCATTCATAAAGGATTGAAGTGGTCGATAGTCGGGTGGTGGGTAGGCCAGCAAGAAGCGAGTTGCAGTAGTCCAGTCGAGAGATGATGAGAGAGTGTATAAGGATTTTAGTTGTGTCTTGTGTAAGAAAGTGGCGAATTCTGGAGATGTTTTTTAGATGGAGAAGACAAGATTTAATTAGTGATTGTATGTGAGGGATGAAAGACAGGCCGGGGTGCAGTAGAACCCCAAGACAATGGGCTTGGGAGGTGGGTGTGATGATGTCATTGTTGACAGTGAGAGAGATGTGAGGAACTGACACTGTGGGAGTGGGAGGGAAGATTAGGAGTTCAGTTTTAGACATGTTGAGTTTGAGATGGGGGGTGGACATCCAAGAGGATATCTTAGAGAGGCAGTTGGAGACATGTGTTAGAAGAGAGGGGAATAGATCTGTTGCTGAGAGGTAGATTTGGGTGTCATCCGCATAGAGATGATAATGAAGCCCAAAAGAGTTTATAAGGGTATTAAGTGAGAATGTAAAGTAAATGGAGGAGGGGGCCTAGGACTGACCCTTGGGGTACGCCAACAGATAGGGGGTAAGGAGAAGAAGAGATTTTGTAGCTATGATAAGAACCACGAGAGGGCAGTGTCTTGAATACAGAGGGAGGATAGGATATGGAGTAGAAGTGGATGGTCAACTGTGTCAAAGGCATCCGAGAGATCTAGAAGAAGGAGACAAGAAAAGTGACTTTTTGACTTGGCAGCAAGTAGGTAATTGGTGACTTTAGTGAGAGCTGTCTCAGTGGAGTATTGGGGCCGAAAGCCACATTGGAAGGTGTCAAAAAGGGAGTTAGAGGAAATAAAGCTGGTAAGGCGGTTATAGACAAGCTGCTCCAGCAGTTTGGAAGCCAGGGGAAGTAGAGAGATAGGGCGGTAGTTAGATGCAATTTCAGAGTCAGATGAGTGTTTTTTGATGATGGGTGTAATTAGGGCATGTTTTAGACAAGATGGAAACCTGCCGGTATTTAGGGAAAGGTTGAAAATGTGTGTGAGAGCTGGGATTAGTGTGGTAGAGAGAGGGTGGATGATCTGAGATGAATCGGATCCTGAAAACATGTAGTGAGGCGAGTGGATGATAGCAGGCTAGCGACTTCATCCTCTGTAGCTCTGGCAAAGAAGTTCAAAGTGGCTGTTGGATTGGGGGGGAGAGAAGACTGCGTGTGGTTGGTTAGTTGAGATGGTAGAGTGAGTGAGCCACTGTGAGATGAGAGTTCATTGTGGATATTTTTGATTTTTTGAATAAAATGGTTGGCAAAGTCTTCAGCTGTGAGAGAGGAAGGGATTGGAGGAGGTGTTGGCTGGAGGAGAGTTTTGAAAGTGGCGAACAGGCGCTTGGGGTTAGAGGACTGGGTTGATATTAGTGAAGTGAAGTAGTGTTGTTTGGTGACGTTGAGGGCAGAGGAGTAGGAGCGTAACATAAATTTGTAGTGGAGGAAATCTGCAGAGGTGCATGACTTGCTCCAGAGCCATTCAGCAGTGCGGGAGCACTTCTGAATGTATCGTGTTTGTGTTGTGTGCCACGGTTGTGGAAGAGAGAGAGGGCGTCTTCGTGTGGTTATGGGGGTGAGGGTATCAAGGGTGGAAGAGAGAGTAGAGTTGTAGAGTGAGATTGCAGTGTCAGGGCAGTTGTGGTTGAAGATGGGGCTGAGAAGGGGTTGGATATTAGTGGAGAGCTGAGCAGGATCAAGTGGTAGCAGGTTTCTGTGGGTGATGGTGGCAGGGGTTGAAGAAGGGTGATGGGAGGAAGAAGAGGTGAGGTTGAAGGTAAGTAAGTGATGGTCAGATAGAGGGAGTGGGTGGATGACTGGGTTTGAGGTTGTGCTGAGATTGGTGAAGATAAGGACTAGAGAGTGTCCAGCATGATGAGTAGAAGAATCTGTTAGTTATGAGAGGCCAAGGAAAGAGGTGAGTGCAAGCAGTTTAGCTGCAGTTGCGGAGGTAGGTAGTAGTACCAGTGCCAGTACCAGTGAAGGAACGTTGGAGGAGAGAAAGTGAGGGAGCCAGATAGAAAAGTGATCAAGAAATTGAGAGGGAGTGCCTGGGGGGCTATAAATCACGGCAACACGTAGAGAGATAGGTGAGAAGAGGTGGATTGTATGAACTTCAAATGATGAGAATTGGAGGGATGGGACAGGGGGTAAGAGGTGAAAGGTACATCGAGTGGAAAGCAATACACCCACACCACCACCTTGTTTATTCCCAGGTCTAAGTGTGTGGCTGAGGTGAAAGCCACCATGGGAGAGTGCTGCAGGGGAGGTAGTGTCTGAGGATGAGAGACAGGTTTCCGTGAGAGGCAGTAGATTGAGGGAGTTGGAGATGAATAAATCATGAGTGAAAGTGAGTTTATTGCAGATAGACTGTGCGTTCCAGAGGGCACAGGAGAAAGGTAGAGTAGAAGGTTTGTGACATGTGATGGATATCAGATTCTGGGTCTTACAGGTGTTTGCTGGCCTTGAACCAGAGCGTGGCTGACAGTAAGTAGGGATGAGAGAAGGGCCTGGGTTCGGGGATATATCTCCTGCAGCCAGGAGAAGTAGGAGTGAAAGGGAGAGAAGATGGGACTGGGACTTACAGTGCTGTTTCTGTTTGTGAGTGTTAAGGAGGGGATGAGATTGTGACTGGAGGAGGGAGAGGAGCTCATGGGAGCAGAGATGAGGAGAGGAGAGCAAGGAAGGTGAGATGGTTATATTGTTGGGGACGTGATATGGAGAGGCTGCAAAGGAAAGTCTGAGAGAGAGGCAGTAGGTTCAAAGAAAGAGGAAAGAGTGAGAAAGCATTGTGACAGTGTGTAAGCTCAGGAGAATGATAGGATGATTGTTTGATTGTGGGGGTAAGAATTATTGTCCTATGATATAAAAGAGTGTGACAAGGTTAATCAGAATGATGGTGGTGGGTGAGTATCTAAGAGACTTTATTAATTCGTTTTTAGCAGGTGATGTTGACTGAGCAGGTGCAAGTCATGGGAGTATCTATAAATTAAGGTAATGCAAGGGTGTTTAGGAGTGGGGCAGGGAGGGAGGGCAGAGAGATCTGTTAGTTGTTCGTGTTCATAGTGAAGGGATAGGAGGTCTGAAGTGACTGCTGTGATGAGAGACGGAGATAAAGTCTAAGCATTGAATATGCATATAAGAAGACCATTTGTTACTGGTGTGAAGTAGTAAAATAGGTGGGGTTTGGGAGGTGGGATACAACACACAGTATAGTACATTAACAAGCTTGAAAATTAACAAGGTTACAAAAATGTTACACAAATGTTACTATGTGGCCAGATATCATATAAGATATAAAAGTTAATAATTAATGTAACAGACAGACAGAAGTATATTGTTGTGGGTCTTTCAGGTGACTGTAAATACCTTGTAATCTGTTAGTTGTTAGTGTCCAGAGTGAAGGGATAGGAGGTCTGAAGTGACTGCATGTAATCTGTTAGTTGTTAGTGTCCAGAGTGAATTAATAGGAGGTCTGAAGTGACTGCTTGTAATCTGTTAGTTGTTAGTGTCCAGAGTGAAGGGATAGGAGGTCTGAAGTGACTGCTTGTAATCTGTTAGTTGTTAGTGTCCAGAGTGAAGGGATAGGAGTAGAGATGTCACGAACAGTTCGCCCGCGGACTATTCACAGCGATTTTGGCAATCAGCAGCATACACTCTCTTCCAGGGCCTACCTTCTAAAGGACAGCATGCATTTTAGAATCATTCTGAAGCTGCATTCGTTGTGAGAGGACAGATAGTGTAGCTGCTGGAGATTTAATAGGGAAATAGATAGCCAGGCTGTGTATTTAGCTTCCACTACAGACCTGAAGGACTCATCTGATATCTGCTGCAAGGACAGCAACCCAAAAAGCCCTTTTTAGGGCTAGAACATCATTTATTTTATTTTATAATTTTTTTCTGTGTAATCTAATTGCATATGCCTGCCTGCCAGAGTGTGTGTGAAGCCTATTGCATCTACTCTGCCATCTTTGGCCAGTGCACAGTGATACATCATATCTGGTGCAACCGTAGTGTACAGTGACATAAAACAACACTTTTTTGACTGTAATTGATTGTGATTGAATATCAGTTGCCTGCCTACAGGCGTGTGTGTGAGGCCTACAGCGCCTACTCTGCCAACTTTTGCCAGTGCACAGTGACACTCATATCTGGTGGCACCTTAGATTGCACACACAGTGCCCCAAATTTGAAGTGGGAGGACCGACCAAGCATCTTTTTCCATCTCCCGCTTCCAAAAATCCATGCCATATACACGTCCCCTGATAGGTGACATAACAGGTATCAAACTGATAGAAATAAATAGTACAACTTAATACACCACTCCTATCTGGTGGCACATTACATTGCACGTGCAGTGCCCCAAATTCGAAGTAGGAGGTCCGACCAAGCATCTTTTTCCATCTCCCTGTTCAAAAAATCAATGCCATATACACGTCCCCTAATAGTGGATGTAACAGGGATTAAACCGATAGGAATAGTACTACTTAACAGTACACACCTTATAATAATGCAGACAGAGGCAACGCAGAGAGAGGAGTCTGAAGAAGAGGAGTCAGAGGAGGAAGGTGGCTTTGAGCAGGTGGAAGACCAAACACAGCAGGCGTCCCAGGGGGCTTGTTGTCACCTTTCGGGGACCCTTGGTGGCTGGGTGGAGGAAGAGACCTTCAATGACATCAGTGAGGACAAGGAATGGGACATGGCTAGCTTGGTATCCAACCTTGTGCAAATGGGGAGTTTGCGGTTGTGAAAAGGGACTGTTTGCGGTTGTTTGCGGTGCATTAAACGGGGAGATTGTTCTGTTACTGTGAAGCGGGTGTAACCCTTACACTACCTGATCGATACAACATCATACCTGATGTTTTAAAGCATGTTATTCCAAACAATTTAGGAATGTTAGGTGATTTATGCCCTTTATGGCTTAAAACCAGACTCTGCATCAACTATGTCATTTTCCGTGGGAGTTTTGCCATGGATCCCCCTCCGGCATGCCACAGTCCAGGTGTTAGTCCCCTTGAAAAAACTTTCCCATCACTATTGTAGCCAGAAAGAGTCCCTGTGGGTTTTGAAATTCGCCTGCCCATTGAAGTCTATGGCGGTTTGCCGGGTTCGCCCGTTCGCGAACATTTGATTGAAGTTCGCGTCCGATGTTCGCAAACCAAAAATTTGATGTCTGCGACATCACTAGATAGGAGGTCTGAAGTGACTGCACCTGTTTTATAGTATGATAAATGTGCTGTTAACTGTATTTACATGATCATATACAAATGATTATGTTCTTTTTTATAACCTCACCATGACCTTTAATATGGAAAGTGTTCAGACTGATCTAAATGACTGTTTGTATAGCTATAACTAACTTACAGTGCCTTGCAAACATATTCACCCCCCTTGACTTTTTACCTATTTTGTTACATTACAGCCTTAAGTTCAATGTTTTGTTAATCTGTATTGTATGTGATGGATCAGAACACAATAGTCTAAGTTGGTGAAGTGAAATGAGAAAAATATATACATAAAACAATGTTTTAGAAATAGGAAACAGAAAATTGGCATGTGCGTATGTATTTACCCCCTTTGTTATGAAGCCCATAAAAAGCTCTGGTGCAACTAATTACCTTCAAAAGTCACATAATTAGTGAAATAATGTCCACCTGTGTGCAATTTAAGTGTCACATGATCTGTCATTACATATACACACCTTTTTAAAAGGCCCCAGAGGCTGCAACACCTAAGCAAGAGGCATCCCTAACCAAACGCTGCCATGAAGACCAAGGAACTCTCCAAACAAGTAAGGGACAATGTTTTTGAGAAGTACAAGTCAGGGTTTGGTTATAAAAAATATCCAAATATTTGATGATCCCCAGGAGAACCATCAAAGCTAATTTGTATTAAGAGAACATGGCAATTAATATTGTGTCTTATAACACAAACGGTTTTAATTGTCCCTCCAAAAGAAAGATTGCTTTCAGGTCTTTTAATAAAGGGCCGATATATTGCGCATACAAGAAACCCACCTAAAAAAAGACGCTATTCGATATACAAATAATAATAATTATAAAACTAGAATTTATTCCACTATTCCATTATTACAACAATAGAGCAAGAGGATTCTCAATATTATTCAATAATAAATTAAAGATACAGGAGGAACATTATAAAAAAGACACACAGGACAGGTATATTATCTGGGTGGGAAGAATTAATGATCTATATATAACTTTAGTTAATGTTTATTGCCCAAATAAAAATCAATATGCTTATAAGCAGAGACTTTAATATGGTTATGAATATTTCAATGGATAAAAACAGTAAAATTATGTTAAAAACAAAAAACCAGTTAGAAAAAAAGTTCTTTAAAATTTCTCAAAGAAATAGAGAGTTATGACCTACTAGATTCTTGTACCCTTACCAGAAAGATTAACTCCTACTCCAGATTAGACTATATGTTTGTTTCCCTAGAGACTTTAAGAAAAGTAAAACAAGTGGAAATCCAATTAACAGCCTGGTCAGATCATTCCATGAATTGTTTATCATTAGACGATCAACCAACATTAAGTCAGAGACCGAGTTGGCGAATAAACCCATCATTACTGATGCAGGAAGACTCAGTAAATTATTTAAAAAAATAAATACATGAGTTTTTTAAGATCAATAAAGATTCTGTAGATTCAGCTACAACACTTTGGTATGCCCACAAATCAGTCATCAGGGGTCTAATGATCTTGCGTACTTCAGAGATGTACAAAGCGAGAGGAAAACAGTTACGACAGTTATATATAGGTTTAGAAAAATTACATTGCTTAAATAAACTTAATTTGTCTAATTAACAATGTAAAATGTATTCAGCAAAAACAAGCAGATGTTTTTCTGTGGAAATTATGACAATCTCATTTTATATTGGGAAACAAAAAAGGGAAGTTCTTAGCTAGTAACTAAGAAATCAACATATACAGAATAAGATAACTTGCATAGACGTGTTTCTCAGTAAACTAAGGTTTCCATCTATCTCTAAAGAAGACTTAAAATGTATAAATAAGGGTTTTACCAAAGTGGAAATTGAAGATGCAATAAACTCTTTAAAATCTACCAAGGCCAGGGCACAGATGGTTTCGACCACTCATATTTCATATTGTTTAAAAAAGAAATAAGTCCATATTTATGTAATATGTATAATGAGATAAAAATCTAGGTAAGGCGCCATCTGAGTTTGTAGAAGCCAAGATAATTAAAATCTTAAAACCGGGCAAAGACCCCGAAGATCAAAAAAACGACCGTCCTTTTTCTCTAATAAATACAGAAGGTAAACTGTACTCGAAAATGCTGGCAAATAGATTGATGGAGATAATTCCTAAATTTGTCCATGGTGATCAGTCAGGCTTCATTAGAGGTAGACAGGTGTCAGATAACACAAGACGCTTGCTGGAACTAACGGCATACAATAAGAGAGTGAATATACCCATACTGACCACGTCATTAGGCGCAGAAAAAGCGTTTGACAGGGTCAGTTGGGATTATTTAATGTCAGTTCTTTTGAAATTTGGTTTGTCAGATTTCGCTACAAAAACAATTAGTGTACTCTATACCAACTTAACAGCAAATACAGCGGGATCAGGTTATATGTCGAATAAATTTATATTGGATAAATTTAGTATCACCAATGGGACCCATCAGGGCTGTCCCCTTTCCCCCTTGCTGTTTTTACTCTTTTAGCTATACGACAAGGGGAGAACATTAAAGGTGTTGTAATTGGTAAAAGTGAGTATAAGATAATGCTATACTCCGATTACGTTATTTTGTCCATAACTGACCCAGTAACATCATGTTATAACTTACACAGAATACTAAATGAATTTAGTAAGATCTAATACTTTAAGATAATTTTTTTTAAAACAGACATTTTGGCTAGGCGTATAGATATAAAGATAAAAAACGTACTTACGAAGCAATATGCCTATCATTGGGCCTCAAAACATATCACCCATCTAGGGAGTAAGCTCTCATTCAATTTGAAAGATATGGTTAAGAATAACTTGAAGGATACTTTACACCAAATAAGGATCACCTTAGATGATTGTAAAATCTTAAATTTAAGTTGGTCAGCTAGAATAGCTGCAGTAAGAATGAATATAATTTAAAAAAAATATTTACTTATTAAGAAGTATACCTGAGATTCTACCTTTAACAATAATCAACTCAATTCAACAAGTAATTGATACATTTTTATATAATAATGAAAGAGCCTGAATAAAAAAGAACATAGCAAGCAATACATTTATTAATGGTGGTTTGGACTCCCTGTCCATTAAAGATCTACATGATTCGATTGCTATTTCCCATATATGTGGAATCGAAATACGGTCTGGAGAGACATAAAGACTTAGGGCCTCATTCTATTATCGGCCGTAAAACGGCCGCAAGGCTGCGATTCCTTGCGGGGCTCCTGTTACCTTGCAATTCTATTAAACGGCCCCGCAAGGATCTCCCCTTACGGCCGGCCGTATATCTTGCAACCGGCCGTAAGCTCAGAAATTTTTAAAGTGAAAAATAAATTCAAGCCTGCACTGTACAGCTCTGTAAATGCTAGGGATCATATTGGGGGACATGAGGATTAATAGTAACCCACTCTCAAGCTTACACATCAGCCCAAACCCGAGTTTACATTAACTGTTTATTTTCCGTCCGCAGCGTGGCCGGGTCTGAGGTGCTCCAAGCACTCTGGACTTTTTACATGGATCTTTGACATATATAAAAAATATTTTTTTTTACGGATTTGAGTATAGGGGAATGTTGTGCTATTTTTGCTAACACCTACAATCACTTTATAGTCTCCTCAAAGTGCAGGATGGCTTTATTTTGGCTATTTTATGTGCTTAATTGGTGCTAGCGGGACCTTTTTCCTGCAAGTAAGCTGCGGCTCGCTTTTAGCCTTGCAGAGAGGGTTCCCAGAGCAATAGAATAGCAACCGGGACTTTCTTGCGGCCGAAACTCTTGCGGCCGTTTTAGATGAAAGGCTTTCCTCCGGCGCGAGCGGCCGCAAGGGATAGCAAGGCGCCGGCCGCAAGCCTGCCGGAATCCCCGGCCGGAGGGGAATAGAATAGCAGAATAGCTTGCGGCCGATCCTTGAATGAGGCCCTTAGATATTGGGAGATATTGCCATAAATGATATATTATGGCTAATCTCGTTGATAAAATTTTGGTTTAAATATAGACTTAAAAGGAATTGGATCCATATGCCATATTTAGCTGCCCTGGTTAATTTCCAAATTAATCTTAATCTTAAACCTGAGTTGATAAATTGTACAAAATTAAATATCTATAGAATTGGCAAATTATTTGAAGACGGATCTTTATTAACTCTACCAGTGATGCAAAGTACTGTAAATATGGCAAGAGAAATATCTCTTGGTTAGCATATGCATCACTGGTAGAAATTATTAAAAAACGTAGTTACAATATCAGGAATATGGATAAAAACTTTGAATTAGAAGAACTGAGGATGAAAGGAACTGACATTCACATACTCTCAAAAATTAGCAAAGCTTTACTGTCAGATTTCGAGTTCTTTAAATCAAAGAGCATAAAAACATGGGAACAGGAAGCTAATTTTACATTATATGATAAATCATTTTCTTTAATGAAATATTCATCTATAAAGGTTGAATATCGGTAATTATTACTTAAAGTGACACATAGATGGTACTGGGTACCTGCATCATTGAGTAAACTTAAAATAGATTACTCCCCTCTATGTTGGAAGGGGTGTGGACTAAATGGCACATCCATTCATGCGTGGTGGGAATGTGATATGGTAAACATAATGTGGAAGATCACATATATAGTTGTGAGCATACGGGCCGTTGCTCACGCTTGCGGGCTCGCATAGCGAGCCCGCGGCCCTCAGTTGCTGGGGGATGTGATCTAGACCCGGGGACCCGCGCCAGGCCCACAACCCACCACACAGGAGTCCACCAGCCACCTGGACAGGCCTCCGACACCCACGGAGGAGGCTGGGAACCCCGCCCCCAGGGACAGGGCCGAGCCTGACATCCACGGCCCCCAGGACACGGTGAGCCTGCGGCCCTCGCTATGCTCAGTTGCTGGGATAGAGCGCCCCATGCCAGCAACTGAGGCACACAGTGGCTGATTATCCGTGTGATTGTCCGTGTACTTGCAGTGATTCCCCAGTGTGACATATGTGTAAGCCGGACAGGAGAACAGCAGCTCCCTGAGTCTGATGCTGCGCTGCCCTTGCCTCTCAAATTGCTCCATGCCCTCTGGGGGTCCCATGCTGCAGGTATAAGGGGCTGGAGAGAGGCCTGTACTGTCAGAGTGCCTATGAATCATGCACCAGCAGCCGGCTCCAAGCCACGCCCCTCTGGAATAACCATGCCCACCTTTCCATTTAAGGTGGATTAGCAGAGTTACACTTAGAATTACCATTGATAAACTAATTGTTTTACTTATACACTGATCATTTACACCATTCTTATCCAGTGATATATAAAAACAATATTCAATATTACTTTTATATATATATATATATATATATATATATATATATATATATATATATATATATATAAATAATGTGTGTGTGTGTATATTGTGTGTGTATATATATTATGTGCGTGTAACGGCCCGTATGCTCACAACTATATATGTGAGATATATATATATATATATATATATATATATATATATATATATATATATATATATATATAATGTGTGTGTGTGTATATTGTGTGTGTATATATATTATGTGCGTGTATATATATAATGTGTGTGTATATTGTGTGTGTGTATATTGTGTGTGTGTGTACATAATGTGTGTGTATATATAATGTGTGTGTATATTGTGTGTGTGTGTGTATATTGTGTGTATATTGTGTGTGTGTATATTGTGTGTGTGTGTGTGTGTATATTGTGTGTGTGTGTGTGTGTATATAATGTGTGTGTATATTGTGTGTGTGTGTATATATAATGTGTGTATATTGTGTGTGTGTGTACATAATGTGTGTGCATATTGTGTGTGTGTATATATAATGTGTGTGTATATTGTGTGTGTGTATATATAATGTGTGTGTATATTGTGTGTGTGTATATATATATAATGTGTGTGTGTGTATCACATATATATAGTTGTGAGCATGCGAGCCCGCTCGAGTCGTTGCTCATGCTTGCGGGCAAAGCGAGGGCCGCAGTTGCTGGCATGGAGCGGCGAAAGCGCTCCTTGCCAGCAACTGCGGCCCTCGCAAAGCAACTGTAACCCTCGCAAACTTTACATCGCAACGCTAACAACATACGAGACACGTTAACACACATTACGGACTCGCAAAAATCGTCCGCAACACGCGGACATGAAAAAATGAAAAACACAATAAATACACACAGCACTTACATAAAAAGCTTACCTACAGCAAGAGGAAGCATCCAGGACCTCAAAAAAGCAACTTACACCTTCATTTAACTCAAAATAAAAGAGTTTAGACACAAAAAAATTCTCTAAGCGAGAGAAAAATGGCCGCCGAACAAAACGAAAACAAGGCTACAGCACTCTAAATACGCAAAACACCACAAGAAACTCGCAAAACACCACAAGAAACTCGCAAAACACCACAAGAAACTCGCAAAACACCACAAAACACCTACGGATATTCCGCTTAGACGTATACCACACATTACCCACCATTTTAGAACAATGCGGAAGTACAAAACTTCGCTAACGGTTTGGTCTCGCGCACGCATACTATTACACTGCACACATTCATCACGCTTACACAGCAGCTCCACACCACTAATGCTACAGCTACATCAAAACAGATTGCCAGCTCTTCAACACAATGCTTCCTGCATATATTACTTCAAAATACGTAAAGTATATTAATTTATTAATCTATCAGTTATTTTATTATTATACACCAAACAGCATTAGCTCACTTACAATTTGATTGCCGTCATTTTTTGACGGGCAATTCGCTAGTATGTTATAAACATCTATCTGTGATGTTGAGTAAAGAAACATCTGATTTCACACTTTCTGCTTGTGATAAAATCACTCTTGATAAAATACTGGAACCATTTAGAAATCCCAACACTTCGTGAAATTCCAAATACAATAAGTTATAATAGAGAGCTACTAAAAAATACCAACTTAAGGATCATGATAAATAAAAACATGGTATATCTAAATGGTATATATGGTACCTATATTGTAAAAATTCAATACATTTAAACCAAGCTGCTTAATTTCTTCTGGAGTGAAAGTATTTTCTCCTTTTTCCTTCCCATGGTTAGTATCTGGAGTGCTGTTCGCTCTTCTCCCTTCTCACTTTCGTTACAGATAATAAACTGAATAAGATAAGGTTTCCAACGGATGAATGTATGTTTTGAACGCATGTGGTTTTGTAATTTATGGTGACATATGTATTTGGGTTGTATTTTGTATTATTTGTTTTTTTGTTTTGTATATGAATTGTTGAAAATAAAAAAATGTATAGAGTAAAAAAAAAAAAACATGGAGCAACCAAATCATTCAAGATTTGGAAAGGATTGCAACTAGGTTGTATTGATGAGGATGAAAGAAGAGAGTGCAAAAGCTAGCCTGCTGCTCATCATTAAAAAGACGGAGATCATGGCTAACAGCAATCTCAGGTCCTGGCAAATAGATGGGGAAGAAGTGGAGGCCGTAACAGATTTATATTCCTGGGATCCAAGATCTCTTCAGATGGTGACTGTAGCCATGAAATTAGAAGACATTTGCTTCTAGAGAGGAGAGCTATGGCAAGCTTGGACAAGCTAGTAAAAAGTAAGGATAGTACACTATCAACAAAGGTCTGCATAGTTAGAACTATGGTATACCCAGTAGTAACATATGGATGTGAGAGCTGGACCATACAAAAGGCTGAGCACCATAGAACTGACACCTTTGTATTGTAGTGTTGGTTAAAAACAGCTTAGAGTCCCTTGGACTGCAAGAAAATCCAAACTATAGGTGCTTCAGGAAATCAAGACAAACTGTTCACTGGAAGGTATGATTATGAGGCTGAAGCTCAACTATTTTGGCCATATCATGAGAAGACAGGATTCCCCAGAGAATGTTGGGAATGATTGAAGGCACATTAAGAATGGGATGGCAGAAGCAGAGATGGATAGATGTAGTCAAAGAAGCAATGAACATGAGCTTGATGGAGCTCAGAGATACAGTGGCTAACAGATGTGCCTGCTTGCTGTGGTCCATACATAAAAAGTATATAGTAAAACCCTATGAATTGCCTAATAAATATTGTAGTAAAGAAATTATAATCACATGTATAGTTGTGAGCATGCGGGCTGTTGCTAACGCTTGCGGGCTCGTGCAGCACCTGCGGACCTTGCAAAATTTACGGAGTTACGAAAGCAAAATACGAGACACGTTATGACCCATTACAACCTCGCAAAAAACGGCCAAAAACGGCGCACATGAAAACATGAAAAACACAATAAATACATACAACAAATACATAAAAAGCTTACCTACAGCAAGGGGGGCACCCAGGACCTCGAAAACTGAAGTTACACCTCAATTTAACTCCAAATAAAAGAGTTTAGACACCCGAAAATCCCCTAAGCGAGAGAAAAAATGGCCGCCAAAAAAAACGTAAACGAGGCTACAGCACTCTAAAGACGCAAAACACCACCAAACACCTACGGATTTCCCGAAAAAGACGTACCAGATCCGAAAAAAGGACGCAACCCGTGCAACCCCAAAAACATTAGAAACACAATAAATACACACAACAAACACATAAAAAGGTTACCCACGGCAAGGTGGTGCACCCAGGACCTCTGCAAGTGAAGTTACACCTCCATTTAAGTCCACATTTCGGAGTTTAGACACCCGAAAATCACCTAAGCAAGAGAAAAAATGGCCGCTGAACAAAACGAAAACAAGGCTAAAGGACTCTAAACACGCAAAACACCACCAAACACCTATGGATTTTCTGAAAAAGTGGGACGACATCCGAAAACAAGGACGCTAAATCAGTCACAACCGCATACCACACATTAGGCGCCATTTTAGAACAATAACTTATACAATCCCAAAGTACACAGCTACGCTAACGGATTTGCCTCGCGCACGCACCCTATTACACTACACACTGCACGCATTCATGACGCTTACACAGCAGCTCCACAGCACTGATGCTGCAGCAACATGAAAACAGATTGCCAGCTCTTCAACACAATGCTGCATATATTACTTCACAATAGGTAAAGTATATTAATTTCCTATTTTATTAATCATTCATTGCCATACCAAAAAAAAACACCAACGCTGCTCGAAGCACACAAACAACCAAGAGCCTCGTAATGAGCACCGACGGCGCTCAGCGCGAGGCTCGCAATGAGCGCAGAAGGACAATAAAACACCAACAAAATGTATTTTGCATGCAAACAACATTACCTGCCTTACAATCCTATTGCCGTAATTTTTTGACGGGCAAGTCGCTAGTGTACAATAATTACATGAATCTTCCGACAACAGAATTGTAAACACTAACACTAAGTAACATATTTAGTACTTATGCTGTTCTAGGCTCTTTTGGTCATATAATCTACCTCTCCTTATTTTCTAGTATTTCTCTCTCTCACTTCTTTTTTTTCTTTACTTTATCCCTCGCTTTTAATCTTTTCTTGCTTACTTCAGCATAAGTTGTTTTAGTTTTTACAAACTCTCTTCTATCTGAAATGCCTGCCACCCCTTTAGATTTTCCTCCTCAGGCCTGGTCCTAATTTGCCTATTTAAAAACATATTTATGCACATATGTGCATAAATGTTCCTTAGGTTTCCCCCTTTTTAACTTTTTCTAATCTAGCATATGCTGCTTATATCAGAAACACACATTACATTGAGTCATTCTATACACATACAGATTTATTTTATTTAAACAAAATAAATGTTTTCCATACCTCTAGAGATGCTTACATAGACACAGTGTACCTACCAATAGAAACACTGCATTTGGATACATTTTTACCCCCATACTGACCTTCAAGCCAACAGCAGCACAATGCAGAAATCAACAAAGCAATGTCTGAGCTCCTCCTTGTTCCTTGTGCAGGGGAATAAACATTCCATGATGCCTTGCCTAACCTTGAAACAATGTATTAGCTGCCTGCGATTGGCCAAAACGAATTATGAATGTTATGCTAATTTTAACAGGGGATTTCCAGAGGATTTTAAATCTCAAAATACACTACTTCCAAACTCAAAATATTTAGCAAACTTTAGGGTAAATATAATGTATAATATTGGTATTTTTCATGCAAAAAAAAGTTTTCAAACAGTACTTATTCTCCTCTATCAGATTCATTCATAATCCAGAAAACTTAAATATACCATTAAATGACTCTTCTCCTTTTGTGCCAATACAGAGCATGATACATTTTGTGGAGTATGTTCATAAACAACAAAGTAATGCAGTATGAACAAGCTTTTCAAAGGCATAATGTTATACTGGAAATAGTACAAGCAAATAAAGTTTGAGATTTTAAAACACATAGGAAAATTGGCATAATAGTAGGACCAAGCAGTTCTTATCTACCATCAGTTATAGTTCTACAAGATAATTTGTTTTTAAATGTGCTCCATTTACATTCCTTCCCATGTGGTGGGGATCTCTTGTAAAACATAAAAGGTTTTTTTATGACTTAATTTGCAGCCCCAGGTAATAAACCCATTATAGGACATTTCCTTTATTCTCAGGAATTCACTTCCTTTCACTTCTTATACTAAAAATTGCAGGAGTGGTATTGTAAATCTAGCCAGTCACAGAAAGTATCTATGGTTATTGTCACGATCTAACTTCAAATAGAAGATTAAAATTTAATTAAAATCAGATTAGGAGAGGTTATCAAAGGAACATGATAATTATATTTATCTTGTCATGGTTCCATAATTTAAACATAAACAGCCTTACTAAATTGTGATTCGGTAAATTTAAAAGGGCTCTATTTAAGCACACAGCATAATTTTTTACAGAAGTTTTTAGTTAGTGAACTTCTATCCAAAAGCAAAGTCTTCACTAACTAAAAACTTCTGTAAATCAAATATGCTGTGTGCTTATATAGAGCCCTTTTAAATTTACTGAATCGCAATTTAATAAGGCTGAAAGTATGTTATATGTAATTTGTATTATTAATCACATATATAGTTGTGAGCATACGAGCCGTTGCTCGCGCTTGCGGGCTCACATAGCGAGCCCACGGCCAGCAACTGCGACCCTCGCAAAGTTTACGTGGCAATGCAAACAACACGACACACCAACTACGACCCTCGCAAACTTTACCTCGCAACGCAAACAACATACGAGACACGTTAACACACATTACGACCTTGCAACACTCGGACGCAACCTCGCGAACATTACAAAATTCAAAACACAATAAATACACACAGCACATACATAAAAAGCTTACCTACAGCAAGAGGAAGCATTCAGGACCTCAAAAAAGCAACTTACACCTTCATTTCACTCAAAATAAAAGAGTTTAGACACTAAAAAATTCTCTATGCGAGAGAAAACATGGCCACCGAACAAAACAAAAACGAGGCTACAGCAGTCTAAACACGCAAAACACCACAGGAAACTCGCAAAATACCACAACAAACTCGCAAAACACCACAAAAGACCTACGGATAATCCGCTAACACGCATACCACACATTACCCGCCATTTTACGCCAATGCGGAAGTACACCACTACGCTAACGGTTTGGTCTTGCGCATGCACAGTATTACACTGCACACATTCAGCACGCTTACACAGCAGCTCCACACTACTAATGCTGCAGCAACATCAAAACACATTCACATCTCTTCAACACAATGCTTCAAAATAGGTAAAGTATATTCATTTATTAATGTATTATATATTTCATTATTCCACACCAAACAGCATTAGCTACCTTACAATTTCATTGCCGTCATTTTTTGACACGCAATTCGCTAGTATTATATATAATTCAGCAAACTGTAAACATAATAATATAATAGGTCGCAATGGAGCAGAAACATCTAAAAAATTTAAATTTTAGAAAAAGATCTCACTCCAGAAATAGAAAAAGGCCTTCTAGGCACATCACTACTAGGCCTTGCTAATGCTCACAATAAACTATTGTAGTTTATTATGTTAGCAGCAAAAAGCCATCAGCCATCAGTAAATTTAAAAGGGCTCTATATAAGCACCTAGCATATTTTATTTACAGAAGTTTTTAGTTAGTGAAGACCTTGCTTTTGGATAGAAGTTCACTAAAAACTTCTATAAAAAAAATATGCTGTGTGCTTATATAGAGCCCTATTCAATTTACCGAATCGCAATTTAATAAGGCTGCATATTGTTATTTAGCAATGGAAATTACTATTATCATTTATTTGTAACAACATATTCCGTAGAGCTAACTGAGATATTAAGAATAACAGCAGTTAAAAATAAACTTAATGGTACTTATTATTGACAGAATTACACACATAATGGAAGACTCTATGGCATTTTTTTTATAAGATTTGGGAACCATGGTTTGCCACAACAGTAACTGACTGTTTTTTGTGAATACTGATATGTTGCATAGCACTGTGAATAGACTTTTTTATTTTTATTTTTGATAATTTTTTATTGTGTTACATTAATAAGCATCACATTTTACAATTCAATATTGTGCACTAGAGTGCACTACAAAATACTAGAGGGCAATAGAGTGCACGACAAAATAACCTATTCTTTTAAACATATTTGTGATATACGATTGTACGGACCAAAAAAATAGTGAATTATATCTACTTAATCAGATGCCCCGCTTATTTACACCACACACACACACAAATCTGAACTTGTTGAAGCAAAAATGTGCATATAACAATGTTTTTCCATTTA
This sequence comes from Discoglossus pictus, assembly GCA_027410445.1. Classification (NCBI taxonomy): domain Eukaryota; kingdom Metazoa; phylum Chordata; class Amphibia; order Anura; family Alytidae; genus Discoglossus; species Discoglossus pictus. The sequence goes on along the minus strand of CM050167.1, from coordinate 267,321,803 downwards.
GAAAAATGGCCTCCAGGCATGGTCAGAGACATGAAATATTTCTAGGTCTAGCACCTGTTTTTTTGCACATTCCAGAATGTTTTGGAAATAATATCTTGCAAAGATTTTCCTTCATCCTAATGACAGTCCAATCATAGCCAGGGAACCACTGGAATTATTGATAGTCTTGAGAGACAGATATACGTGGCTACATAGTTGTGGCTGTCACATGGTAGGATGAGATAGAAATAGTATATATCTCAGAATATACAAGTAGTCATATTATGTTTGGTAGGAAAGAGTGTCTTTAGCAAGATGATTACTTCAAAACAATTAACCTGTGTGCCCAGTTCATTTTTAGTAGCTAAACTGGTATAATGTGATTATTATTTTTTTTCGAATTTAAAAACTTTTTTACTGTTTGGCTGATTTATCTAAAATGTTTTCAACTGCTCCATGGAATAATATTAAGGGGCATACTTTGCTCAGATCAAAAATGCAATTTGAGATGAATCTTTCACTGAGTTGATTATGTTAAACAGTCTTCAGCAGCTGTTGTAGGGACTATAATAGTATAGAAATTCAAAAGTATTATATAAAGAAAGCTATCCTAAGGATTCGTTATTGTGCAACAGACGTCAACAGTCATACTCTTCATCACCACGCGTGAGAAGTGTCTTCTGTTTTTTTAAATTGTTGCTGAATTGAAAGACCTATTTTTGTTATGGATTACGGAGTTATGGAGTATGAAGCTACACCAACTTAATCACTGGAACCTAGCATGTAGGACAGAGATATATCAGTTGACATGGTTGCTAGTTCAAATCCCTCCCTTATTAAAAACATTTGTATATCGCCCTGTTTAGTAGGAAACAAAAAATAATTGGTAGAATCTATAAGGAGATGGTATACAATAACTATGGGCTCTATAGTGCCTTGACATCTTATCCCCTGCTACAAATCTTCAGAGTATCATTCATTCCATGAAGCAGACAAGCAGGTATAGAATAGATCAGGTTAAATATTCCACTGTTCTAATTATGTCAAGCCTATCTATACTTCACATATCTGTAGCTGTTGAAAAACACAGGGTCCTTTCCCTCTTCCCTTATGCAAAAGATTGGCAGCAGCAATGCCACCATTAACCGCTAGGTGATTTTCGGGAATACTGCTGCACATTGCATATTAGCTGCGCCGACAGAAGAGGCCTTGAGCTATGAGAGGCGCGCCAGAGGGCCTTGAGGGCCGAGTGCCCGTGCCGAACATAACAATGGTCTCTCTGTCGATTCAGTGGCGTCGAATTGTGCCACGTCGGAGGGGGGAATAATTATAGGCCTTCCCTGAAACCTGACGGTGCCATCAAGTGGCTACTTGCTGGCACGGCAGCTGTCAGTGCTTGCGATATCTTGCATATACATAACGGGATAGATCCAAACACAGGGAAAGCTGTGATTGTTGGACTTAACTCACTCAGTGCAGCACCATTCAGTTGATTTACTGGCAACATGAAGCAGTATATTGGTTGTGTCTACCTTTGTCCATATTATTTAGGAAGCTGCGTATGGGAGAGCTTCAAGGGCTATGAAAGCAATCACTAAATATATATATAGTTGATACTTTATTGATTTAAAAAATGTAAACCACCTTACCCACAAGTTTTCTAACCTCTATCTTCCAATGGTGAACTTCAGTTTTCATAAGACTGAGCATTTTAGATTAAATTATTAAATTATTAATAGGATCATGTAGTGCAAAAACACACTCAGTAAAAGTATTCAAGCTATTCAATTGCAAAAATCGCTCAACAGCGCAGGCGCAATCAAGCTCGCAAACACTAAATGGCAGTCCAAAGCTCACAGGTTCCAAATCTAGCAAAAAAAATAATTTATTTTCCACATAGGTTGTAATGGTCATGCAGATGCCAATATGAAAAGCCTTGCTGCAAAATATTGAAAGCTATTAAAGACACACAACCTCATTAAATTGCAACACAAATGCATGCAAATGCCTGACATATTAACCCTGTCACCCTCACAGAAGCTCTAACGTGGATCCTAAAAATACAAAGATCATCTCATATACATTTCACTCATCACATCTGCATTGGGACAACAAATAATAGCCAAATTACACTGCCATATATATCAAGTACCAGAGGAGCATTTCACATATGGTTGTTCAGTTCCTCAGTTGTGTCCGACTCTCTGTGGCCCAATGTAGAGCAGCACACCTACTAATGTCTCTGTCAGTGCGTATCCACAAGGTGGACTGAGATTTGTCTGACCTCTCTGCTATGACCTGCATACTTACAGGGGCCCTACTTGATATAGCTCACAGCTTCATTCAGGTATGTTCCCCTGGTCTCCTTCTGGATTGCTAAGTGGTGGTGGTGAAGGGACTTGTGTACCTGAATGAAGCTATAAGCATACCATATAGGGCCACTGTAGTATTTTTTTCTAAATTAATGAGATTTGTCTTTGTTATACAATGGGATTTATTTGATACTAGCGACTTGCCCGTCAAAAATGATGGCAATGAAAAGTGAAGCCTGGCAATGCTGTTTGCCACACAATAGGAGCCTCTACCCCTCTACTTTACTTGCCTCACGATGAACACCTTTGACGCTCATCACGGGCCTCTCAATAAGTGTCTTTGGCGCTCATCACGGGCCTCACAATGAGCGCCTTTGGCACTCATTGCGAGCCTCCCCCCTACCTCTCCCCCCATCTACTTTACTGTCCTCGCAATGAGCGCCTTTGGAGCTCATTGCGAGTCTCTGCCCTTGTCTACTTCCTCCCTTGTGACTTATTTCCCCCCTCCTCTCCCTCCCTTGTGTCTCCTTTCCCCCTCCTCTCCCTCCCTTGTATCTCCTCCCCCCCTGTGTTTTTACCTCCTTATCTTTCCCGTGTCTTTAACCTCCTCCCTTGTGTCTCTTTCCCTCTCTTCCCCTCCTCTCCCACGGTGTCTCCCCCCCCCCCTTCTGTTTGTCTTTCCTGTTCTTATGCGCAGTGCATGTGTAATGCACGACTCACCCCTCGCTCTTTGCATGCGCAGCTCGTGCGGCACATGGTGCATGCTCAGCTCGCGTAACGCTCTGCGCATGCGTGTCATCCGATCGCCTTTGTGATCGGATCGTTGTCAAACTGCGATTCTTTGCAAGCGTGATGACGAATCGCAGTTTTGCAATTATAATATGTGATGAGGCCTGGCACACTGTATACTACAAACACAGTTGGGTTTTTCAGGGTTTAAATTAAAAATCAGCATCTAAAAAATCTTGTTGATATTTGTAGAAATAATAAGTAAAGTCTCTAGTTGCATCGTGCCAATGGCAGGACCAGTGATAATTCACTACCATCTGGCTTGTTGCAAGGAGAATAGAGAGAAAATATATATGCCAAGTAACAAAAACTCTTCTGTGGCAACTGGTCCAACTACTGAATATCAAAAGAATTATGGTAAAAAAAAACTGATTACACAGCAATTCCCAATGCCTAATCCTTCATTGCAAACAAACCCTTATACACCAGCCACAGATGTACAAAGGAACATTACCTTAGCTGGGCACAGTTTATGATTAGAAATATGAAGTTCTATCCATCTGTCTCTCTACATAGTGCTGTTGCCTAAACATTCCTGAACTGAACATAATATTTAGCTGTCTCTGATCTTTTGTACATTGTACTGCTCTCTTCTCCCTACGGCTCTGCTCTTCAGTAACCTCTTAATTAATACCGGATTGTCAAAATGTCCACTTAATGCTACTGATACTTTTAACTAACCATTAATATTGATAATGCATGACTGTTTGGCATGTAGCCTTATTTACCCCTCAATGCAGCTTTCTTAGGCAAATCTCCCCAGCTTTTGATTCAGCAATAGTATCTATAAGAACACAATTACTTGTATATAAAACATAAATGCTCTGAAGATAAATTCTCCCTAAAGCTGCCAACCAGCAAGACAGTTCCCAACCTTTCTCCCAAGCCAGATTCCTAAACAGATTGTAATCTCTTCTGAACAAGGGCATAGTACCCATTGTTTGGTATAAAATGCCCTTGTACACCATGCTGTGCTGTTAAAGGACCCCTGCACAATAAATGAAAATATATGTTTAAAAACTTTGAGTCTGACTAAGAGCATAATTAATCAGGAACAAGTCATACAGCTAGTTTATAATCAGAAAAATAAATTTGATAACTCTGCAGGACCATAGAAGGATTCATAATACATTGTTGGATGGTGTGTGTGTGTGAGAGAGGAACATTTACATTTCTATAGAGTTATTGCATTGAATTATACAATTTCCTGTATCTGGATCAGTGAGCGGGTGGTATGTGTGCCAAGTTCAGTCCTATCCTATTGTCAAACAAGGCTTTGGACTTCTGCCTACTCCCTCCTGCTTCACTACTCCCTCCTGATTCACTACTCCCTCCACCTATAACTACAAACACACAGCCCTTATCCAAATCTCAAGGTTGCTATGTAAACTAACACAAGATGGATTCCTGTACGCAGAGCCTTCAAAAATTCCAATTTTTTTAAAAAGTCTGTCATGGGCATAGGAGCCCCCCAAAAATTACTCCCAGGACAGAAAGCAAGGGTGGATCTACCGCCGGTGCACCCAGTGCAATGCAGCAGTGCCCCATTGCTGCGGTGCCCCTCAAAAACTTTTTTAAATTTCTTTGCCTAAATTCTCAATGCCCTTGCCCCCCCAATATAATAAATAAATATATATATATATATATATATATATATATAAATATATATATATATATATATAGAGAGAGAGAGATAAATATAAATATAAAAGCTTCCATTGGAAAGACATACAGCTCCAAAGTGCTTTTAATGCATTATTAAGTTGAATTTTGCTATATTTTTGTGTCCATTATTCATTTAATCTGGGGGGAATTTGACCCCCCCCCCCCCCCAATCCCCCAGTTCCTATGCCCCTGATGCCCATGACTTAAACAGCTGCTAATATTAGCAGGTGTCTCTTTTTTCTTTAACTGTGACTTTATATGTACATGGAGAGATAACATACATTCTCTGTGAATCCTTGCTTACATATCCATGGTCAATGAGAGTTTCTAAAGGCACCATGTATGCTGTGCACCGTCCGATTGAGGGTTGAAAAACCTATAGAAACTCCCCCTACCCCTTAGGAAAACATAATGAACTGCACCGGTCACTGTAACTATTTCAAATCTGCTGTATAGTTAAAATAATGAGTTCTCCAATATTTAGCTGTTTATTAGATATATTATTTTTCACCACTGCAAATACCTGTGAAGAAATAGTCTAGTGGTTGAGAAGTTGGTCTGTGAAGCTGTATCCTAGGTTCTATGTCTACCAAAGGATTTTTTCTTTAATATCAGTATGATAAACTTACATTCCTTATATTTCCAATCAAGTTTTTGTGAGCGAAACACTTTATTGTGCAACCAGCAGTCAGTACCCAACAAAAATGTCATAATGTGACGAAATTGCCGGTAACTCAATCGTTTTACTGGTTCCCACATACATAAAAATATAAAGCCAAAACGCATTCATAGTAAATACAAAATACAGCTAATAAAACAAATGTATTCAATCACATACTGACACATGTAAATATCACCTGTGCTTACTTGCACACAACCAAACAACGTAAGACATAAAATACATGTAAACAAACCACAACTCATTGTGGTGGAGATGAGGGAGAACGAACCACACCTAAATACTTTGTTAAGTTTTGCAATGCATTGATGAACAGACCTGGTAAATCTGCTGTATCTTTTGCTATGATGCCAACTTTATGCATGTATTGTGTCTATGGGTTATATGGATTATATGGCATTGAAATCCAGGGAGTGATATCCCTGGATATAGATTATAAATCCCAAATATAAATGAACCAGGTTAAGCACTTCTGAATAAAAACCCACAATTTGAAATCAATAAAACATACAGTCTTACAAACGTAATATGTGTGCTTTGCTAAAAGCCAAGATGGACTGTGAATAAAACTGACAAATCTTCTAGACATCTTGCCTCCTTTGCCACTCTAGATTCATAATCAGACTCACCCCCCTCACCATCACATATATAGTTGTGAGCATTACGGGTTGTTGCTAACGCCAGGACATCTGGGAGTGAGGTTGCACGCAAATTTAAACTTAATTTGCAGAGTTTTGGCACTCGAAAATTGCCAAAGCAAAAAAAAAAACGAAATGAGGTTACACGACCCATAACCACGCAAGACACTGCCAGGGACATAAGACTTTTACCCAGGTACAAAACACACTATTAGGAAGGACGGAAAATGCTTGAGAGACGCGTAACATATAGACAATCGCAGCCATTTTACAACACTAACTTTCAAATAATAACATTACCATTCTAATATGCCGCTTTACCAAACTAAACAAACGGTTTGGCCTTGTGCACTCTGCCTATTTATACTCCACACGACCCATGACACTTTGTAAAGGAAAGCGGGACTTAGAAAAAAAAAATACCAGCCGTGGGACTTAGAAAAAAATAAAAAATCAAGGCCCTAAAAAATACGAAGTTAACGCCCGAACCACGCACATCCAAAAACAACAAAAACACAAAGAAATTAAAAAAAAAATACAAAAAACATCACACACAGCACGGGGGCAGCCAGGATGTCTGGAAGTGAGGTTGCACGCAAATTTAAACCGAATTGGCCGAGTTTTGGCACTCGAAGATCGCTTAAGTGACAAAAAAAATGGCAGCCGAAAAAATTAAAACGAGGCTACACGACACATAACCACACAAAACACCACCAGGCACATAAGACTTTTACCCAGGAACGTACGAGGTACGAAATACACTATTAAAAGGGATGGAAAATACTCGACTAGACAATCGCTTACAACACTAACTTGCAACTAATAACAGTATGATTCTAAAGTGCCACTTTACACAACTAAACAAACGGTTTAGCCTCGCGCACACAGCCTATTTACACGGCACACTTGCCACATTGCTGACACTTTCTCCTCAGCTCAGCAACAGTCCAAATGTACATTGTGTGCTGCAGCAAAACAGATTGTTAGCTCTTCAGTATATTGATTGCTGGATATATTAATTAGAAATAGGTAGTATATTAATCTATTATTTAATTCATTAATTAATTATTATAAAAAAAATATATATATAAAAAATGCAAATAGCAGAGGAGAGCCTCGCAATTAGCGCCAAAGCCGCGCATTGCGAGATGAGCGGTGAGCGCCAAGGGGCTCAGCGCGAGGCTCACAATGAACGCAAAGGGTGCTCAGAGGACCAAAAGTACATGAGGAGAGATGCTCGCAATGAGCATCGAGGGCGCTCAGCGCGGGGATTGCAATGAGCGCCAAAGGTACTAAGAGGCCCAAAAGCCTTACATTGTGTGGCAAACAGCATTGCCTGCCTTACAATTTTATGACGGGCAATTTGCTAGTAGAGATATATTAAACAAACAAATCCCTTATATTTCTATTTGGTGGATTGCAAAGAATGGTAAGGGGTGAATAAGAAAGGAGAAAGAGGTACGAATTTTCTTTATTCTAATATAGAGATTATTATGATTTGTTGTTTCATAAACTAAACATTGTCCTGTTATGGGTGATGACAATATTTAACCTACAAATTGCATACTTTCATTATATATATACTTAAAGTTTTAAATTGTTCAATATTTATAAGTGGTTCTTATTATTGCTGTTTTATTTTGCATAATGTCTCTTAAGTCATTATTTTTGTATTATTTCATAATGAATAAATACAGTTTGAATGAGAAAAAAACGTTCTCCGTAAAATAAAGCTTTGGTATTAGATGTATTTTTGGCAATTCAATTAAGGGTAACCAAGAAGTGGAAACAACTGATAGATTGAGTGGTCTGAAATTCAATTCTTTATATCCTATCATGGAGAAATACAGAGAAATGATTATCTTTGAGAGGTTGATAACTGTCAGTATGTGATAGAATTTGGAAGTCCAGGTTTGAGTCAGTTTAATATCATAGCACTTTAATATCATAGCACTTTAATATCATAGCACTTTAATATCATAGCACTTGTATGTGTAGACCATAATATGCTGGATTTACACTCTTTCTCTATTATTCTGTGTATACTGAATACATCAAGAATGCTTTGGCTGTATGATGTTTTTAGTACTGTATGATGTTGGGAATGCTCAATATATATAATGCTCAATATATATAAAATTATTGTATTGCAGTTACATTTTTAAAACTATTTAATTGTTATTGTTGTCTCCAACGGAGTGAATAAAAATCTATCCAGTATTAGAAGTTGTTATGTGAACTAAACATGTCATAAACTTTCTGCTAGATAATTAAAGTATTTGTATGAATATTTAAGCATTTATTTTATTGCCATGTGAACTTTACCCAAAAGCATTAAATTGAAAATGTATGTGAGTTTGGTCATTTGGAATGAATTTCAATATAGCTAAACCAATGTTATCAATAACAGGGCATGTGAATACTGATGCCAATGCATGACTGGCTAACCGCATAAATATTTTGTACGTAATTTTTTAATCACTGTGATAATATGCTCCAATTTTTCATTTAGTTTTACTCCTGTTTGAACGGAATTCAACTTAATTTCCATTCTTCAATAATCCATCTACAGCTGTGACTAATGGCAATGATGTTTCTAAGGGGACAGCGCTTCCTAGGATTAGAGTGTATTTAATTATATGCAATAAACTGAAAATGGGTTACTCTTCAGTAACTAACTGCAGTTCATCTTCCCCCTATACGTTTCAACATGCCTACAGCTTGCTTCACTGCAGCTTGCTTCAACGCAATGAATACCAACATTTATGAGACACATCTGTTTATTTATTTCAGTTCTAACCATTTTATTAACACACACAAATCTAATCCACATTTTCTGTGATTGACTGATTATATTATGAGTTTCCAGCAAATCTCTGGAATTTGCTTACTTTTCCCAAACAAAGATGATCTTTCATTTAAGCATACCTTTGTGTCCATTGCCTAACTCTTACCAGATAGCCTCTTTTAATGCTATTACTGCATTACTCCCCTCCACTCGTTCATCATTTTCCTTTGTGACAATGTAATTGTATAACAGTGAAGGGGTTAGCCACTAAAAGTGTCAGCACAAGGACGGGATTAAGACCTTTCTGTCTAACCATATAATAAAATAATGAAAGAGCATTTCCTAGACCCATTATTAATTGAGGGATCCTTAGAAAACCCCTTCTCTTATCCCATCTAATGTTGTGGGGGGGAGGGGTTGCTGCAAAATTGGTAACCCTATAAAGGCGCACCCTAGCCATTATTTTCCAATAGGACCCCAGTCCATAACCATAACACCCGGGGGCATTAGCAACCCCAGGGACCACTAACCTACCCCCACGGGGATCCACTAGAGCCTTCATGGCCTTTAACCTAACATTACATAGAAAAACAAATGAAAATTAAAAACAATCTCAATAAAATAAAAAGTCTTACTGAAAAAAAAAATTGCAATAAAAAAATCAACCCTTAAAAATAAAAATATTTACATCCTGTAAGTATAAAATGAATTGTAGTACACTTACTACATCTGATTCAATGAAGGCAAACAATGCCCTTGATTCTCTCTTCAGCCCTGTTAAGAGGACACATCCATCTTGATTGTAGTGTCACTTGAAGCCCCTGATACTCTTGCTGACTGAAGATCAAGTACCTGCTCTTCAGGACCAAAACAAGGTCCAATCCAAAAAATGTATCACTCTCTAAAAATCTAAAACAATTACTTTAAGCTAAATAGAGCTCCTCATAGTAGGGTAATCGTGTTTGTAGGTGGTAGCCTACCATTACATCGCACCACTTGCACGGCTTATTTTAATAATTTATTATTAGTAAATTGTGCAAATTGTGCAAAGCCTTGAGATGTGCAGGGTTGCTATTGCGACATGTTGCAAACCCCGTTCCCTTGAATAAGTAGCATAAATAACTTGCCCTCACAAATGTGAATAACTTGTCTCTAGATGTGAATCCTATCTAAAATGGCATTACATGCTCAGAATGTAGGAGGTATAAAGCAGTACTTTGCTGAAGTCTTGTCCAAAGCACCATCTCTCACTATGTAAACCTTCCTCCTCTGCCTTTCTGAATGACATATTAAAATCTCTGTATGTGCATAAAAAATTGGTTTATGGACTTTGACTTAATTTTCAGAACAAGATTCTTTGAATTTTGTAAACAATAATTGGCTTCTCCTGGTGTATAAAATTTTGCAGATGGTAAAGATATATATAGAGCTACATAAACCATTCATAGAACTATTCATTTTATGCTGCCTTACCCAGTTCCAATACATTTTAAATAATTAAATGAGAGAAAAATCTTTTCCCAGCCTGGGGGGTAATGACAGCAAACCCCCATAGGGACTTCACAAGGCTTAGCTTTGGCTTCCTTCCACGTACTTCTTTTGAAGGCTTTCTTAACAAACACCAAACTATTGTTACTCTAGAGGGATTTATAAGAAACAGCATATTTTAACTCGTTATATACATTTCTGTTCAGCCTTATTTGTGTTTGTCCTCGGCTATTACAACCTCAGTCCAGAAAAATATACTAAACTGATATCTTTGAATTTCATAATGAGAAAAGATCTACTTTCAAGTGCTGTAAAATTTGGAAACAACATTGCTATGCTTAAAGGATCACTGTCAAGGCTGTATCTACCTTTCTGGAGCCCCTAGGCAGTTAAGTGAAGTAGCCCCCGATAGTGAGTAGCCCCTGAGAGTGAGTATGCAAGGTATGCACGGACCCAGTTTGGCCTATTCTGTACGTGTAAATTATTTTTCCTGTTGTAACTCTATGGTTCTAGGTAGTTACCCCCTAGTAGCCAGTCTATGAACTGCAACATTTATTTTTTTTAAGCCAGGAACCATTTTTTTAAGAAGTGGCACTCCTCACAGGGAAGCACCCCTGAGCGGCTGCCTGGTTGGCTTAATGGGTAATCCGGCCATGGCCACTGTGGTTCTGTATGTAAAATGTATTATTTTGAAGAAATACACTTCAAAAAGGGAAAAGTATTTACAATATAACAAGATGCCTTGACTCTCTATTACTTTTTCTCCAAACCAATTTGAGAAGAATGTTTATATCCAAGCCAAATTGGAGATTTTTCAAAATTAACAGAAACCATCAATTATTTGCTCTCTTTGTAATGTGTTTATTTTTTCACTCCATGTCCCCACGGTATCTAAAAAGTAATTTTCTGCATTCTATGTTAACAGAAAAGAACAAATGTAATATAGCTGCAATTGTAATAAACAGTGATTTATTTTGCTGTGTTATGTTGGTGTCATTTGATGGATAATTATTTTACTAAATGCCTCTTTAAAAAAACATGTATATGGGCAAAGTTGATCTAACTCTCATTTTTGGATGGTTATGGAATAAAGGTAACTGTGGCACTTTAGGGTTACTATATAACATAACTAAAACCTGCATAATTGTATACCATTTCAAGAATGTTGACTGCAATATAAGTATAAGAATAGCTGCATATAAAATATATATCTTTGGAATGTAGAGTCTACAACAGTGTATTCAGTAGGTCAAATGGAATGTTTATTAATTTACAAAGACACACCCTCCTGAGAAACTAACAAACAGATTCAACTGATAAATGAAAATAAACCTGTGCAGTAAAGAATAATTGGGTGTAAAAATAAAAAATGTTTTCTAAAAAATATTCTTTCCATTATCAAGTTTAGTTATTCAAAGAACCGTATATACAAAATATACTGCCCTCAGTGGTCTTTTAAAGGGACATGAAACACAACTGTTTTAATGCATTAAAAAGAACATAATTTAAAAATAAAAGTTGTTTTTTGCATGAAAAAATAAGTAAAACATGTTTAAACTTAATTGAAACTAATAAGAAAGGTAGATCGTATTAGCTGACAGAGACAAAGACAGTTAAGAGTTAAACATCTAAAGAAGTTTTTATGCTCTTAATGTGATAAAATAAAACACACTATACCATTATCAAATTCCCTTCTGGATCGCTACCTTGTCATGATGAAGGGGCTTGTGTACCACAATGAAGCTGTGAGCTAAACCATGTAGGGTCACCCAAGATGGGCAGGTCGTAGCAGCGTGGTCATTCAAATCTTGGTCCACTAGAGAAGGAACTGGCAACCCACTCCAGTATCTTTGCCAAGAAAATATTGTGAATCAGCTCAACCAAAACCATAACAAATGATTGTGCCTGGCGTGCTGCAGACCATAGGGTAACAGAGAGTCAGACACGACCGAATGACTCAACAACAACAAACATTATCAAATACCCTCTTTTTGATGCAACAAAGAAAAAAATATTTTTGATGCTAAATAGCAAATAATAGTATTGTATGGCGTTACTCTTCTGAAAACAAGACTCTGGATATCCTCAGTTTCCAAGATGGGGTACAGTACCTTATATATTTTCATATTTTCATTCTGAATCAACCTCTTTATTTTGCAGACTCGTTGACATGATAAAGAATAATGCTTCTCCAACAATTTCTCTGTAAACACTGCTGAACAAATTATTAAAAAAGGAACTGAGCAATTGACAAATTAAACTGTTGATTAATTTTATATTTTTCATTACTAATGCATTCAAATTGTCATTTTTTCAAAAAATATTTCCTGAACTGTAACCAATAGTTCTGCTTTCATAATCACTGATAGTTAAACTACTTTTTATACTTACTGATTGATACTTCTTGATCTGGTCAGTATGAGGATATAACACTGAGCCCTGTTTTAAGCATATGATCTACATTACAGATCATTCAGGACCTGCAGTACCTACATCCCGGCTCATCCTATTCTCAGCCTAAAACTGTGGCTGCCGAGGGCAAGTCACTCACCTCAGTTACACACTCACCTGTCGCTCATACACTCCTTTGTCACTCACCTGTCACTCACAGTACCCTCACTAACCTCTGTAGGAGTGCTTTAGCTGGGCTGGCTTCTCAGGCCTGCCTGTAACTGTTCCCCACAGGGCTTCTTATGACCCCTCGTGGCCCCCATTGCTTACTCGGGCCCGTGGGTATGGGCCGTGATGGGGGTATCATGACCCTACACTACAGAATAAAAAAATGTATAACAAAAAAAGGGGTGCACCGTTGGTAGCTCCGCCAGTGGTATCTCAGTTCTCAACCTCCACTATACACAACATTTTTGATACTCAACGTGTCTGCCTGATAAAAATTGTCTCAGAACTCAAAGCTTGCTTAGTTCACACCAAATCTATATAATAAAGTTGGATCAGAACTCAACACTTGCTCGGTACTCAAGGCGTCTGACTGACAAAGTTGGATTGGAACTCAACACTTCTCGGTACTCAACGCATTTGACTGACATAGTTGGCTCGGAATTTGACATTTGCTCAGTACTCAATGTGCTCTCAGGAATTGATGTGGCATACAAGAATGTACCTGCAAGAGCCCAAGAGTTGTCTGTGTCTACAAGAATTAAATTGCAGCCTGTGTCTATAAGGACCAAAGTTCCAAGCAATAACCCCTCTCCTCCTTCTCCTCCTCTACATTGCCACCACCCCAGTGGTCCCTCAAGTCCTCTCAAAACAATTACAGTGAAGATAAAGTAAATGTTATTTGATTATTTGATCTAATTATTGTTTGTTTATTTATGCGTGTCTAGTTTTAAGGCTTTCCATCAAAAAACAAGACCACCAGTTCAAACTAAAATGTGAAATTTCTGGAACTCGGAACAGAAAAAATAAATTCTCATTGATCCCTATGGATCAGGGGTATAAGAGCAAGAATAATTCTGTGGGGGGGATACAGCTCATTATATACAGAGGCCATAATATATATTTCATATATATCATTCATACATACAAACATACACAAATCGGGGGGGGGGAGTCCAGAATGGATTAAAGTTGAGAACCGAGGTACCACTGTATATTCATTGAATTGTACATTGGCTCTGCAGTCTGCCAAATGCGTCACATGTTTCATGTTTGTGTAGTAGGTCCCAAACAAATTACCTTAGAAGCTATGTAGGTCAAAGGTTTATTTAATGCAACTTGTGAACGAGGGTTCTATAGAATTATATTATTTTGCTGTTTAGCTTAACACATCACTGAGGTAAGATTTTATCTATATGGGTAGTCGGATAACTAAATTTGATCATTTGCAACATGATTATGGAAAGCAACAAAGGATTCCTTACAATGCCACATTTCCATGATAAATATATAAATGTCCAGTTCATTTAGTCTTCTCTAACCTCAGGAAGATCATTAGTAGAAACAAAAATTGTAATTCTTCGGAGAATAGTGCATTTTAAATATATGACTACAGAGGTCTATTACACACTTCCTCCTTCCTTGGAGATTCAGCGGTGTGCTCTGCAATGTTTTTCTCTCATCAGGAGTGAAGTGAGGTGGATTTACCGTCTCACTGGGGAATCAGATAATCTTGTCACATTCACGCTTTCCCACATAGCACATGGTAGCACTTTGGATGGAACATGGAACCCTTCTTTGGATATCCTGTACCTGGACAGGAAGGCATACTGTCAGGTCAGCCTCTGGACACTAGTATTTCTCTATAAACTTTATAAAATTTAAGTTGTCCGAAACTAAAGAACAGTAACAAAAATAACTAAGTGAGTTCACCATTGAGCTGCTTATTGGGATATAAATTAATAAAAGAAGGATTATTTATAAATTAATCTTAACTAATTGTTGTAATATTAATGGCAATGGTTTCCTGTGAAACATTGTGGCTATGCTTAGCAGTTCCTAAGCTAAAAATCAAAATATATATATATTTTTTTAATCCAGTGCTTTTTTAAATAAAATTGGCATCTGCGGAAAATGGATTTTCAGTTTTGTATGACCAGACATATTTGTACTGCAAACTGTGCTCCTTTGGAAGGGAAAATTCCTACTTAGGCCCCCAAAGACCTTTACATTTTGCACTATTGAAGAGTCCGCCCCAGATTGAAAGACAAATCCCTATATTCCCACTTGATCATGTTCCATTTTCTTTCTACAGCTCCTCTTCTGTTATGCTCTTTATTTATTCCAGGATGGAAAGATCCTAGAAGTGTGTGTACTACAGGACATACAGTATATAGTTAAGAGCAGTGTGTACCTATCCATCATATATATTTCCAATATTTTAACACTTTTCATGTTTCAGCTTGTTTTAATGACCATCAATATTATTAGCAAACAGTGAGCCTGTTTTTGAATTCTGGAGAGGAATGCATATTGTCTTTCTTTGCAACACCTAGTACATGGAACGGGAAGACAGAGGCCTGGTATCAAGGTGCCCTGAGTGTCTTAGAAAAATAGATTCTGTGTCAGTTATGAATCAATAGATACATAACTTTGTGATGTAATACATTTGCAGAATTGTCTTATACATATTCTTGGGAAGCTTTAATTTCTTTACATTATTTGTCCAAACTACTCCCACTTATCCACCATCTCCTTTGTAGAGGCATTGTTTGTAAAGCGGTTATAAGGCCATAAATTTCCATCAGTACTTTTGAATCCAGGAAAAAGTTTGATGTATTAGTTTGGAAAAAACTATTTATAAATAAATGAAGACATAAGAGGGTCATTGTTATACTTAATTACATATCTCTGTCTTCCACTGTGTAATAATGAACTACCGCTAATATTAATGGAGGACGTCATAGCATCATATCATCAATATGTGAAACAAATTAGTTAATTTTTAAAGCACAAACATTTCCAGTCAAATGTATATTTTATTAATAATATTTTATTGGTACACGATCTTTCAATGTCATCTGCCAGTGTTCCGTTAAATTAAAACAAGGCCAGCATTCTAGCAACTTGTTACTCATAAAGAGCACATTATACAATGTGTTAAGATTCCTATTACCAGCTAATGATGGGAAACATTGAATAACTTCTGATATATTTTTCACAACAATGCTTTCATCGCTTTCAATTATTTTTATATGGTAGAATAAGAAAGAAAATCTCAGCAGAAGAAAAATGTTAAGTATGATGTAAGTTTATTTAGACTGTAGAAAAGCAATGCTAGAACCAAACATTGTGGCCTGGAGTGTATTTTTGGGGGGTTTTACACAAGTTAAATAAAAGTTGTATAACTATGTACATTAGTAAACGTAAAATTAAATGTGTTATCAATGTGCAAATGAACAAAATAAAAATGTACCACATGATCACATCTGCTATCTTAAAAATTATCAGTCTATTTTATAAAATATGACATTGACGTGTTAACACTTACTTTGCAATGGTAATACAATATTAAATGAGAGGGTCACTCTGCACCTTATTGCAACAACCGAGCTGTAACCCCAGCAGAGCGCCTGATGCCATTGTAAAAAAACTAGTTTGAGGCAACTACAGCTCAGCCATTGATTTGTTTGGATCAAAACAGGGCCCTTCACTTTCTAAAGTTTAATATTGTATTTTTCCTGTTCTTATCCCCTGTACAGCGCTACGGAATATGTTGGCGCAACACAAATAAAAGTTAATAATATTAATAATAATAAATAAATCTAGCAGCTACTTAGTACTGAACATCAGGGTATCAAAACTTCACAACAGTCTTGTAGGGACTTTAATGCTTTTTATGAATCACAGCCCCATGTTCATTGAATTTGTTTCAATGGACCTGGAGTCTGCCGAATATTATCGCACCTAAAAGGAAGCAAAAATTGTGAATCTCTCATGCAACACCATTATCACTTGATTTATTTTTATACCTAGATGTTTTTGAGTCTGCGGTGTTGGGCCTCTTCATCTGATGACCTTATTTGTCAGTGCAAGGGAGATAAGCAGTGCTGGCATGCAGCTTTTCAACTGGCTTTATAATGATCAGTCTTTGTTCAGAACTGGGAAAATCCAGTTACAATAAAGTCTCTCAAATAAGATAGTGCCAAATGTAGTTGGATTAACAATTTCTGCATATATCAACATACTGTTATGTGTCAATGCTCCGTCAACTTTAGAAAGTTTTGTGCCTCGGTTTAGTTATCTAAGAAATACAAGAAATACAAGGAATTACCCAGAAGCTGGTGAGACATATTGCAGAAGACAGAGCTCAAGCAGCGGAAGATAGAAGATAACTTCTAACAAAAACAGTTACTTATGGTGCAGCTGCAGAACTTGAAGCCTCCGGAGACAAGTTTCAGCTTTAAAATAAATATCTCAGAAAATGAAAATTGAAGACGATGAGGAAGCATACCTCCTGACCTTTAAAGAATCACCAACATGGAAGGTTGGCCTGAAAGTCAATGGGTTAGTGTCCTTGCCTCTTACGTATGTGAGAAAGCCTACACTGACCCGTATGTAGGACATGCAATTCATTATTCTCATTTGCAAGGAGGAATACCTTCCAGATTCAGAGCACAGAGGTTCCACTCTTGGAATTGTTTCTTGATCTGCTACATTTAGCAAAAATACCGGTGTCCTGAAAATAATGGACTAGGGAGAATTATCAATCTCCTGGTGATAGATCGTTATTTAGGAAGACTTAATACATGATTGCGGGAATGGGTGGGACTAAAATAATCCAAATATCTCAGATGTGTTGTTTACATTGATAGAAATATATCTGGCTATGTATGAACCTTTATGTAGCCCAAGTGGCGAAGCCTACACCACTCAAAGAAGGTTTAAAACTATGAACGCACGTAGTAATGGATGGACTAGAAGGCCTGGATTCAGATAAAAATGTGAATCCTGAATCTGGAAAATATCCTCTAGAAAACACCCTAAAGCACAGAGGTCCAAATTGGGAAGATTTGATACAATTTGACGTGGTAGAACTTTCTAGGAGTGGCAGAACAGTTTTACCAATTTACCAAACAATTAAGATTAACAGTAAAGGAACCACAGTCTTAATGGATCCATGAAGTGCAGCTACTTTTTTCTCAGAGAAATTCATAAAGCATTTCCAAATTAAAAACATAGTAATAAAATAGGCATAAAATGCGTGAGCAGTGAATTGCAACTCTACAAGTAAGGCAATCCTGGTGGCATAAAGGAAAAATATGAAAATAACTGCACCAGTGGTCACTCCTGTCCTTCTGGGAAGACATTTTCCCAATTTTTAAGAACTGCTCAAGAATCTACCTGGTGACATCAGCTGCGAAATTGACCTGCTCATTTAACAGAGGAAGATCTGTAAAACAAAGTGTAAAGAAGAAAAGCCAAAAGGATTGGCACAGAAATATGCAATAGAGCTTTTAATGAGTCTTTAGCTGCTAGTCAGATGGAGAAAGACGATAAATTGACAGAGAAGGCTCTATGTCTCATAATAATAAAATACAAGAGGGCCAGTACAGGATAACCTGAAAAGATTAGATCTTACAACAGTTTCCATAAGGTATATATTTTGTGCTCAGCAACCTCAAAGAACATTGGTAAAGAACTAGTACAACTTTAGCCAATGGTGGGATACCAAAGGAAATTTTGACAGACCAGGGAACACCCTTTGTATTAAAGTTGAAGAAAGAGATGTGCAAGATCCTAAAATAAAATATCTGAGAATATTTGACTTCCACCCACAGACTGTTAGATTGGTGGAACAATTTAATAGGATCTTGAAGAGCATGCTAAGAAAGCTATATGAGACAGAAAATGCTGGTACCTACCTTTACCTTACTTGCCCGTTTTGACATCAGGGAAATACCTCAACTGGATTTTCCTCTTTTCAGCTTTCCTATGACTATCATATAAGTGGGATTCTGCCTATAAAGTGCCAAACAAAACATCTTGTGTATTATGTGAAAATTATGAGAAATAGAAATTCCCAGTTTGCTTCTCTGGTACATCAGTGAACCTGTTACATAGTGCCTTGCAAAAGTATTCACCCCCTTGGCATTTTTCATGTTTTGTTGCCTCACAACCTGGAATTAACATAGATTGTTTGAGGATTTGCATCATTTAATTTACAGAATATGCCCACAACTTTGAAGATGTTTTTTTTTATTTTTTTTATTGTGAAGCAAACAACAAATAGGACAAAATAACAGAAAAATTCAATATGCATAACTATTCACCCCCCTAAAGTCAATACTTTGTAGAGCTGCCTTTTGCGGAATCACAGCTCCAAGTCGCTTTGGATAAGTCTCTATGAGCTTGCCACATCTTACCACTGGGATTTTTGCCCATTCCTCCTTGCAAGACTGCTGCAGCTCCTTCAAGTTGGATGGTTTGCGCTTGTGAACAGAAATCTTTGAGTCTGACCACAGATTTTCTATTGGATTGAGGCCTGGGCTTTGACTAGGCCATTCCAACACATTTACATGTTTCCCTTTAAACCACTCAAGTGTTGCTTTAGCAGTGTGTTTGGGGTCATTGTCCTGCTGGAAGGTGAACCTCCGTCCTAGCCTCAAATCACACACAGAGTGGTGTTCTTTGGGTGATGTAATGTGTTGGGTTTGCGCCAGATATAGCGTTTTCTTTGATGGCCGAAAAGTTCAATTTTAGACCAGGGCACCTTCTTCCATACATTTTGTGAGTCTCCCACATGTCTTTTCGCAAACTCAAAACGTGCCCATTTGTTTTTTGCTGCAAGTAATGGCTTTCTTCTTGCCACTCTGCCATAAAGCCCAACTCTATGGAGCGTATGGCTTATTGTCGTCCTATGTACAGATACTCCAGTCTCTGCTGTGGAACTCTATAGCTCCTCCAGGGTTTCCTTAGGTCTCTGTGCTGCCTCTCTGATTAATGCCCTCCTTGCCTGGCCCGTGAGTTTTGGTGGGTGGCCGACTCTTGGCAGTTTTGCTGTTGTGCCATGTTCTTTCCATTTGGTTATGATATATTTGATGGTGCTCCTGGGGACCATCAAAGATTTGGATATTTTTTTATAACCTAACCCTGACTTGTACTTCTCAACAAAATTGTCCCTTACTTGTTTGGAGAGTCTATTGGTCTTCATGGCAGTGTTTGGTTAGTGGTGCTTCCTGCTTAGGTGTTGCAGCCTATGGGGCCTTTCAAAAAAGGTGTGTATATGTAATAAAAGATCATGTGACACTTAGATTGCACACAGGTGGACATCATTTCACTAAATATGTGACTTCTGAAGGTAATTTTTACGTTAGTTTTTTATGGGCTTCATAACAAATGGGGTAAATACATACGCACATGCCAATTTTCTTTTTTCTTTTTCTAAAAAATAGTTTTGTGTATATATTTTTCTCATCTCACTTCACCAACTTAGACTATTGTGTTCTGATCCATCACATGAAATTCAGATTAACAAAACATTGAACTTAAGGCTGTAATGTAACAAAATAGGTAAAAAGTCAAGGGGGGTGAATACTTTTGCAAGGCACTGTATATAAGGTAAGCAGAAATGTAGAAGAATTGATGAAGAATTGCTAAAATTCATGTATAAGCCTATAAATGAGAGAGGCCATTCTGAAAATAGTTAATTGGTTGTGGTGAAGTCACCAGAAGTATTCTGTAAATTGTATTTTGCTCAATCTCCATTTATATACATTTTAAAATGCTTTAGAGCATTAACAAAATATTTACCACAAAAGCTGGTGTGTTGTTTGTAACCAGATCTCCATGACATGTTTTGTTTTGGGTACACCCTCTCAGAATGCATTTCCATTTCCTCTTCCTCTTACTGATGGCCACTGATTTGGAATGATCAGCAAACCATGAAACCTCCTGTCATCAGGATGCTCTGTCTTAGGAGGAATTAACACATCTAGGTGGTGCGGTCAAGGTGTCTGTGAATTTCTTAGGGTTTATTGTTAGGGGTGTTAGGGTGAGTGGTGTTAGGGTTAGGTTTTAAGGTGAGTGGTGTTAGGGTTATGGTGAGGGGTATTAGGGTTAGGGGTGTTAGGGCTAGGTGTTAGGGTGAGGGGTGTTAGGTGTTAGAGTAAGGAGTGTTAGGGTTAGGTGTTAGGATAAGGTATAAGGTTGAGGGGTGTTAGGTTAGGTGATAGCGTGAGGAGGGTTAGGGTGAGGAGGGTTAGGTGCTCGGGTTTAGAAACTGGCAGATTATACTCTTTTCACTGAGAAGAAATTCATGGACACCTCGGCTGTGCCACTAGTGGCCAGTGGCCAATGGCCACTACTGCGCACGGCCAGCCAGCGGGAAAGATCAAACCCTTTTTACTAGTGTTTGCTGGGCATTGTATTCGCTATCATGTGAACTCCTTCGTTTAAAACTACATTCAATTCAACATTATATACACTTTATTAAACAGTTATTTATATTTTTTTTATTTTGGTTTTCAGGTATCTGTTTTATGTATGAAATTCAGTTTAAAATAATCCTGCCTGGGGGAACATTTGCAAAACAGAGCAATCCAATTTAAGCCATAATTTTAGTCTCCGTTGAATAAACAGAAAAAAAAAAGATCAAAACAGAAGGAAAGTACTTAGTTGCAGATATTATGACAACCACATTTCTAAGGTCATGACATCTTACCTATACTTGATGAGCATCCCCAGGCAAGATACCCCTCCACATAAAGTGCATGGCTACTGATGATCCTGACGGTATCTGTTATTTATATACAACCCAGCAAATCTCTCAACTGATACATAATGTACAAATCAGATCAAATAAGTTCAGATAAGAGATAGTAAGGAATTGGGAATATTTACGGTGACGTAGGATTATTATAATAATACAACAGTGCAATGAATACAAGTAAATATTATCAGTATAACCAATAACAAGTACATATTATCAGTATAATCAATATACACATTTGCTAGTAGGGAAACCCATAATGCAGTATGTTGCACATCAAGTGTACCACATACAACAATCTGTGGCCGTTGCGGTCCTGGTTTTGTAGGAACAATAACGTGCTTACAAAAGGCAACACTTCAGGCACCTCAATCTGCATCTTTGGCAATTATGGACGATCTATAATCTTGTTGCCCGTGATCCGCTGCTTCTCAAAATACACTGGTATCTCTAGTGTATGGAAACTTGTAAATCTGGAATATCAAGGGATAGGAGAGAAAGAGCAAGAATCTCCTGGTGCAGATTATTTCAATGATGTTGAATGGAGGTAGCCTCAACTAAATGAGGTATTGAAAGCACACAAATAGTGTATCTGAAGTAAGATGCTCCTGTTACTGTCTTATTTGGTCCAAGTGTCTGTGGACTCTTCTGATAGTCTGAATCCCAACGCTCTGTATTTCAGTGGGCTCAATCTTGGTAGGGGAGGCTTAGTGGGGGATAAGCACAACCCCTGCTCTACTGTGAGGACCGACAAAAAGGGACCAAACTCGATAGACTTAATAAACTAAAAATGGTTTATTCGGCAATGGTATTTTAAAGCAAACGCGTTTCGCTGTATCTGGTGACAGCTTCATCAGTGATATTGAATTTCAGTGCTCCGCCTCAAAAATTCAAGAAAGGAGTGAAATAAGATCTGGAATAGCTCACTGAATCGGACCGCTATCCCATGTCCAGAATCAGATGTTATCTCTATTTTCAGTGTGGACATAGAATATACTGTATGTCTTAGACAACCATAACATAAGGAAGTTAACAAGGGAATTGCTCCTGAAGCCATCATATATGACCAAGACAGAAAACTTCTGAACATCAATTAGGCCACCTACTTTTAGAAATATTATTTTCCTATTTTTTAGACTAACATCTTCATTAGTTATCAAAATTTCACTAGTACTTCAGTGTGAAGTTTTGATGTAGAGAAATTAAGCAGTGTTGAATCCAAATACAAATAAATATGATTTTACATTAATGCTACCAATTTTGTGATAGCTGCACATTTCCCCCTCCCTTGTAGGAGTGAAATGTCAAATAATAAATTTAATATACACACAGTTTATTTTACTGAACTTCCTTATGCGTCTGTTTCCTTTTGCCTTATGTGCTAAATTTATCTCTTACTGAAAAAGTGGTAATGAGAGTAAAGAATGAGCCTAGCCAGAGATGTTCGAAGAAATATGGGTTTAGACCTTTTTATTAGTTCAGTGAGGGAGTGCTTCATAAATAATATTGCGTACATAGCACATTGTATGTAACTCTTTTAAACAATGTTTGCTTTGCTATGTGCGTCTGCCCTTTAATGAGCCATATGGTATCTTACGCCTGTTTCATAAATACACCCCACAGAGTTTATATTTTGCTTCTAAAACAGCATTTGTTGAATGTTTAGTGCCTACAGATATGTGTTAGTCTTTTTATGGGCTATTTGTCCATGAATACCCCAAATGGAGAGTTAGACAGCCCTGAATAAATCAGTATATGACATCCCATTGCTATAATAAACTCGATATATATGTTTACAGTCAGCTTTCCTACAAGTTCCTGATACTTAAGAAATCGCTTCACTACCAATTTGAGGCAAGTTGTGATATTTTGTAACATGGAGCAAACAAAATGAAACATGCAAAATGAAAACAAATAACAAACAAAAACTTTGATTTCAATAATTAGTGGTATAACTATTCCAAGATTCAGTTTATTCTGTATCTGCATAAATGTTTTACAGATTACTAAAATTGTGTTACTTTCATCTAAATTTCTCCTCTAAATTATTATTATTATAATATATTTTTTTATAAAAAGCCAACATATTCAGTAACACTGTACAGAGGTTAAGTATAGAAAAAAAACATTAAAATACACTGTTAAACACATGCTAAAAAGTTGAGGGCCCGGTCCTTTCCCTTTTGAAATTCTCTCAAAATTCGCCAGCAGTGGCAGCAGCAGTGCCCCCCACCAACAGAGATTTTCAGTGCCGGTAACATAGAGTTAGGTTTAGGTAAACTTTTAGGGTTAGGGTGGGGGTTAGGGTAACCTTTTGAGGTTACAACAAATATATGCAGCGCCACTTGCCGGCACTTCAGCTGTCAGTGGTGACAAATTTAAAATGGAATAGATCCGAGGGTCCTGTTTTTGAGTTTATTATTGTATATACATGGTGCATCATACAAGACTGAAAACTTGCAAACTTACAATTTAAAGGGATTATTGAAATAAAAGGAGAAGTAATAAAGGAAGAAACAAGGTCTTGGGAAGTAACTGAAAAGAGAGTTGATGGTTAATTGGTGATTAAGGTTGGGGGTGTATTATTTGTGACTAATGGAGGTGATAGTACTAAACCTGCACTATAAATTATAACAAATTAAAGGTTGATGGGTGTGGACAGGGTAAGTGTGAGGGCATGTTACGTGATTTTAGAGACAGAAGAGTGGTGGCATTCGAAGGTCTATGTCTAGAAAAAAAGAAAACAAGGTAAATTGAACTTCCAAATTGGCACTTGGAGAGTGTGATTCTGCTGAGTGGATGGGGTGAGGCCCAGTGGTATTTGCAGAGCTTCTTGCAGAAGAGACTGCTTCAGTCCAGGTAGTAGATAGAAAACATTCTGTCCTCTTTTCTAGATCGTAAATTGTCACAAGTTCCTTTAGTAAATTTGTGTTGCATTATATATATAAGGTCATAATTTAAAGTTGGTTGGGGAATATTTAGGGGTAAAATGCCAAAATAATACTTTAAGGAAAGGGTAGTGGGTGAGAGCGGAACAGCATTCCAGTTGACCGGTTGGTACAAGCACAGTATAAAAAATCATGCATGTATGACATAATAATAAGGCAATACTGAGGATTAAATAATCCCAGCTTTTTTTTGTATATAAGTGAATAGACTAGGTGGGTCTTTTGGTTCTTACATTTATACACTTATATTTTGATGATTCCCAGGTTGGTATAATCTCCCAATCACTCCACCCTCTGAATGAAGTATTGTGGCTGTAGTGGACCCATACAGTGGGAAGAAACAAATTGAAAACAACTCTCTAAAACGCACATTAGTCCCCCCTTTCCTCAGACAGACTAACATCGGTATCCATTTAGGACTATTGGCCCTGCTCTCAGGCAGACTTAAGAACATAGCTATGGATTTGGTTAAAGTGCCAGAAATACACTCACTGACTGCAGGAGAGAGACAATGATCAGACACTAAATATATGATGGTGGGTAGAATGGTTATGGAAAAAGTCCCTACTGTACATCCAAGATGGAAATAAAAGCTAATTCTGAATATACCTACATATCTTACATGGGCCAAAAGACCCATTTTTGCCACAGAGCTTTTCAGTACAGCCAGTAATACCCTGGTGAGCCCTAGATAACAGCAAAAATGTTCTGGCACTTTAACCTAATCCATCGCTATGTTCTTAGCCTGCCTGAGAGCAGGGCCTATACTCCTAAATGGATACCCATGTTAGTGGGCCTGACTCTTCAACACATTTTTAATTTGTACTTGATGTGTTTGCAAACATTAAAACTAACAGTACAACATATATTTTTAGAATTAAAAGTGGTTTGGCTGATCATTTGCATGTATTTAAAGAGATATATACACATTGTAGATACATATTCTCAAGTTGCTCAATATACAATATACTAGGATAATAATAAAATACAGTACAATAAGAATACAATTGCAATAGAGACAAATACATATCTTGGCCACTATTTGGTTGGATGGTACAGATAGTGACAATTACATTTGTGTTTAAAAACCCACATTATCACAGAATCCAATAATAATAAAGCCACTGCTCATTCAAGTGTGTATTTCAAATTTGAAGATCCTCCTTTACCTAACATACTCTGATTTTCTGTTGAAGAAATATGCTGGCAGGAGGAGAGGATATGGAAGCATTATAGATGTTTGGATGTAGTTTGTGGTTTATTGCTTCCAGCCTCCTGGGGAAGATTAAACTCCTCAGCTATTACAGCAGTAGTTAGTGGCAGAGCATTTTAAGCACATTTTATGCAAGTCAGCTCAGTATAATACCGTGTCCACACCATTATACGTTTATTTATACAAGATTCATGACAAGGGGCAGATAGTGAAGCTCCTCTGTGTGCTGTGATTCCTGTATCATTACACAGAGATAGTATAACATGCCTTAGTGGATGCATGCATTTCCAGTCTAATGATGAAGCACAAGAGGGCAATACATTCTCTACTGCTGACTTGGATTTTCCAAATTAGTGGCATTCCAGATTGACATATAAAATCCATGTAACCTCATTTTTAACAATGCATATGAATATTTAATTTATTTGGTTTTCAACATTCAATTATACCAAGGAATTAATTTTGTTCCCAATGATGTTAGTCAAAGTCAAAGAGAAGAAAGTCAATAAAAGAAATCAAAACATTTCAGTAATTCTATTCATTTTGGTAATTGTTTTAATTGATTGACAGTTCCAGCCCTACCAAATTTGAAGCCTGTAGAGGCATCGGCAAGCACGGAGAGGCTGCGGGCTTGAAATTCGGCTGCGTTACAGAGCTATTTATTTCCACCATGCGGCGAGTTATGGGCCAGAGATGCAAACCTGTACACTATTTTTCGCAAGTTGGATGTGTGGCCGTGAACATGATAAATTAGTCAAACTCGTAGTTACGGGTTTAGATGGAGCCAATGGCAAATGAGATCATCATCATTACGTCACTGAAAAATGGAGGTTAGATTTCAAAGCCTTACGGGTTTCAATTACGAGTTTCGATCGGACCCACATTCCAGAAATAATGCAATATTAATAAATCAGTAAATAAGATATTCTAGTGCATGCAAGCTCCATTATATGTATTAACACATTGATTCCCGGGATCAATATTAGACGGACATTAAACAGAAAATAAAGTATTTTATATTGCAGATTTGCAAGCTTGAGAATGTTGTGCTGTTAATTGTAATACCTAACATCACTTTCCCTTTAATTATAAGTACAGTATTGTGTTGATATTTGCATATACAGTGCTACAGATAGGGCTTTAACCCCCTAGCGGGTCCTCTCTAGTACCCGTTGGCTTCTTGGCTCCATTTGCGGGTTACGGGCTTGAACGCCAGTGAATCAGTTGCAGTTTTACAGCGGGATTGGAACGTAACAGTTACAAGCTTGACAGATCGGAGGATTTGCGGCAGCGCAGTTCAGATTTCGACATCCTGTAGGGTTTTTTCCGCCCTTACCGCGCAAGTCATTAGCGGGACAATTTAATATCCGTAAGGCATGCAGCTTACATTACGAGCTACGGTTTTACACGCTGATGAAATCTAACATTTTTGACAATTTAAAGTTAGAAGTTCCAACTGCTCCAAATGAAAGTTACAATATATATATAGTAAATAAATCGTACACTTGTGTTTACGTTTGAATGTCTAAAACAAGTTAAAAAAACTTTTTCATGCCCAGAATTCTGAGAAATACAGTTATTACACTGCATTCTGGGAACCTTGGCAGGGACATGCAAATGAGCACACAAAGGCTTCTCTCTTGCAATCCATAACTAAATTATATGAATTATTTAATTATATATATACCTTCACCTAAATGCATCAACTGTCAATGCCATCTTGCCCAAGAGTATTAGAACCATAATCTAAATACAGTACAGGTAACATATTAAGAAAGCAAGTCTTAAATCTTTTGAATAATATATGTACTATGTACTATAACAGCTGATCCTCACTAGAGTGTATGTTCCTTGTAAACTAATGATAATTTATTTACACCTATTGAATGCACTAGTATTTGTAGATGCCACATTTCCATTGTGCAGATAAAAGTTTCTTATGCATTCAAGGTAACCTCTCAGCTCAGTAAATAGAAACAACTGATAGATCACACAACAGTATAATGACATATAAAATATATAATTTTATTTTTTTTATTTTCCATTCTAATATTTTGCATACTTTCAAGTATAGTTTTTTTTTAAAATAGTATATATATATATATATATATATATATATATATATATATATATATATATATATATATATGCACTAGTGAGGTGAGCAGGCAGCAAGCTATTTCATCTCCAGAAAAACACCAGATAAAGGAAAATGTGGTTTCTGAGTGTAGGTTTGTAGGATTCATATTTAATAGATTATAATTGCAAGTTCGTTTTATGTAATGGAATATCCTTGAATATAAATAAACCACAAATATTCTCTTTCCTCTCCCTGGTAAAAAAAACTCATCATAATTGATTTGTGGTCATTTTATGTTTATTAATAAATCCCAAAAATGGACTAGCAGAAAATGTATTATTCCTATGAGATGTATTGGTGTATATTTTACTCTTATAGAAAACAACGCAATGATTCAGGAGACTATTTTAGGTTTAGACAGGGCAAGCACTAATGATCGACAGCATGGAGTCATTACTATATTTACCAAAACCATCTGTTATTTTATAGGCATACTGAGAAATTGATAGATCAATGAAACAATGAAAATGTTACATCAATAAGGCTGTTAAAATAATAGGAGAGAACATATGCAAATAAATAAACATATACTGTCCTATTATCACATAGCAATCTGCCCCTTATTTTTACAATATATTTTGAAAGTAAAGTATTTGAAACTGAGATGAATTAAAGGTTAAGGAAATCCCTCTTTGATTATGGTATAATATTTTTATTTATGTAATTTAAAGGACACATCATATTTTTATTGATTTTGTTCCACTGATCATTTTTACACATTTGGA
This sequence comes from Discoglossus pictus, assembly GCA_027410445.1. NCBI lineage: Eukaryota > Metazoa > Chordata > Amphibia > Anura > Alytidae > Discoglossus > Discoglossus pictus. The sequence goes on along the minus strand of CM050167.1, from coordinate 267,293,272 downwards.
GGAACATAGCTCCCAAAATGGCTCTCCTAAATTCAAAATATTCCTTTTTTTAGGACACATCCCTCTATTCTAGCTCAACCTTTTTCTTTCTGCATGACCCAAGCATGATCCATTTAGGCTTATGATAAATAACTGACACAAAACCGATTGATTTGGGAGAAAAACACGGGCCACAGCTTTATTGTAAATAACCAATTTACATAACTTAGAACTTGCATATATTATGCATATTAACATATTCAAACTATAGGGGGAGGAGCCCGGCCACGGACAGTCACCTCACGCCTTGGGCCCTGCCCAAAGCCCCCAATGCTTATTTTAAGCACGCCCTGTGAGGTAGGGCCACGCCCACTTAGGCCAGTGGGCCGGGCAACTCACCTCCCGCCACAGAGCAAGCGAGGGACTCCTCCTGAGCCTGCCATCCCCCCTTGCTGTTCATTAAAGCCAAGGCCCGAACCGCACTCTCCCTAAACTCCAAGGTGACCAACTCCAGCCCCATCTCGGTAAGATGAACCTTATCCGGACTGAAAAAATCATCCGCACCGGCCGGCTCGAATTCTTTATATCTGATGGCGATAAAACCTAGCTTGCGAATAAAACTAGACAGCTGCTGGTTAATCTTCTGCCTCGCCTTATCTAGCCCGACGGGGTCACGCGCATTTCGCCAAGATCTTCTCTTTATCATCTCAGACCATATCAGGAATGTCCCCGGGAACTTCTTGGTCCAGCTCTCCACGTCTCTTTTCATCACCTTCAGCATTCTGCGCATGGGCACTGCCCCTAAATCATTACCGCCGGCATGTATTATAATTATTGTGGGTTGACCATACCGCTGACTGCAGGTGTTCAACAATTCATCCAATTGGGCCCACCGAAGGCCCCGAACCCCGAACCACCGCACGTGTAAGTCCGTAACGGGAAAACCCAGTTGTGTCCTTCCTTCGATAACTGCAGCCAACCTGTGGGCCCAGTACACGTACGAGTGGCCCACGATCCACAGTTGCTTCTGGCCGCCTGGAAGCAAAAACAACAGACTTTAGATTACAGCCCTGGGTCTTACGTAAGACCGAAAACGTTCTGATTCCCATCTACCAATACGTTTGACTGCCGCATCGGGTAAGCCTAATCTAGCTGCTTCTGTTGCAGCCCCTATTCTGAACGAGTGTGTTCCGAAATCCGACCCCTTTAGGCCCAGGCTGTGTAGTGCAACTTTTAGCATCCTTTCAAACTGATACCGGGATAACGCCGTCCCATCGGCATGAACCAAAAGCGAACACCGTCCCACCGGTCGCTTACCAAGGTACTCCACCATACACCCGTAGGGACAACACTCAGTGCCTACTTGGTGTAACACCACCTCCTTTCCTTTTCCCTGCTGGTCGGTCTTAGACCTCCGGAGCCATATCACCACCATGCCTTCCCTGAGGCAGGTATCCACCACCTGGAGGCCCCCTGAACCGTGTCTGCTGCTCGCAACTAACTCCCCTATTCGGAATGCTCCGAAGAACGCCAGGGAAAAAGCAGTACGGAAAAGCAGAGATTCAAAAGGGGTCCTACATTTAACTTCCAACACCTGCGCCATCCGCAGTAACAATGCGAAGGTGATCGGCCGCCTAGTGTCTGGCCTGCGATCCCCGTTAAACATGCCACGCACCACCTTGCGCACGATAAATTCCTTCGTAAGGTCCTTCTGCCCCGCCAGCTTAAACATAAAAGCCAGGGCAGTGACCTGTCTATTTACTACTGCTTTCTTTTCGCCTTGTTCAGCACACCGCAGCAGAAACCATAGCAGTATCCCTAGGGTCTTATCCTCTGATGTGGACCCCCCTGCCACTTTTACCAAGTCATTCCATTTGGCCCATACGCGTCTATACGCTGCCCACGTTGCCGGGGCGACAGACTGTCTAACGAGTCTCGTCACCTGGCTGCTCCAAGCTCCCAAATCTCCTCGGGAATGGCCTCCCCCAGCATGTTGGCCCGGGGGGCCAGAGCCCTGAATCGCTCCTCCTGAAACCGAGAAAGGGCGTCAACAATGCCATTCTCCACTTCAGCTACTTGCCTTGCTTGAAACCATATGTTCTGGCGCAGGCAACACAGCACCAAGTGCCGAAGTAGTCTCACTACCGGCACGGATGCTGCCGTGAGGCTGTTCACTGCTTGAACAACCCCTTTACTCTCCGTATGGAACAGAACACGCTGGTCCCTGAACTCTGAACCCCATAAGTGTACCGCTACTACCATGGGAAAAAGTTCGAGGAATGTCAGGTTCTTTGTGAGACCTGCCACCTCCCATTCACCCGGCCATGGTGCGGCGCACCATTTTCCTTGAAAAAAGGCGCCGCAACCCACTCCCACGCCGGTAAAAAGCTTTAGGTCAATGCTATTAGTACGCCTTTTCTGGATGATCTCAGAACCATTGAACTCAGCCAGAAATACCGACCATACCCGCGCGTCGTCCCGCATGGCCTGTGACACTTTTATGAAATGATGAGGTTTACTAATGCCCACCGTAGCAAGCGACAATCTCCTACAAAATACCCTTCCCATGGGGATAATCCTACAAGCAAAGTTTAACTTTCCTATGATGGACTGCAACCGCCGAAGAGTAATCCTACGCGCATGCCCTAGCGCACTAAGTTCCTCTCTCATGTCTACTACTTTCTCCACGGGGAGACTACATGCCATTGTCTTGGAATCTATCTGTATCCCAAGGAAAGTCAATCTTTCCGTGGGGCCCTCAGTTTTGTTATGTGCCAGTGGCACCCCAAAATCCCTACAGATTTTTGTGAATACTTCCAACATAAACCGACAGATGTCCTGCCCAGCTGGACCCACGAACAGAAAATCGTCCAGGTAATGAGTTATGCTCCTGTACCCGGATTCTCTGCATGCAACCCATTGCAAGAATGAGCTGAACGCCTCGAAATATGCACATGATATGGAGCACCCCATAGGTAAACAAAGGTCAATAAAATACTTTCCATCAACTCGGCAACCTAGGAGCCTGTGGCTCGTTGGATGCACCGGTAATAGTCTAAAGGCCGCTTCTATATCAACTTTTGCCATGAGCGCGCCCGCGCCGGCCCCCCTGACCATGTCAGTGGCCCGGTCAAACGATTCATAAGACACTGAAGATTCTTCTCTTGCAATGCCGTCATTTACTGACCCGCCCCTCGGGTAAGACAGGTGCTGGATCAATCTAAATTTTCCAGCTTCCTTCTTGGGAACGACGCCCAGGGGGGAAACAACAAGATTTCTAATGGGGGGGGAAACGAATGGCCCAGCCATCCTTCACAGTTGTACCTCATTGAGAACCTTAGCTTCCGCTACCCCTGGAAATTCTCGCACAGAACGTAAGTTGGGTGCCATGGACCCGCGCACCTCTGTTGTGCACGGGATCCGAAAACCCTCCTGGAAACCCGATTCAAGGAGGCGGCCCGCTGCACTATTACCCGCCGACCTACCGTAGCGCCTTAGCCATGGCAGCATGCCGGGGAGGCGTATTGGCGTCTTGCCCTTTGGCAGCGGGCTCCGCCCTGTTGTCCTTTGGCCTAGCACATCTGGCCAGAGGGTGCTCTCCTCCACAGTTGGAGCACACGTGCTTGAACCTGCAGTTGGGCGCCCACTTACATACCCCTTCGTTGTAGGCAAAACAGGACTTGGTACCTGCGGCCGAGTTGGCGGTGGGACTCTTGACCCCACCACCTCCGGCCCGAAAGGGCGGCATGGCACGCATGGGTGTCATAATATTAAGCCAATGCGCTACCGCTTCATCGCTCCATGCCATGGCTGGCCTAGATGCCAGATACTGGCGAAATTCTTCATCGTACCGCCACCACGCCATACCCCCGTACACCTTGTGAGCGTTTCGAATCTCATCTATGTACACGAACAGCCCCGGGCATTGTTCTGGGTGGCGCTCGCATAGAACGCAAGCCATGATAGAAAACGCCTGAAGCCACGTGTCGAAAGTTCTAGGCAACCTCCTGTAAGAACCCTCCCGTGTGCTCCTCTCACTTGTATCCAATTGCCTCGACATGGGCAGCAGGGAGAACAAATCAACAAACTCCCTCCTATAAATTTTTTCTTTGACATCCTGGGTCAGATGTGCACCCAAGCTGTCCAGCGCGCATAAGACTATCGGTCTCATGGCTGCATCTGAGATTACTACATTGCTCGCCTGCGGCCCCGTACCACCCACGGTGACCGGGGGGGGGTAACACCCTTGGCTCTATATTGCCTACATTACTGGGCTGCTCTTCCCAGGCCCCTTTGGCTAGCCCACCTAACCACGTCCCCATTTCTTGCTCACTAACCGCAATGTTATGTGTGGCTAAGAGGGCCTTAAGGGACCCCAAAAATCCCCCTTTAGTGTATGGCAGTATGCATTTATCAGCTTCCTCCACTCCACCAACTGCCTCACCTGCTTCTGGGAGCCTCGGAGTAGATACGGCCAACGGGGTGTCCCTGCGTCTTTCCTGACGCCCTGGGGATTCAGACCGTCTGGCCCTCCGCGGGCTCCGTCCTCTTTCTGATCCGCAGGCACAGCTGCATCGGCAGGATCTCCTGCTCCTGGATCTGGATCGCCGTTCGGACCTGTGGGTGCAAGAGGAACAGTCACTAGCTCTCCGTGACCTGCATGCCTGTGCCCATACCGCCTGCTCCTCCCCTGAGGAGTGGTCCTGGTCACCCAAGCTTGCGCGGCTGGAATGCGCTAGCGCCGCGGACTCTGCACTTCGCACCAATAACCTGGGGACTACCTGGGGCATTGCGAAGTCTACCTGTGGGTCAGGATTAGTCACTTTTTGCTGTGGCCTAACCGTAACGCCCTCAGTCTCTGTCCTCTGTCGTCTTAAAGGGGTATGGGTAAATAGCAGAGGGCTGTACCTGTTTGTGTTCTTCCTAGCTCTGGTGGGGCGCGCTGGCCTCGCCACCGCCGCCGCTACGGGTATGTCATCGATCATGACCATGCTGTCCTGGCTGATTATCTCTCTGACCACTCTGTCTTTCCTCTCCCGTGTGGTACCCATGTCCGTCTTCTTGCCGCGGCTGCGTCCCTGCAAAGCACCAGAAGCGCTGTTACTATTGAGATTAGAGGGGACCGCATGGTCGGCATTTTTTATGTCTGTAGGAACTTTTTTAGGGCTCCTGTCTTTACTTTTACCCCCTGCGCCCCCTTTTTGGGGTGGTAACGGGGTGTTCTTTGACCTTTGCCGTGGCCGGAGCCCTTTAGGCAAAGTGACTGGTGGTGGCCGGGGTACTAGGCCCTCACCCTCACTGCCCGTGGGCCCGGCACTCTCCTGCCTAAGGGGTAAAAGGTCCTGGCTGACCAGCCCCGCATTACCCCTGTCACCCGTGGCCTGGTCCTCCACTGGACGGTGGTCTGATGGCTCTGACTGAAAAGGGGAGGAGACACTATCCCCCATATTGGCTAGGCTTCCAGCAACTGCATGCTGAGCCTGTCCAATGTAATGGGAGTCTCCTGCAGAAGGCATGGGAGGACCCAGCCTGTCCTGCACCCACCTGACCCCCTGGCTTAAGGCACGGGCCCTAACATCAGCCAATAAGGCCTCCAGAGATAGAACATCCATACCCCCAGGCACAAAAAAGACCCCCCCAAGACAGACAAAAAACGGACCGCGAGACACAAGGAAAAAACAACACAGAAAAAACACACACACACACGAAAGCCCACTCACACAGCCCCTTATATGCTTTTAAGCTGGGGTATCTCAGTATTAAACTGTTACTTGCACTTTTCAACCTCAGACCAGGAGCCTCTCAGACCTCCGTCCGTTTCTCACGGAGACCGCGCCGAACTAACTCCCGGCGCGCGAATGCGGCGGAAGCCCCGCCCCCCGCCGCTCCTGATTGGCTGTTGTGCCTTACAGGCTCCGCTGGGTCACGAGACGCTGCGGGCTGACCCAGGGAGCCTGTGCAGCCTCCGCGTCTGCAGTATGTATTTAGTTGATTCCTCCAAGATTTCAAAAGGAACATATATGCTTGTAGAGTGCCTGCAGTACAAGTTTTTTAAGACCAATACATGCACAACTCTTTATATGCAGACATGTTGATCAAGATTGTGGTAGGTATTACATAAAATACTGTGTTTATCCCTCTTTGTCATCTTGAGTGAGTGGGAGATAAGCATGTCCGTATACTTTGGACATAACTACTCCCTGAATATAATGATTAGACACAAAACCCTTCTTGGGATTACGAACTGGCCACAACATTTATTGGTAAACACAAATTTACATAATACCAATACCAATAATTAAGTATTGAGAATAATAAGAGAGGAGAGCCATCCTGACCCGAGACACTCTACGCCCTGAACCAACGTCCGGGGCCTACCGTGATGGAACATCCTTACCACCATATGGTAGGATCTCACCCACATTACCACCACCCACCGCTGTGACAGACAACAAATACAATAAGAGATACAATTAATACATACTGAAATAATATGACCAGCACACAAATGCTAACGCCATAGATAGATAATGACATTGATTTATATTTATTATCTTTACTTTATTTTCCATTTATTTTTTCCTTATTTATTTTATTTATTTATTTATTTATTTTTTAATTTACAGTATATGAACACATATTTTCAAATTTACAATACATAAACACATATTTTTGAATATTAGTGATGGGAGGGAGGGATCTATTCACTTGGCTAGCTGGGGGCATAATGGCTAAGATAAAGCCCAACGCCTATTAGCCAGTCCGCCCCCCAGCTAGCCACCCCCTCTCCCATTCTCCTGGGCCTGCCAGGTCACGTGGCCCTACTACCAGCCCCAGGAAACCTGAGGAGGTATACAGGCCATTCAGTACTCATTCTTCCCCTCACACTCAAGCATTTTTTTTTCAAACCTACTCTTTTAAATACCAGAAAATATTTGTCTTCTATGTGCTTTTAATATTAGTCACATCATACCAATTGTGTGTTTATGATAAAACTGTTGTGGTGTAGACAGGGGTGTAGGAGCCAGAATAATTCTGGGGGGGATACAGCTCATTGTATACACAGGCCATAAAATAGCTTATATATACATACATACACACATAGACAAAAATGCATGGGGGAAGGGGGGGTCTGCAGATGCCCCCCTCCCCTTTTACCTCAGTTCCTACACCCATGTGTGTAGGTTTGCAAAAGATTTTAGATTTTCTGGAGCGAATGCAATTTAAAGAAAACAATGCAAACAGTTCAACACCAACTTGACATCTCATCATCACATACTTAGTCTCAATGTACTCAATAGCTTAATGCCATTGTTACTGTTCTAATCTTTTAAGATGTTCATGTTACACAGCTATTTATAGTAGCAGGTTCAGACAGATTTATCATTCTGTAGTTAAATATCTGTTAATACTCCACATAAAGATGTCCTGGTGTGTTACGGTCCATGAGGTCACGGAGAGTCGGAAAAGACTGAACGACGACAAAAAAGAATATGCAGGAATATAAAGCTATTTTATACAAAACCTTCATTATTGAAGACTCTCTGTATAGAAGGAGTCCATCTAGTCTGACTTGCACTTGATGCTAGTATTGTATCAGGGGAGGGAAGTTTGTTAAATCATTGGATTTGATAGCTTACCCATTCTCCTGCACATGCTATAATTAGACACCTACTCCTGCAGAATCATGGATGCTTCCTGGGGTTTTCTAAATGAAAACCAGTATTATCACTTTTTGTCTGCCTATTTACCGCTTTATAGCCGTATTAAATTGCGATTCGGCCAATTGAATAGGGCTCTACATAAGCACAGAGCATATTTTTTACAGAAGCTTTTAGATAGTGAAGACCTTGCTTTTGGATAAAAGATTCTGTAAAAAATATGCTATGTGCTTATGTAGAGCCCGTTTCAATTGGCCGAATCGCAATTTAATACGGCTATAAAGTGCTAAATAGGCAGACAAAAAGTGATAATACTGTTTTTTTTAGAGCAACAGTATTCAGATGGTAGATAGTGGTCTGTTTGTAGATCTCTAACTGGTCTGTTTGTAGATCTCTAACATAAGTTTTATGTTACTAAAGTGCCCTTTACAATTTCGTAGTGTAATGGAAGAATACATTTAAGAGTTTTCTGTCCGGGATTTTATGAAGAATCTACACCTGTTTCATATTCAATGTCGAAAAAAAGGAAAACAAGCTACCAAGCAACAATAAGCCTCTGTTTAATTATCATTTTAAAGTCGTTCCATACACCATTTATAGTGGCTATTGATATAATTTATCTTTAGTAACAAGGTTTTGTTGTTTTTAACTTAATTTTGTTGTTATGTCATGATAATTACAATAACATCTTCAACATAAGTTCCAACAATTGTACAATATATAAAAAATAGCATTTGTGATATGGTACATAAACTATATTCATTATGTAATAAAACTGAAAATACAGGTTATATAGTTTATCAGCTTACGTTTTTGTCAATAGAGTACATTGTAAAGAAAGGGTGTGGAATATACTTGGAGGTAGGATTTGTTTCTTAAAACACTTTCTAAATGCTTGGAGCTCTTTTTTGCAGAGAATATCTAGCTCACTAAAAATGAACGGTGGGACAATTAACATTGTGGTTTAAACTGTAGAGTAGAGATTTTGTGCGCAACAAGATAGATTTTATGATATAGACTTAGGGTCTGCAAACTTTTATAAACAGCCAAACCAAGTGAATATTCAGGGTAACAGCCAGTATATGAGAAACCATTTGCAGATCTGTAGACATTATTGATAATTAACATGTTGTATACCTATATTTACACATTGTACTCTCAAATGTTTTTCTTAAGGACATTGATTCCATAAATATGTCATTCTGATATGAAAGAGCAGGATGAGAAAATTTCAAATTGAATGACAAAGTTATAAAACCTTACTGTTTTTTTTTTCTTTCTAAAAAATAGATGTGTTTTAGAGGAGGCAGTGTGCTGAAAACACAGAATGAATGAAGCAAATCTTGGATTCAAAACTTTAATCAGACTCAATAGACCAATAGATAATGATTCATTTGAATGTATGAAATACAACTAAATTTTATTTGTCAATTTCGGGGGCACTTGCTGTTAATTATTTTATCATCCCTTTCTGGCATGTCCAGAGCATTGCAGGCTTTTGTATCAGGGGTATGTCATGCCCATGGGCCACTGGGGGTCTTATGGGGTTGATTCAAACACCCAGTGCCCTGGGAGAGTAGGGGTGGCGTGGCATAAGGAGTCCCTTTCAGGGCAAACATTGTACCCTCAAGGTATATCTGGACTGTACAAATGGATATATGGACTGTATTTGGATTGCAATCATAATCGTAGTACCCGTGGGTGTGTGGGGTAGGGTTGCCCTGTTGGGATATGTGGCTTCATAATAATTGTGGCATTGAGGGCATGTAGTTATATAATATTGCATGTTGTGGTTTCATATTGCCTGTGGTATAAGTATATGTACTGTTATGTATGATCGGATTTCCCATAGGAATATAATAAAGCATTTCACCTGAATCCTCGAAGAATAGGGTCCAAATTATGGGGTAACAGGCTGAGGGGGTTTGGGAAGACCTCAGAAATCATACGTGGAGGAACCAGGACATTTTGGTCAGGGAAGGGTGAGGAAGGTCTAATAAGCTATTATGGTCCCTTGGACAGCCAGCTTCCTGACAGGGGAAAATTAAAGCTTGAATCCCCCTACCCAGGACAAAAGGTCCCATTAAGTTATTCAGCATCTTGGGCTCCAGCACCACAGAGGGTAGGTAGAAAGATTGACTATTGAGGCAAGGGTTAACTTTGATCCTAGGGGTTAATAACTCTGCCTAAAAGAAGAGTTACAGTCAGTAACTCTGCTGTTCTGCCTGATAGCTCTTGTGTTCCTGTGATTGTCCTGATGGTCCAATAATGGTCTGGTTCTATCTCTGCTAGCAGGGATGATAACAAGAGCCATCACATATCACTGGGTGGGTCCAAACCAGGTTCTGGATGAGCACAGTTGAAGAAGTGGATCATGCCAGGGTGCATGATACTATTTTTGTAAATGTATTATTAATAGAAAATGAAAACAAAATACATTGCAAAGTGTTAAAATCCCCATTTACAAACCATTCTAACTGAGCATACGAGTCTCAAGGCCAGGTGTAGTGTCTGTGTTCTGTTCTATCAACTGCAACATTAACAGTGTAAGTAGGAGACTTTCTGTACTGCTTTCAACCAATCCTATGCATTTAGTCTGAATTATACTTTCCCCTGGCAGATTGCAGACTCAGACTTCCACACAACAGAGGCTGAGCTCCTGCAGTAAATAGAGCAGAACATGGACACTACACACACAACATTTGGTGCTTCTTGTCTCTCATTGAGATGTCAGTGCTATTGCTATATGCTATGTTTTTTTTTATCTTTTAATTTTAGCAAATGAAATGCTTTATTCGCAAAACCCACATTATTTACTTTTTTCCCATTTTTGTTTTGTTTGTTAGGTTAGGAGCTCACAGCAGCAGTTTGTCTTTAAGAGCAAAACATATTTACTTTGCCATTTCATTTATTTATGTTCTTATTTATTTAAATATTGACTATAAATTAATATATTACTTATATTTAATTTGCTTACCATGATGTTATCATACCATCACTTTCACATTTTTCTGCATTATTTATTACATGCACTTTTTTCAAAATATTAAATAGAACCTATCTAGCACAAAAGCCAGTATTAACTATCCCACTTACTACTAACAGCTGCCTCCTATGCCTCATCCATGTTGCAGGCTTTCAGTTATCTTACAGTTTGATAACAGACATGGCAGCTTGTTTAAAGTAATCTGATGCACACAAATAATTTGGCTTCATAGGGAAGTATCAGGATGATTTGAACATTTGTTTTCAATATGCCATACTTGCTAATAGTGCTGATCAATCTCTTCATATATCTACCCATAGGCTCGATCCACTTCTATGGCTAGTATGACAACAAGAGTTTAATAAGGTTCAATTTTATCATACCATTTCACATTAACACTTTTTCACGGTCAATTTTCCTTTATTATTTTGTTCTGCTGGACACTGCCAAATACCTTGGTAAAATTGTGGCATAATATATTATAATATGAATCATTATATTCTGTTTAGTAGCACTGTTCTATTAAGCTTCATAAATGTATTAAATATGAAACTACTTGCAAAAAATAACAGTACACAAACAGTGCAGCACTGTGTGTTTTTATTTCTAAAGCTATTAACCTTTAGAGTATCTCATGACGCTCATAATTCTTCAGATGCGTCATGACGTACTAAATGAGGTGGTTTCCCACTGGTGAGCTGTGGGCAGAGTATGAATTCAGCTCTTGTATGCCTGTCTAATTTATTAACCCTTCAAATGAGCACTGATTTGCAAAAATATTTTAATTTGGGCAAAGCCATCAGACATTGAGAGAAGTCAAGAGACTAAATTGCATTGCCTGTATGTCCATCTTTGGCTACACCACATTGATAATGAAGATGAGGAAAGAGCACAGAAGGACTTATAATGAAATGGTATAGACGGAGGGCACATACTAAAATAAAAGGGGAATACATTTTTTTTATCTTTCTTGTTTGTTTTAAATGATTGGCACAGCAATGCTTTTAGTGGTATAAAGTAATCGGAACAATGGATATAATGTGAACTCTGGGCATGCAAAGTATTGAAAGAAAAGGCATGCAGGCAAATTCCTACTATTAGATTAAAGGGTACAACTAGGAATGGGGGTACAGTGTACTCTCCTAATAGTCCATACATACTTAAGCAAGTGAATGTAACCTGGTGCACAAGATGTGCAGTAAAGTGCTTCATACTCCAGTATACTGGGAATAGTCTCGGACACCATTGTTAGGAATTGTTCTTCCTGCCTTGTGCAATAGGCTGGGGAATACATTTAAAGAGTTATTGTGATCATGTTAAGTTTACTGTTTTGAAAAACTGCACTGGAAAGTTGGCAACATTTTAGAATTTAAAAAAATAATATAGCCTTTAAACTATAGCCTTTTTATGCGATTATGCTGCTGTTTTAGGGTCCTATGTTAATTACTGAATAAAACAATTGCGAGTGCCGTAGCAGCACAGTAAACCCTACCTAGCTATGGTAATCCCCTTCCCTAAAACATTGCAAGAGAACTCCTACGGGTCACTGCTACGAGTGAACTGCACAACAAAGCCGAAAAACAACTCAATAATCTCCATCGATTTTTGTACTGACAATAAATTACTATTTACCTTATACTTTGACACCCAAACCCTATGCTAATACAATTTTACGGATCACTGGCAAAAAAAGGCACTGCCATAACTGCAAATAGCAGAAGAAAGATCTTTCAAACCCTTGCTGAGTCCCACAGAAGCATTTAAAGTGACACTATGGCACAAAACGCTCTACAAAATGATGGGATTGTAAAATTATTTGACACTAAACAATCTGATATCAACATATGTGTAAATATGTGTAATTAAAACATATGATATGTTAGTATTAAGCCCATTTTATGATACGAAATCCAGGGTAACAAACAACCCAGTACTCAAGGGGTTTATACACATCACAAAACAATGTCGCCTAAGAACAAACACTCTAATCATTGTCTATACATATATCATATTTTAACACAAAATAAACACATTTTTACTGATTGAAGCTATAAATACAATTGTTACATCTTTTTTAATATCAAAATATATGTTTAGTTAAAAAGAAATGACTTTATATGTATCTCTAATGTTTCCTTGGAGGTGCAGTTACGCCACTTGTTCCTGCACCTCCCACTCATTATAATATTTATGACGTTCGCATTTCCTATTGGCTCTTAGGGCCATCTCATCTGTAAAGTTTGTTTTTGCTGCTCCCTGCACAAATATCTGTTGCGTCTTAGGGAGGATGTATGGCTGTGCACTGAGTGCTCTAATCGGGGGGAGTAAAAAATTTACATTAGTATAGAAGCTAGGGAAAAAAGCTCCAGCAGCCAATTTACCGGAGTGCCCTAACTTAGAGCACCTGATTTACATAGTGCTCTTATTTTAAGCGGATCAACTTCCTTAGGTGGGATGATACTTTCTCTTAAAACAAAGGGAATGTGTCAGCTACAACTGTCAGTGCTCTCAGGACGACAAGGGAAGGTAATTTGTTTACAAGGACACACCATATAAGACACCCTATAACCTATAACAGCAGATAGAAGAACCAAATGAAAGCCTTCAGTAAATAGTAATTGCATGTAAAAGGATTTTTTTTTGCCATTATCATATTTATTCTGTATGTTTAATTATACAAACATCATATAGAAACAAAATGAACACAGTGGTAATTTATTGTAGTCAGTGGGGATTATATGCAAAGTGAAAAGGAATGGAAGAAAAATGGATTGGTGCCTTTAATAAAATGAATGATGGTGAAATAAAAGAAAGATAGTGTTTGAATTGAAGGTTAAATAAGATGGTAATTGGAAGGGAGGTAAACTTGTAGTGGGGGGATGAGGGAAAAGATTAAACGAGAAATTATGTTATATACATTTTTGTATTTATTAGTGTGCATCAATGTGTAAACTTTGAAGTATGATATATCAATCATAAGTGAATGGGAAGTTTATAAGGTGAAAATGTGGTGTGCCTTTAATTTGCATCTTTGAAGTGTGCCAAGTTGGAAGTGATAGATAAAGATTATCTCTGTGTCATTATGTCCCTACGTCTAGTCCATCCCTTTCTCCCTGTCTCAAATTAATTGTTTCCATATTTCTACCTTAGTTCCCTTAGTTTCATTTTCTTGTTGATCCCTTTCATTTTATTCTCTTTACCCTCTTCTTCCTTTTATTTTTAAATAAACTCTGCTCTGTTTCAAACTTCATGCTTCCTCTTGTCATAATCTATGTTCTTCTGTATGTATGTTTTATGATCCCAATGAAAATTTGGACTAATTCTATGTATTGCATATTTCTGTAAGTACTTACTTATCCCCTTTCCGTATGGCTTGTGTGGGATTTAGCCATACAACTAGCCTACAAACACAAAACCGTGTCCAACATATGAAATAACATAAAATACAATAGCAGGCCACAGACCTCAGAGTTTAGAGACACAGTGGCCCCTTCCCTGTACACAGAAAAGTGAGAGTAAGAGTCCAAGTAGCTCAAAGTCCTGATTGGGCCAGGAATGACAAAGTTCATTGTTGACCCAGTTGGTCAGTGAAAAGTGCTGCTGCAGTAGCCCTCAAGATGATGGGGCAAAATAAGTTGGTGCTGTCACAAAAAGGTTTTCTTTCTCTGTCATAGGAATATATTGCATTCTCACTACAGATTATGGTCACATTGTATTATTATGATCACTGTAGCAATCAGAACAATATTGTTACATGAGAAGCACTAGTTCAAAATGATATTATTTTGCGAATTACCTAAGAAACTAACTATACTTTTATATTTAGTTTCAGTCTCTCTGAAGAAATATTCCCACATAACAAAGCAATTATTTCACTGTCATGATTCATGCTGACATGACTGCAGATTAGAGAAGCTATAAATATAACAAAGCAATTGTCTCTTGAATTTTACTTAGTAATTTTTTTCATGCTATGTGGCTGTCATTTATGTTTTACTTGTACAAATGCATATGTAGTTAGTATAAATATGTAGCAAACATATTTAAAGAGCATGTTTTAAGGAAATCCTCTAGATCTAGACCAGGGGTAGTCAACTTGTCAACCTGGGTCCGGATCTGCAGTATGTTTCTTCTGGACCTCAAATACACTGTAAATTGTATTAGATACCTCATCTGCATTTTTCAAAGACTTATATAAGTCTTCAGTTACATGCTATTCTTCTCCTCAGACCAAATCACAATGTAAACTTCCTTCACATACTCTTCTGAATGACATGATGATGGAAACATTACAGGTATCTGTCTAACATGATTGTGTGGGTGAAAGGTTATCCACTAAGCAGCTTCACCAATCTATTGGGTACCTACTATAACTGTAGAACCCCTTCATCTGTCACCTGCCTCCTAAATCAATAATATTAGTTACAACCAAGGCAAATTAAGTTGTAATAATCTTATGGGAGCCGTTGATAACCAAAGTAGTTAAACAAAACCAATGAATCTATATAAGATTACTGTATACAGTGCCTTGCAAAAGTATTCACCCCCTTGACTTTTTACCTATTTTATTACATTACAGCCTTAAGTTCAATGTTTTTTTAATCTGAATTTTATGTGATGGATCAGAACACAATAGTCTAAGTTGGTGAAGTGAAATGAGAAAAATATATACATAAAACTATTTTTTAGAAATAGAAAACAGAAAATTGGCATGTGCGTATGTATTCACCCCCTTTGTTGTGAAGCCCATAAAAAGCTGTGGTGCAACCAATCACCTTCAGAAGTCACATACTTAGTGAAAAGATGTCCACCTGTGTGTAATCTAAGTGTCACATGATCTTTTATTACATATACACACCTTTTTTTAAAGGCCCCATAGGCCGCAATGACTAAGCAAGAGGCACCACTAACCAAACACTGCCATGAAGACCAAGGGACTCTCCAAACAAGTAAGGGACAATTTTGTTGAGAAGTACAAGTCAGGGTTAGGTTATAAAAAAATATCCAAATCTTTCATGGTCCCCAGGAGCGCCATCAAATCTATCATAACCAAATGGAAAGAACATGGCACATCAGCAAACCTGCCAAGAGTCGGCCACCCACAAAAACTCACGGGCCGGGCAAGGAGGACATTAATCAGCACAGAGACTTAAGTTAACCCTTGAGGAGCTGTAGAGTTCCACAGCAGAGACTGGAGTATCTGTAGATAGGACAATAAGCCACACGCTCCATAGAGTTGGGCTTTATGGCAGAGTGGCCAGTAGAAAGCCATTACTTGCAGCAAAAAACAAAATGGCATGTTTTGAGTTTGCGAAAAGGCATGTGGGAGACTCCCAAAATGTATGGAGGAAGGTGCTCTGGTCTGATGAGACTAAAATTTAACTTTTCGGCCATCAAAGAAACACTATATCTGGAGCAAATCCAACACATTACATCACCCAAAGAACACCATCCCCACTATCACCCAGTGAAACATGGTGGTGGCAGCATCATGCTGAGGGGATGTTTTTCAGCAGCCGGGACTGGGAAACTGGCCAGTTGAGGGAAAGATGGATGGTCCTAAATACAGGGATATTATTGAGCAAAACCTGTACCACTCTATGCGTGATTTGAGGCTAGGACGGAGGTTCACCTTCCAGCAGGACAATGACCCCAAACACACTGCTAAAGCAACCCTTGAGTGTTTTAAGGTGAAACATGTAAATGTGTTGGAATGGCCTAGTCAAAGCCCAGACCTCAATCCAATAGAAAATCTGTGGTCAAAGATTGCTGTTCACAAGCGCAAACCATCCAACTTGAAGGAGCTGGTGCAGTTTTGCAATGGGCAAAAATCCCAGTGGTAAGATGTGGCAAGCTCATAGAGACTTATCCAAAGAGACTTGGAGCTGTGACTGCCTCAAAAGATGGCTCTACAAAGTATTGACTTTAGGGGGGTGAATAGTTATGCATATTGACTTTTTCTTTTATTTTGTCCTATTTGTTGTTTGATTCACAATAAAACAAAAAAAAACATCTTCAAAGTTGTGGGCGTGTTTTGTAAATTAAATGATGCAAATCCTCAAACAATCCATGTTAATTCCAGGTTGTGAGGCAACAAAACATGAAAAATGCCAAGGTGGGGGTGGGAAAATTTTTGCAAGGCACTGTATATAAACAAAGAATTATAAATGGATATAGAATGATAATTTGGAATTGATTCTTAAAATAAAACAGGAATAAAATATATAGAAAATCCTATACTTCAGTCATATTTAAGAAGGCAGGCTGTTTGATTCTGCAAGTTATTTTGGGGATGGTTCCTGACCTTGAAATCAGCACCCTTTTACTCTTAGGTGACTCCTCACCATTGCTGTACAACTCAGACTTTTAGTAACTTTTAAGAGGCTTTTGGGCATAGACTTATACCTCCTATTCTTTGATTTCACTGTTGACTCTCACTAATGCCAGCACTATGGAGCTGTCGATTAGCCATAAATCACACAAGAGCTGAGATATCAATATGTAATAAGCAACCAGAGACAACACAAAGGATTGGAATATGTAATGCCTTATATCTAGCTGCAGAATTGTTTTAGCCTCTTCACATATTTATTTATGATAGTCATTATATTAAAATATGTATACATTATCCCAACAAATATGGATTCTGGACCTTGGCTTCATTTTCATAAGGACATTCAGATGGATTTTGTAGAAAATAAATGTGTAAAGGAGACAAACAGGAGGGTAAATGTCTGGTGGTACAGTCAGCATGCTGGATCTGTTGAGGTTGATAGATGTGTCTAGATGTAGGGTATGCAGTCCTGTCTAAGGTGTCTCTTGATTGGCAAGAAAAAAAACACAGTTTTTAAATAAAACTTAAATTATATGTTCTTATAACATATATGCATATATTTAACATATGTACAAGCATATGTTGTTACATATGAACATGTTTTAGATTAGTACATTAGACACTACTACTGCTGAATGTATAATACAGTTTTCAGTGTTTATAATTGCTGGCTCATTGCTCTTCCCACAGATCCTGATAGAGATCTTTAAATATACACTGGTACTAATATTAATATTATGTGACATGATCGTTTGAGTTAATATACTGTTATTTATCCAAATTGACTTTTGATGTGTTTTTGATGAAGGCTCTTGTGCTTTGCTTGAAAATGACTATATTTTACCCAGTATTTATGCTTTTTCAATTCCTTTTTATGATTGTGTACGTGAGGGATTTTATCTGAACAACTGAATATTTAGTTTAGTTTAGCAAATCAATCTCTGACAATGATCATATTTAGTCCTTCCCATATAAAGTCAGAAGGATAAACAAACAAATTAAAATGCTTATTGTTCTGTTGGGGTTTTGTTTTTCAGGATGTAGACACCGAGAAATGTGCTATATAATATATTAATTAGGTTAACGCTTTCACTCTTCTGTATTTGTTCTAATCATAAACAATTGTTCGTATGATTATGCTAGGACAATGAATTATTTGTCTGCATATTATACCATGCAAAGCGTCTTTTATTTTATTTGTACTATTGATAACAACCTGAACATATTACTACAAGTGTTAATACAAGTGATAAATGATACAGAATAAAGCCCTTGGGTTTCGATTTTCACGCAAAAATATTTTTCTTACTGGTCTTTCGGTGTCATCCTGAATTTCGTATTATAAATATCAGTTTGTTCCCTTGAGCAAACTGAAAGGGATAAAATCAATATATTCTTGATTAGCGTCTGGCTGTGCCAATGAGTGCCAGTGCTAAGTCATACTGGGAAAAGCAATGAGTGTCTGATTAAGATGTGACATTTCCTTATTCTGATTACATATTATCATGTAGATAACTTTTATAGTCTTCACTGGGAACGGATAAAGATCTAATGTGTGTTTTAACACCTGCCCTCCCATCTTGATTACTAATTCTCATTCAGATGACTTTGTGACACGCTCATGGACAGCAGAGTTGTTGATTCAGACTAAAAATAACTTACATTAATCCCTGTATTTCTTATTTCTCAGACATGTTAAGTCTTGTATTGTGATTCTTACTGTCTTGGAGGGACATAGAAGTTGCATATTTGTCTACCACGCATTTATAAGAGCAGATTTTAAACATTACAGAAGGCTACTTTCAGTGCTGTCATCTGTACATTGATCATCTGCAGTCTCTTTTTGTGCGGGTGATAACAGACCAAATGCCTCAGGAACTAATCAGTATTTAATGGCAATTATCTCTCATTAACAATAGATTTCAGTCTGTTTGGGGGGATCAAAAAAGCTGACCGAAAGCTCAAATGGAAAATCTCCAATTAGTGTAATACCCAAAGCTTAAAATTATACCATATATGGATCCTCCACTGTGTCACTTTAACTGGAAAGCTGGGTCACAAAGCCTCTGCTCTTCACCTCTTCACTATAGATAGATATGAGATAAATATCATTTTGGCCCTATTATCGAAGTCTTTGATGAATCATTGTGTGCCTTTGGGAAGCTTTTTAGCCTCCAAATAAAAGCTTATTACTAGTCACATGAGATCTACAACTACTTTGTTGTTTTATGGAATCTCTTTAGGGGTTGTTAAGATCTTTTCATACTTTATCTTCAAACAATTACATAGGAACTGGAAATGGTTTAGTGAGAATCTTCTAGCCTAAATAAATATAACCCTATGTATTTATTTCATTGTGTCAGCAACAATCCCATCAATCTCATTCTTTTTATCAAGATGTATATTTTTAGACTACATATGAAAATAATATAGTACAAGATTACCACTTTACCCTAGCAGTTGCAAATGTTAAGGCTTAGCAATATTGTTTTTGCATGCTCATTATTGTAAAAAATAGCAAACAGTGTAGAACAGGATCTAAGATAATTATCTTTATAGTTCTATGATTAACATGTGTAAAAAAACAAAACAAAATTACGTTTATAAAACTTAATCCTACGCTAATATTAGAATGTTACTAATTAATGAAGGACAAGCAAAGGAAAGTTTCTCTACAGCTTAACACTCAGAATCATGTCATGCATTTTTTAACTATAAACGGATTTGGTTAATCACTGAGGGCCTCATTCTATTATTGGCCGTAGGAGATGCAGGGCCGCAAGGACCGGCCGCAAGCTATTCGCCTATTCTATTCCCTTCCGGCCGGGGATTCCGGCAGGCTTGCGGCCGGTGCCTTGCTATCCCTTGCAGCCGCAGGCGCCGGAGGAAAGCCTTTGATCTTAAACGGCCGCAAGAGTTCCCGCAGGCACACAATTAAGCACATTATAAAGCCATAATAAAGCCATCCTGCACTCTGAGGAGACTATAAAGTGATTGTAGGTGTTAGCATTAATAGCACAACATTCCCCTACAATAAAACCAGTAAATAAATTTTATTTTAATTTATGTCACATATCCATGTAAAAAGTCCCGAGGGCTTGGAGCACCTCAGACCCGCCCACGCTGCGGCCGGAAAATAAACAGTTAATGTAATCTCGGATTTGGGCTGATGTGCAAGCTTGAGAGGGGGTTGCTATTAATCCTTATGTCCCCCATTATGATCCCTAGCATTTACAGAGCTTTACAGTGCCATCTTGAATTTATTTTTGCATTTAAAGATTTCTGAGCTTACGGCCGACTGCAAGATATACGGCCGGCCGTAAGGGGATAGCCTTGCGGCGTCGTATAATTGAATTGCAAGTTAACGGGAGCCCTGAGTCTAGTGTGGGTATTTGATATCTGACGCCTAATGGTCCTACATTACCTGGATAATACATATTATACAAATGTTTATATGTAGCTATGGTTATTGGTGTGTGGCAAACAAGAGTTAATCGAAATATATCATGAGGAAGAGAGCTACATTCAGGGGGGAAGTAACCGCAGGTGCAGAAGGTGCAAAGCACCGGGGCCCTGCCTCTGGAGTGAGCCCAATGCTAATACTCTTCTTTTTTTTGTATATGTTATTTTCGTAGTGTAGGGCTCCCCCAGCTGTGCCACCCTGGCCCGTGCCCCCTCAGCCTCCTGGGGGTTCCCCCCTCTTGTTGTGGGCTTCTATTTACCCTGATCTGCAAGAGTTCAGTTCTGTTCTTCTTCTTCATCTCCCCTGCCGAGACGCCATCCGGGATTCCCTGCCTCAGAATAAGACGGGGAGGTGCAGAAGATGAACAGAACGGAAATCCTGCGGATCAGCGTAATTAGAAGCCCATGACAAAAGGGGCATCCTGGGGATGTTGACTGAGCATGGGCCAGAGTGGAGCTGGGAGGGCTGGAGGGAGCATGGGCCATTATTTTGCACATATATATATATATATATATATATATATATTTATATGACACCGGAAGAGGGCCAGGTGGGGATCAACAGAATAAAACATTTTTGTCCTGGGGGGGGGGGGGGGGGCAAAATTGTTTTTTTCACCGGACCCTCCTTTCACCAGCTCTGCTGGCTACATTATAAGAAACATGGCCACTTTATGACTTTTGATACTGTTGCAGATCCAGAAAAATATTTCAAAAATAACTGTGCAATTGCACTTCAGCAGACATAAACATGAGAGATTATATTTGCCATATAAATGCCTTCAAACCCACTGGGGTGATTTTGACCTGCAAGAGTTTAAGTTTATTAATATTATTCTTCATTCTTGTTGATGAGTGATTTGCAGACAAGGTTTGGATCACATAACCTACACTACACATTTTGCTACCCAGTAACACATTTGAATTGCACACTACATTTTCTGTGTTTAAAATATGTGCGACTGATGCTTTTGAAATTATGTACTTCATCCAACAAATAAAAAAAAGCATTTTCAAGCTGTGGAGTAATCACATAAGTTTCAAACATATGAGACCTAACACCAGTGCATGTCAATAAGATACTATATTTGATTTTTTTTACATATTATTGTTGTAAATCTGCATTTTTTTCATTGTACTAGGTACATCACTCTGAACTATTTAAATGGCAACTTAATTCAGCACAGTTATAACCACATCACATTACTTTTTGAATTTTAGTAAATCGTGCATATTTCACTGATAAATCAAATAAAACCTGTATTTACATGTGTAATTGCCTGGACACTTGCTTTTGCATTATTGCAGCTAATCAGGTTGCAGGGGTGTGTGTCCCATTTAAACCAACGGTTAAAACGTTAGCATTTCCAGTTTGTAATTTCTTACAGCAGAAAATTTTGATGTTTTCTATTTTGCCTTTGGAATTTGAACAGTGCAGATCCACTTATGCGGATTAGATCTCCACTCTGGTGTTGTCCTTTAGAGATCAAAAGAAAAAACCCTTTTCAAATCTGTGCATCCATGGAATGCTCCACTCACCTATGTCAGCTATGGGTTTACTGGTCAGTACAGTGTAAAGTGATTCCAGGAAAAACCTGCTATGAATCACTATTATTACACGTTCAACATACATAGAGCCCAAAGCCGACCACATAAACCATGCACTAGTTCAGTGGCAGGAACATGATCAATTAACCTCCCATTTCAAATCAGCCAATAGAAAATGAGACTGTCATCAGTAAAACATGGAGGTTACATGTCAATCAATTAGGTTCGAGAGTCCCATATGCGATCAGACTCACAAAACCGCAATAAAAATGAATTATGAAAATGAATGCCAATACTGGTCTAGTCCATGTGGATGGCCTGATATGTATTAACTCATTGATTCCTGAGATCAATATAACCCTGAAATGAAGCATAAACATACATTTTATTTACTGCAGATTTGCGAGCTTGAGACTGTTGTGCAATTAATTCTAATGTCCGTCATCGCTTTCCCTGTTATTTCCAGTGCAGTATTGATTTTTGTATTTGCATTTACAGTGCTACGAATAGGTGCTTAACCCCCTTGCCGGTCCTCTCTAGCACTTGTAGGATTTTCTCCTTCATTTGCCATTTACGGGTGTGTGAAAACATTTGCGGCCTTGGGAATTTAAGCAATTGAATAGCAATTTGTGATTTCAGCTATTATAACTCTTGCAGAATTGAAAAATCAAAGGCTTCAGGAGGCTGTAAGTTCCTGGTTTAACCATCACAAAGTTTTCAAGGCCGTAACCCGTAACTAGTTTGGAGCCCGCAAAAAAACTCCAATTGAATAGCAAATTAACTTACGGGCTACAGTAACTTGCTCAATTGAATCAGACTCATATTGTTTGGATTCCCCAGATGAGGGCCCTGCACCACTGGTAGATTAGCCTCTGATTTTAACATATAATCTTGTTCTCTTTCACACCATGAAGAGCACAGTGAGGTAAATGGCCCTTTAATCATAGGCTTCCCTAAGATACAAATTCACTGGCAAAAGCAGATGCCTTTCCTTCTAAAAAGAATATATCTTTATTTTTTTCCTGAGGACAAGGTAAGGCTGATGAGGGATTGTTTTTTTGAGTAGATATAATACTAGAGGGGGGGGAGGTAGGATTTGGGCGTGCGGGTAAAATCAGGTAGATTGGTTATAATGTGGTGATATGGTGATAGCAGTTAGAGCTAGTAAAGGAATGCATCTATCTATTGTTTTACAGTGGTGTACAATAAAGAACATCAAACAACAACTCTGAATTAATCAAAATGTAAAATCACAGAAATAATATATGTAAAGACATCTTATAGCAAAATTAAATTAGGTTTAATCTGACTGTAGTCTATACTATTTACATGTGGGAATTTTACCTTTGACCCAAACATGCTCATACAGAAAGAGATCTTAATGATTAAGAAATAAAAACAGAAATGTGTATATTTAATTGTAAGCAGATGGGCCAGCTTTATTTACAGTTTAAATGGATAATGCACCTTGCATAAAATAAACAGTTATGTTAAGTTGTTATGACTGTGTTTCATTTTCATTTCTCCTTGTCTGCACATTGGAGGCTGCCATGTTGCTCTTTCTTCCTCCTTTCATTCCACAAACAGTGAATCTCCACATTGCTTCTTTTTTTCCATACATCGTGTTATCATCTTCCTATTGGTCTACATAGTCACACGGAGCAGGTCCTTGTATTAGCAGATGCCCCACAAGACCATGTGGGCCAATAGGAAGTGGGAGTCAATATTGTGACACTCTGAAGGATGGGGGAGTGAGATAGATCTTAATGGCAGCCCCTGGTGGGGCAGAGGAAAAGTAAAAAATGTACAGCCTTATTAAATTGCGATTCGGACAATTGAATAGGGCTCTATATAAGCACACAGCATATTATTTTACAGAAGTTTTTAGTTAGTGACCTTCTATCCAAAAGCAAGGTCTTCACTAACTAAAAACTGCTGTAAAAAAATATGCTCTGTGCTTATATAGAGCCCCTTTCTATTGGTCAAATTGCAATTTAATAAGGCTGTTTGACTATTTAAAACTTTCATTATGCTATACATAATTTATATCAGTTGCTTTACCAATACTGTTTCTCTTTAAGATTCTGGCTCTGTATTTCTGTTTCTGTCTTGTGCTGTTGCACCACTGCAGAGAGAATTTCTAAAGAGATTACCGTAATATTAGTTAAATAATTAATAATTAATGGCTGTTTTTTAACTATAAAATAGTTTACAAATCTATCAGTTTCTTCAAAAATCCTGAAAATATTGGACTTCACTGAGCCATTCATGACATCTTTATTTGTAATTACAGTATCTCTAAAGCATTTAATGATGTCTTAGTGATCTTGCAGTACAAAGGTTTATTATTAGAAGTCATGAAGAGTTGTGATGGTATCACTTAACTTTATAATTCAGCTAATCTAGAAAATAACATCTACCCGTTGGCAGAACTCCAGTGTATCAGATGCACATTTAAGAAGTCAATTTAAAAAGTTTCTCCCATTATCTTCAAATCTGGCACTTACCCAATGATAATAAACTATATAGGACAAGTTTAGGGAGTGGATGGGAAACTCAGCAGTTTATAGTGCCTGCAAACAGGAAGCCTAAGCTGAATCTTTATCTCTTTTGGATTTGTTTCCTGCACTACAAGAATATGTATATGATTTGTTTTTAACTCCTTCTAGTAACCATAATCCACTTTGTGTTTTCCACTGCTGTTAATTGTGAAAAGGGGAAACATAACTCAAATAATTGAAAAGTTTTTTTTCTTTCTTAGATTCAATTATCAAACATCAGGGTGGAATTATATAAGGGGAATTGGAGCATAAAAGTGACTCAGATTTAAATGATTGTTGTAGAAAAATGGCACTTGTTTGTGAAGTATGTAACAAACTAACAACATCAGCAGCTTTTTAAGTCATGAACATAAAAACATACTTGGTGAAAATGTGATGTTGTTGTGAAGACTCTGTATAGAGCAATACATTTTGATTTGTTTCATCACATTTATTTGTGATTTTTATCTATCAATGGAGGGGTGGATAAGAGAGTTTTTTTTTAGATCTCAGTAGGTATATATATATATATATATATATATATATACAGATGCAAAACTCTCTAATCTAGCATTTTACAAATATCTAGTCAAGATTTATATTTTAAAAACATGTCAAGATTTATACGATAATACACAAAAGCATGTGTACAATTAATTTCCTTTACATGCAAAACACAGAGAGCGGGAGTACTTGGTTTAATCATGAAAAACACTGGTTGTTTCTTTGTACTATCATACCTCAACTAATGAGTAACTCTTCTAAAATGTGAAAAACTTTTCTCAGAAGTGATTCCTGTTACATCAAAGAGCAAATCAGAATTGGGGAGATATCATTTGCACTGTATTATGAAGTAAATAGGTGCACCAAAGTTCACCACCATTATCTTTTATATGTATTTCCATTTTTCTTTTCAGGAGTACTATGGCCTATCTACAATACAATAAATATTAATGTCAATTTAATTTTTTCACACATTTCAGCCACTGTTTTAATTAGCTCAGAATGGCAGGATAAGGCTAAAATACTAATTCTTTGTTATTATTGCAGAAAAGTACACAGTATGGTATAAAGAAATATAATTCAACTCGTTAGAAGTGTTAAATGAGATAAAAAATTATAACAGACTTTTTTGATGCACTTCACTAGAAAAAAAAATAAAGACAATAATTTATAATTGTTATATGCAATTATACTCCTGTGGAATCTTCATTTTAGTTTCCAGTAACCTACTTACTAAGGTGAAAGGACACTCTCAATACACAGGAAATTTGTATCTGCACAGTGAGAAGGTGGCAGGTACACCTGCCAGTGATATATTTACCTAGAATGGAAAGACCAATAGTTTACAAACACACCCTTGATATAGGAACTTCAAGAAGCAGGCTTAGTAAATATAATGGAAGCCCGCTGTAAAGAGTGATCACTTAAAGTAAAAAATGCAAGGGTTGTATTTATTTTTGTTTTGCTTCCTAACAACATTTTGCACATTATCAAGTTTTAGTCATGTTATTCAAAATGATATATATATATATATATATATATATATATATATATATATATATATATATACCGGCATACTGGTGGATCCGAGTGGACGACAGGAGTAAGTACTCCACAGACAGACCTGTGACACTCTGAGATATCCCACTTGATACACTTGAAAGAGCCCAAGTACAGACTGGCATTATACCTCTCACACTACTGTTTATCACATTTGTCCTGTATGAAGTGTATACCATACGGGTGTCTGCAAGGATATCTCAGTGCACCATTAGAGTTTGTCTTCAGATTTACATCACAATACTCTAGTCATACCATTTATTATATCTTCCATACCTCTAAGTGTATTTGTGACATATTTGAAAGTCATCTTGGATGCCTGAGTTTTTTATATAGTTGATTTGAGTATTGGTATTATATTTTATAACCTATGAGGTTATCACTTGTGGGAGGACCTCCAGATCCCCTACACCGCAAATGTATTTGGTGGTTCTCATATAACCATAATATCTTATGGGTTAATAACCTTATTTAATAGACTGCTATATTGTTTTTTCTATATTGGTAAATACTCTCAGCCTTATAAAATTGCGATTCGGCAAATATAAAAGGGCTCTATATAAGCACACAGCATATTTTTTTTGCAGAAGTTTTTAGTTAGTGAAGACCTTGCTTTTGGATAGAAGTTCACTAACTAAAAACTTCTGTAAAAAAATAAGGCTGCATGTGTCTCCTATACTTACCTCTTATGCACTACAGATAAGTGTCCACACATAATCAGTAATTACTCATTTTGTATCTCATGAGTATTTCTGTGATGTCTTGGATGGTCATTATATTTGTCTCTGGATTACTGCCTTATGTGTGTTTTTGTGACCACCTTTACTGGGACCCTCTATTTTCTTGTTCTGCTTTAGGCATTACCTTGGGGCCACTGCTCCCTCTACCTATAGCTCTCTTTTTTGTTTTTAGTGTTACTTTTATCTACTATTTTTACTTTTTCATTAAAAGTTAATTTTTATTATCAAATAGACTTTCAGGATCACTCACCCATTTTTCACCTCTATTGTTGGTCTATTAGGGACAGTCTCCTTCACAGCTGGGATTACAAGTGAGGGTGCGAGACATACCCACAGGTCACTTATATGAGCTTTCCCTGCTTTTTATTTAGAGGTACATAAGCCCTTGCTCCTTTGTATTTGGCAATTATTTGTACCCCCTGATTATCTGAGTCTTTCATGACATCTGGGTAAGCATTCTTCCATATATCATATTATAGTTGCCTTTCTTTCTTTCTCTTTTTATTATATATATATATATATATATATATATATATATATATATATATATATATATATATATATATACTGTATATACGTATAGATACATAGATAGATAGATAGATAGATAGATAGATAGATAGATAGATAGATGGCCTTTCCACGTATCAAGCTTAAACAATTAGATGCAAATGCATTTATTTATATGTGTACGTTTCTTGAAAAATTAGGACCTTTACTATTTCCATTTAAAGCACTTGTTCATACAGACCCATCAAGTTTAGGTATTACAAAGTCACACATTACAAATTGGCATACTAGCCGCATCTTTACAGTGGCTGAGGTTACTCTGTAAAGATTAGTGGATTTTGTACTGTATCTCCACATTCTGTATAACTTCCTCATATGTCCTGTAAGTTAATTAGATACATTGAATTTGGAGATTATATGGTGTTGAATTATTGTGAGCAAAATTACTGAATGCCACTTGTATTTGTGTTTTAAAAACGAGAACATTTCACTTTTTTAATAGATTAAATAGAGTCTCACATTATATGCTCCCTATCACTTTATCGCCTAGCTGCATTAATCATTTCCCCCTCCTGTAAGTGGCATGGTATTTTTGGAGCCTCTGTGCATGTTACAAAGGCCGGCGTGGTATTTCTGTACCGATCAGAAGAGCTGTTGATTGAAGGAGAAGCTGTGGCATTTGGATAGGAGCCAGCATTTTCTCTTTATATATGTCTGTATTAGTGGGTGATTCACATGCTAAATATAGTTATTGGCAGCTTGCAATAAAGTTTGATATGCTTACATGATCACAGGCACTCACCCATGAGAGCCGCCAGATCCAGAGACTTCTAAACTATAGAGCAGGGGTGTGTTCTGACCCCCCAGGTGCTAGATACACCCATTGTAAGTCACATTCTTGTGGGTAGAGTATGTAAGCTTCCTGCTCACCACACTCGTCTATCAAAGTGGAATTTTCTTGTGCATAAGAATTAATTTTAATTATTTGTAGTTCAATGTAATGTAAAAAAAAAACACAGACAGACCTATATTATACTAGTTTATAATAAAATAAGTAGCAACATTGTAATATAAGCTAATTTCAACCTTAATGTTATGGAGAGTAACAATACTAAAACTGAAAGCCACATTTGCTAGATATATTTTACTGACTTGGTTTGCTCATCTCTATCGCTAATCATTGTTAAGTGTGCGTTTCAGTTCTCACCCACCTAATGTGCCATCATCTTTTGCATCTGAGTCGGCTGGACTGGTTTTGAAATGAATGTTGGGCTCTGGTTCTCACACTGTGGCCATATTAACTGAAGTGTGAATTGTTTCACTACTCTTGGAGATGTCAAATCTTAGTACAAATGTCCCACAGGACATGGAGGAAATAGGAATTAAGAGGTTTTCCAAGCATATTTTCCATAAATACTTTTCATTTTATGTTATTTAAAATAATGTTGTAGGTCTACAATAATATAGTATACAATATAAATGGTATGTTTATGTCAAATGCCTTATTAAAATACAGTTCAAGTCTATTTACACCTTATGATTGCTCCCCACTTGAGTTAATTCCCACTACAGATTTCCAGTCCACTTTATTAGTACTAAAATTAAATTTTCACTCCACTCTAAAGTTACACAGCGGCACTTAGCTTCATCTACATTCACCAAAAAGAGTGGCACGAGTTACACTCATCACAAAGTGGCAACAGCCATTACATTGGCAGCATAAGTAAAGGAGTAACATGCACACAGAAGAATGCTATAGGAGTAACATGTACCTCAACGCAACGTTCATACCAAGTTATAGTAGCCATTATGCTGCATTAAGAGTATATTATACTCTCAACTCAGTGATAGCCAAATTAATTTGTACTCCTTTCTCATATTCTCATTGTTATGAAGTCTTGATACTTGATATCCAGTGTATATGCGTGTCAGTGTCTGTGTGTTTCAATTTGAAGCAGAATATTCTCTGCCTACATGTTTGTTAAACTCTGTATACATAAGTGGCCAGTGCAGTGGTTCACAACAGTTGATCCTAGGACCGGTACCTGGGATCAGTGGCAGATCTAGAGAAATGATGGCCCTGATGTAAAAATAATTGTTGCCCCCCTCGACGGGGGTTGTAAAAAATGATTTGCGCTGGTCCCTCTATGGTACCAATGAACTCAGTGCCCCTCTCCAAGACCATTCCCATCACTGCTCCTATCCCAGAGATCCCTTCCCATAACAACACCCCTCCCAAGACATTTTCTAATTGCTGCTCCATCCAAAACCCCTTTCCATAGCTGCCCCTGAGGGCACACAGGGGGGCCAGGGTGGGGGGCCCCTACACTACACTACAGGGGGACCTGAGGTGGGCTGCAGACCCTAGACTACAGAAAAAATATTAAACCCCCAACAAAATTACACAGTACTGGATCCTCCAGAGGAGGACCCTGGTGCCCTGCACCACCTGTACCACTGGTAGCTCCACCCCTGCCTGGGATCTTATCTGCCATTTCTCAGGAATAGTAGGATGAGCAGAGCCTGACATTTTAAACAAACATTTTATACAAATGAACATATATATTTTTGATTAACTAATCTACATTTAAATACTATATTCAAATCAGTGTAAAACTAAATGAAAGTTTAGGGTGCAATATGTTGTTTAACCCTGTTACATATGTTCCTTATCTCAAGGTTGTTTCTGATAAGCATTAGAAGTTAACAAAATAGGTCCCAGAGCAGCAAAATGGTAGTGAACCAGTGGGTTAGTGTATATATGTGTCAATACCTGTGTGGGGTCTGTTTATGCATATTTCTGCAAGTATGTTCAGTGAGCATATAAGCTAATTGTGTATGTGTCTCTATTTAGCCTATGTGCTTCTTGTTTATTTGTGCACATGGTTTTGAGTGTGTGACTCGATGCATGTCCCCGTAACCAAAACTATTAGCATCATAGAACAGAATAACTTCATTTGATGGTATGCTATTATACATGCTTTAATTAGTATGTCATGTTTTAGCCCAATTTCTAAAACTTGAATTAAAAATGTGTTTTCAAAAATAGAATTAAACCAAGTTGTGTTAAATTCAGCACACAATGCAATACATTTCACACATTATTCATATTACTCCTGTACCTGTCATGTCTGCTGTTTTCAATGACATCTAATTTCCAGAAATGAATCAAGGACACACCTTAATTGTGCAAACACATTACATGTTGCAGTAAATTACAATATAATAGTGAAATATTTTGAGAAGAAGTTGGCATGGAGGCCATACACACAACTGTCATCACTATGCAAAAGTGTTAAGAAATACAAACAAATATTTGCTTATCCAAATTGTGATTGTTTGCTATGAGTTGTTAATATCCTTTACATTCTCATTAATTCAAGATGGTAAGTAGTTGTTTATATATATAAAAACTAAAAAATAGACACTGATAAATAAATAAAAAATTCGCCATATTATTTACTAAACTGTCTCCCTGTACACTTCTTGAGGTTTATTTTGACACTGTGGTTGTTAATTTACGTGTTGCTTGGATACAGTAAAAATGACACTGCTACCAACTACTACACATAGAGTCATAACAGCCTAGTTTTCAAATAGCATCCAGTAGAGGATTTGGCTCTTTTATGTGCTCCCCAGCCACTTGATAGGGGTCACATTCTGTACCACCCAAAAAATATATGGAATGGAATTCAGTTATATGGAATGGAATTCCGTTATAGTAAATATTGTCTGGATCTCAGCATTCGTGTCCTAGACATGGTAAGAATGACACTGCGTTTTATTAAATGACTTGAACAGCTGATGTAGAGCATCTCTTCATGAATAATGTTTAAAAATAATACCCTTCCCAGTTGCAGGCCAGGTCTTTTTTTATTTTACACACATATATATATACACTAATTTTACTTAGCACAACATCTACTTAGCATGATCAGTCACTAAAATACCCTATAAACTCAGTAGTACAAAACAAAAAAGTTTAACAAATGTGAGAAGAAACTGAACAGATGGTATGAGAGGCACTTGTGCAAGTCTAGTAACATGTTACTTCCTTTTATTCGCTCTTGTGGTTCCTGTTTGCAAAACATTATTTTTTAACTCTGTGCTATTATTAAACACTATTTTGCCACCTGTTTGATTTTGATTTCATATGTTTTATTACATTTTAATCATACATACAGTAATTAACTGATAAAAATAGAAAAGAATACCAAAACTTTTTAACAATTTACTATATATATACTAGTCGTTTACCCATCATAAATGACGGTATAATATTACATGAGTCTACCCCGCCTCTCCTTCCCCATGTCGCTTTCACCCCTCATCCTCCCCTGTGTCTCTCTCCCCCTACTCTTTGTCTCTTCCCCTATGTCCTTACCCTGTGTCTCTCCCCTCTCCCTCCCCTGTGTCTCTTCCGCCTCTCCCTTCCCTGTGTCTATTTGCCCACCTCTCCCTCCCCTGTGTATTTTCCCCCTCCTCCCTCCCCTGTGTCTCTTTCCCCCTATGCCCATCTGTCTCTTTCCCCCTATCCCCTGTGTCTCTTCCCCCCTCCTCCCTCCCTTTTGTCCCTTTCCTCCTCTGTTGCTTTCCCCCTTTCCCCTGTGTCTCTTTCCCCCCTTTCCCTCTCTGTCTCTTCCCCCTTTCCCCTGTGTCTCTTTCCCCCCCTACTCCCTCCCCTGAGCCCTTTCAACATTTGCCTCTTTCCCTATTTCCCCTGTGTCTCTTTCCCCCCCTCTTCCCCCTCTGTGTCCCTTTCCTCTTCTGTCTCTTTCCCCCTTTCCCCTGTGTCTCTTTCCCCCCTTTCCCTCTCTGTCTCTTCCCCGTTTCCCCTGAGACTTCCTGCCCCCCTCCTCCCTCCCCTGTGTCTCCTTCCCCATTTCCCCTCTGTGTCTCTTTCTCCCTTTCCCTTGTGTCCCTTCCCCCCTCTGTCTCTTTCCCCCTTTCCCCTGTGTCTCTTTCCCCTCTCCTCCCTCCCCTCCCCTGGCTGGCGATTCGCGCATGCGTCGCTTGTGCCGCGCTTTGAGCATTCCAAAACTGGTGCCGCATGCGCATGGTGCGCACTGCGGCTTGTACGGAAATCTGTACAAATAGTTTCTAGAGCATTACACACGCTTTAGAAACTATATTAGTGATTAACTATTATTATCATTACTAAGCAATTTATAGGTTTTGTTTAAAATCCACGACTGCCAAATTGCTATATATGTATCCAATGACTTATGAAGTCTGCTCCTCAAATTTAAAATTTCGGAAATAAATACATTTTTTCTATTTTAATAGTTGGATTGATAATATCATATTTTGATTCCAGACAGAAGTGACTACTTTTGTAGCAGCTGATTTGATATGTCCATCAAGTTTTCTATTATATTCACTAATGTTTGCTTTAGAGCATTTTTGCAAAGACAGCGGGAGGGTTAACATAGTACGTGGAGTGAGGGAAGCTGTGTTATATGTGTTCCCAGGTGAAATGGCTGCACAATAATACACAGTGCACAATATGACCACTTTCAGACTCAAATTTACGCTTCACTGCAACAGAGTCTCGAGGAGAAGGAGCTTATCCTCAGTAGGAACTGTGCAGCTAAGTTACAAAAAGGCAGAAGAGAGCTGCGAAAATTCTAAGCAAGGAAACTAATTCAAAAATGTAAATGCAGAGGGACTAGAGGAGGAGAAAGCATAGGGAGGAGGGTGCATATAGTAATAGGCCTAGGATAGCATAAACCTAAATGCATTTAATCCGCTATTAAATTATTTAATCTTAGACAGTTTCATCCTTAAACCCATTCATTCCAGGTACAGAATACTAGATAAGTACTGCTATTAACCAGACATAAAAAATCCAGTGCTGTCAATGGCAGAGCAAGTAAATGGTGCCAAAAAATGTTTGGGTCCCCAAGGTGCTAACTCACTCAGCACCACCTTCTCCCTCACCCATCCCCAAGACATGCTGAGTGAAGCAGTGTAGTAGATCTACAGTGTGGGGTATATACATAATTAGATTGTAACAAGCAGAGTTGATAAACATTGTTTAGCAGTTGTTGGATTCAAAGTATTGGCAGTGACGGATTCAATCCAGTAAGAATATATACAAAGTAACTTCACTCTATACGTAGTATGTTGCTGACATGGGGCCTTATTAAATTAGCCCTCTTAGTTCTCTCGGTCCTCGCAAAAGGCATTTTTTTTGCTGTTTGCGAGGACCGAATCTCACGAGTCTCTGAAAAATGGCGGAAAATAAGCTCCGAGAGAGCTACGGAGTAACACGCAGCCTTAAATCTAAGAGGTGAATCTCGCACCTCGGAAGAATCCCTACGACCCTAAAAAGTGCTAGCAATGGCTCCTAAAGCCTCTAAGTGCTGCCTCGGAGCAGTCCCCTCACATTAACCTCTTGCAGCGGGGGTCCACGATCGGCATAGATCGGGCCCCCGCTGCATGTAAAAGTTTTAAATTCCCCGCCGCGGCTCCTCAAAGGGCCCATGGCATACTATCAGCAATCCCAAACGCGGCACGTAAAATTAATCCTCCTCTATGCTGGGGGTCCCCATCGGGACCCCCGAAGTGTCCCCACATTAACCCCTTGCAGCAGGTGTCCCCGATCTGCATAGATCAGGCCCCCGATGCATTAAAAAGTTTAAAGTTCCCCGCCGCGGCTCCCTAAAGGGCCCACGGCACACTATCAGCAATCCCGGCCGCAGCACCTAAAATTAACCCCCCTCTATGCTGGGGGTCTCCATCGGGACCCCCAAAGTGTCCCCACATTAACCCCTTGCAGCAGGTGTCCCCGATCTGCATAGATCAGGCCCCCGATGCATTAAAAAGTTTAAAATTCCCAGCCGCGGCTCCCTAAAGGGCCCACGGCACACTATCAGCAATCCCGACCGCAGCACCTAAAATTAACCCCCCTCTATGCTGGGGGTCTCCATCGGGACCCCCGAAGTGTCCCCACATTAACCCCTTGCTGCAGGGGTCCATCGATTGTGACCCCGCTGCATTTAAAATTTTAAATTCCCCACCTCGCGGGTCCTTAAAGGACCGTAAAGGTCCTGAAAGGACTCACGCTAAAATATATTAAACCCGGGCAACTAAAATTAACCCCATAACTCATGGGGGTCAATACAGACCTCCATAATCAATTAACCCTGTCACTCATGAGGGTCAATACAGACCCCCATAAGCACTTAATTAACCCTGTAATTCATGGGGGTCAATACAGACCCCCATAAGCACTTAATTAACCCTGTCACTCATGGGGGTCACTACAGACCCCCATAAGCACTTAATAAACCCTATAACTCATGGGGGTCAATACAGACCCACATAAGCACTTAATTAACCCTGTCACTCATGGGGGTCAATACAGACCCCTATAATCACTTAATTAACCCTATAACTCATGAGGGTCAATACAGACCCCCATAAGCACTTAATTAACCCTGTCACTCATGGGGGTCAATACAGACCCCCATAAGCACTTAATTAACACTATAACTCATGGGGGTCAATACAGACCCCCATAAGCCTCTATTTAACCCCATCAGTCCCATAAGGGTATATTATGACTCTTATGGGGCTGTTAAAACCCTAACATTAACCACATAAGTGCCATGACGGTCCTCAAGGACCATCATGACACTAACTACAAACACTACACTGCACTAAAACCCCCAATAAACCATTAAATATAAACTAACCCCCTCTACACTAATCTATTAACACCTATACTACCTACCTACACTACCTACCTGCCCCATAATAAACCCCCCCACCACTCTAATGACAGAAAATAAGAAAACCTAACTCACAAAAAATAGAAAACCTACCTTACAGAAAATAAAAAAAACTTAAGTCAAAAAAAAATAAAAAAAATCTACATTACAGAAAATAAAGAAACCTATCACAAAAAAGGAACATTACAGAAAATAAAAAAAATACATTACAACCCCCCCCCCCACTATAGAAAAAAAAAATTACACACCTGAAAAGTAAAGTGATACACAATATAATACAATACATACAATACAAATAAAAAAAAATACAATACCCCCTATCTAACATACAATCTATTTATTATACAATAAATCCTAACTATCTAAAATACATCCCCCTATCTATCTAATGTACAATAAATCCTAACTACATACAGAAACCATAATTCTAAGCTAAAATAAAATAATTAAGACCACTTACCTTTGCAGATGTCCCTTCAGATCACCAACCTAGGGGAAAAAGAAAAAAAAACAGTGCAACACATTAACATGAAATAAATAACCAATTTTAAACATTCTAAATATTCTACTCACCTTTCCAGCATGTCCCCGTCCTTCTTCTTTTCTTCATCTCCGGCGTGGCCACATTACATTAATACAACATATAGACACAAAATAAAGTAAAATTAACATAATATACATTCAACTTACCTCCCAGCGATGTCCCCGGCCTCCTCCTCTTCTGCCCCGGCTGATCCCTAAAACAATCCGTGCTCTAAAAAAAGAAAACTAAAAAAACTATGGAGGTCCGCACTCGCAGACCTCTTCGACGCTAATGAGCCTCCTAGAGCTTTTTCCGGAAGGAAATTGGCAATGTCAGCTTCTGATTGGCTGAAAACGCTGTCTATCAAATTTCAGCCAATCAGAAGGCGTCAATGTGTGAGCCAATCAGGATGGGTTGCACCCCAGAATACCACTCTGATTGGATAATGCACCTGTCAATCTTTATTTAAACCAATCACAAGGAGCAGATGCCTTCAGCCAATCACAATGGGATACACCCCCATGGAGTGATTGGCTGAAGGCATTTGCGCCTTCTGATTAGCTGTTGTCAATGTCAATCAGTATTACAGCCAATGAGAAGGCGCAGATGTCTTCAGCCAATCCCCCCGTGGGGGTGTATCGCATTGTGATTGGCTGATGGCAATAAAGCCTTCTGATTGGTTTATATAAAGATTGACAGGTTCATTGTCCAATCAGAGTGGGATTCTGGGGTGTATCCCTTTCTGATTTGCTCACACATTGGCGTCTTCTGACTGGCTGATTTGATAGACAGCGTTTTCAGCCAATCAGAAGACGCCATTGCCAATTTCCTTCCAGAAAAGGCTCTCGGAGGCCCATTAACGTCGGTAAGGTCTGCGAGTGCGGACCTCCGTTAGTTTTTTAGTTTTTCTTTTTAGAGCACAGATTGTTCCAAGGCCCGGCCGGGGCAGAAGAGGAGGAGGCTGGGGACATCGCAGGGAGGTAAGTTGAATGTATATTATGTTTATTTTACTTTATTTTGTGTCTATATGTTGTATTAATGTAATGTGTTTTTTTTAACAGGGGCCGCGCCAGAGAAGAAAAGAAGGACGGGACATGCTGGAAAGGTGAGTAGAATATTTAGAATGTTTATAATGTTTATTTATTTTATGTTATATGCTATGTTATTTATGTGTTGCACTATTTTTTTTTTTTTTGGTGGTCTTAATTATTTTATTTTAGCTTAGAATTAGGGTTTCTGTATGCAGTTAGGATTTATTGTATATAAGACAGATA
This sequence comes from Discoglossus pictus, assembly GCA_027410445.1. NCBI lineage: Eukaryota > Metazoa > Chordata > Amphibia > Anura > Alytidae > Discoglossus > Discoglossus pictus. The sequence continues at coordinate 267,256,416 of CM050167.1, read as the reverse complement.
GGGGGATGTATTTTAGATAGTTAGGATTTATTGTATATTAAATAGATTGTATGTTAGACAGATAGGGGGTATTGTATTTTATTCTATTTGTATTGTATGTATTGTATTGTGTATGTCTTTCCTTTTCAGGTGTGTCATTTTTTTTTCTGTAGTGGGTGGGGGGGTAGTCTTGTAATGTATTTTTTTTATTTTCTGTAATGTTCCTCTTTTTTATTTTTTGTTACATGTTTTTTTAATTTTCTATATGGTAGGTTTTTTATTTTTTATTAGAGTGGTGGGGGGTTTATTAGGGGGTAGGTAGGTATTGTAGGTAGCTAGTGTAAGTGTTAATAGATTAGTGTAGAGGGGGGTTAGTGTAGATTTAATGGTTTATTGGGGGTTATAGTGCAGTGTAGTGCTTGTAGTTAGTGTCATGATGGTCCTTGAGGACCGTCATGGCACTTATGTGGTTAATGTTAGGGTTTTAACAGCCCCATAAGCGTCATAATATACCCTTATGGGACTGATGGGGTTTAATAGAGGCTTATGTGGGTCTGTATTGACCCCCATGAGTGACAGGGTTAATGAGGGGCTTATGGGGGTCTGTATTCACCTCCATGAGTGACAGGGTTAATTAAGTGATTATGGGGGTCTGTATTGACCCCCATGAGTTATGGGGTTAATTTTAGTTGCCCAGGGTTAATATTTTTTAGCACGAGTCCTTTCATGACCTTTACGGTCCTTTAAGGACCCGCAAGGTGGGAAATTTAAAAATTGAAATGCGGTGGGGTCACGATTGGTGCCGATCAAGGGGCAAGGGGTTAATGTTGGGACACTTCGGGGGTCCGAAGGTGACCCCCCGCATAGAGGGGGGTTAATTTTAGGTCCCGCGGCCATAATTGCTAATAGTGTGCTGCAGGCCGTGGCGGGGAATTAAAAAGTTTTAAATGCAGCGGGGGCCTGATCTATGCAGATCGGGGACCCCCGCTGCAAGGGGTTAATGTGTGGGGGCTGCGGGGGTCCCTATGGACCCCTGCAGCAAGGTGTTAATGTGGAGACACTTCAGGGGTCCGATGGGGACCCCCACATAGAGAGGGGTTAATTTTAGGTGGGTAGTTGGAGTACCCCTCACGGCAGGGCTTATGTGTGGGACTGCCGCGGAGGTCCCGTTTAGGACCCCCGCAGCAATTGATGAGGTGTGGGAGCCTGCAAGATCATCTTGCAGGCTGTCACTCCTCATGTAGATTTTCTCCGTGTTCATACTGACGGCCCTGCTGCGTAGCTCACACGTTGCTCGCAGCAGGGCTAATTTAATAGCATCATAACTCGAGAAATTTGTAGCACCTAGGATTTAAGTAGAAGCCTCTTATCTACAAGGCTGGAATTTAATAAGGCTGATAGATAACAAGGAAGTTTGGAATTTGCCACATATAATAACTCAATTACAATACATTTATATCAGTTAAACTATTTTGGTTAATAGCCAAGTCTAGGATTGATACAAGGTGGATAGATTTGCTACCTATATACAGACTTCTTAAATTGTGATTCGGACAATTGAATAGGGCTCAATATAAGCAACTAGCATATTTTTTTACAGAACTTTTTAGTTAGTGAACTTATATCCAAAAGCAAGGTCTTCACTAACTAAAAACTTCTGTAAAAAAAATATGCTCTGTGCTTATATAGTGCCCTATTCAATCGGCCAAATCACAATTTAATAAGGCTGTAAGAATGTGGATTCTCGCCAGTTGAGGTACACCAAGTAGCTTTGTCCCAAAGCAAAGGAAATTGTTGTGTGTGTCTGTGAATGAACAGATACAAACATTAGAGTGAAATTCAACCATATAAGCAAATGTATTACAAGAATCCAAGCTTGACTTATAATTAAAATTAGAAATTTTGTGAACTATATTCAAGAAAAATAATAAAAAAGCATTTGAGAGACACAGTTGTTTCTAAAGCACTTTTGGGCATTGATTTATTGTAAGGAACGAACAATACACAATGTTACAATTGTTATAATCTATGAGAAGAAGTCTTTATACAAATAGTGATCGGTCAGATTTGGGATATTAGCTGACACTACACCCAAAGCCCGTCCTGGATCGCTTTCTTGTCATGGTGAAGGGGCTTGTGTACTTCAACTAAGATATGAGCTATATCATGTAGGGTCACCCAAGATGGGCAGATCATAGCAGAGAGGTCAGACAAATAGCTGGAAACTGCCAACCCACTCCAATATCTTTGCCATGAAAACCATATGGATATTCACAACCAGAAATAGACTGATGTGCCTGGCGTGTTGCTGTCCATATGGTCGCTGAGAGTTGGACACGACTGACGGACTGAACATACACACAAAAACTAAGAGGAACCTTTTGAGGTCATTACATTCTGACTGACATTTCCCTTAGTGTAGAACTCAATAAGGGATAACATTTTTGTTGTTTTTAAAATGATGTTTATTTCCCATTTTATACTTCTCTATTTTTGTTTAGTTTCTCAATTTCCTTTAACAAGCATATAATGCCCACATCACAAAATTAATCTTTTTGCCATTTTTATATTTTACACGTTTTTTGTTATGTAAATGTATTTAAAGGACAACTGAACTGTCTTAGTTATAGTATGCTCCTATGAAGAACTGATAATTGACAAAATGGTTTTAGTTAGTTTAAAATAAATAATTCCATTTTTCATTAAATTTTAATTAGCTTTAATAGTGTCACACATTTTGCTTTTGCTCCTAACAGGATTAGAAACCTGGAAAGATTGAATGGAACCAAGCATGCAGATCACATCTCTATTCAGTTCTGTTTAAAAACTGGAACATGACACAAGCACTCTGTTAAACTGTTAAATGTTTTTTTTTTTTTTGCAAAAAGACCACTATAATTAAAGAAAAAAAAGACAACGTGAAGTTTGTAATAAACTAAAATAGTTTTTGGTACTGTCAGATTTCTTGAAGAGTCTGTCTATGAGTATAAGAATCCATTTTGTATTTCTTACTTCGTGAGAGTTGAATAATAAGGTTATGTGTTTTTTATCTATCAGCGACGGTAGAGGAGGAGGGAACAAGGAGAGACTGGAATGCTTTGTTAGATAATTTGATCTAACCGAAATTGACGCAATACCCCTTCTCCCTTTTTAGTCTAATACATTAACAAAAGGGATAAAGCCACCTGGTTGTTGAAGCCTAGGGATCTCTTCCCTTTCATTTCCTGAAGAAAAGGAGAATGGCATCCTGTCTCTCAGTATTTAATGACATTTTTATTATGGGCTGCTAATTTTTCATACAAACACACATTTGTAATGTTTAAAACCTATTTTTTTTATGCATTCTAAAACAATTAGAACTATTCTGGCCCTTTTAAATACTTCATAGTACCATTCAGCAATATATGTGGATAACAGGATTATGATGAATGCATCAGATCTCAGTGGGCATTTGTCAGAAACTGAGACTTGAAACTCTCCAGTATCAATCTAAATTTGTTTAGAAAATACATTACTATCTGTGGGAAGTCAATAGGTTATGTTCCATGGCTTCAATTAAAATTCACATATTTAATATAATATTATTATATTTAAAGGTATATGAAAGTTTCACTGTTTTTAATCTTAAAATAAACTACGTAAGTGCTTGTTCGCATTTCTGAACATCATTTTATTAACAAGTATTTGAGCTCTGTTTTCATTTACTTAAACCTCAAACAGTCCAGCAAAGGTTTCCCCCCAACAGCTCATGTATACAATGTTTCTATTGGTAAGGGATGTACTAGCCACTAACACATTGTTCCTCAACAGCATTTTGGTAGTACATCTAGTAGTACAGAAATATTGTATACATGAGCTGTGGGGCCAGACCTTTGCAGGGTCTGTTTGGAAGGATTTTTTTAGCTTTATCCAGTGCAGCCAGTAAAGGATGTAACTGACTCTACTGTTGCAGTGCCCTGATACACCCTAATTAGAGTTAGTAGGACGTCCTGACATTATTACAACATCAGTTTATTCAGGGATTAAAAGAACATGGGCCCTATGCTAATCCTTATGAGTGCCCTAACTGCAGAATAAATCCTACCTAGCTATGTTAATCCCCCTTCCCTAAAACATTGCAAGAGAACTCCTATGGGTCACTGTTCCTAGTGAACGACACGACACAGACGAAAAGCAAGGCTTGAATCTCCATTAAGTTTTGCACCGAAAATAAATTACGAGTTACTCACTTACAGTTTGACACCCAAATCCTATGATAATACGATTTTATGGATCACTTGAACAAGTAAGATTTACAGATACCAAAGACCACTCACAACTGGTTTTCAAACCTTTTCTGGGTCTCCCAGAAGCATTTAAAGTGACAGTATAGCACAAAAAGCACTACAAAATTATGAAGTTTCAAAATGTTTGGACATATCAACATATATCAACATATGTGTAATTAAAAATATATGATATGTTGGTATCAAGCCCCATTTATGATACAAACTCCAGGGTAAAAACAACCCAGTATTCAAGAGATTAATACACATCACAAAACCACGTTGCCTAGGAGCAAACATTCTAATGCATTATCTATAAATATATCATATTTTGACACAAAATAAACACATAATTATTTATTGAAGTTATAAATACAACTGTCACTTTTTTAATATCAAAATATATTAATAAATAAAAAACAATTAATATATTATATATATATCTGTTCCCTTGCTGTAGCTAGTTACGGGCAGTTGTTCTTGCACTTCCCACTCATTATAAGATTTATGAAGTTTACATTTCCTATTGGCTCTTAGGGCCGTCTCATCTGTAAAGTTTGTTTTGGCTGCTCCCTGCACAGAAATCTGTTGCATCTAAGGCAGGATTTATGGTTGTGCACTTTGTGCTCTAATCTGGGGGAGTAAAAGATTTACATTAGTGTAGAAGTTTGGGTAAAAAAGCTCCTGCAGCCAATTTATGACAGTGCCCCAACTTAGAGCACCTTACATAGGGCCCAATGTTTTTAACACTTCCTGTGGTCGTTTTTCATGCAAATGTTTAAAAATGTATTTTAAATGGCAAGTTTGATTTTTCAGTGTACAATTGTTTAAAGTGGAAATGTATTAGGGTGGTGACACTGGCACTTCTGCCACACGGCCTTCTGGAGTGCATACTATGTGGAAACTTCACGTCTTTCACAAATGTTCTTGCATTAACTTCCTGTGTGATTGCTTTCTCAGTCAAATTCTTTGCAACAGCAGCTATTTTTGGAAAGTGTCATCTCAATTACTTTTAGAGCTTGGTTAAATGCACATAAGGTTACAGTACAATAGAGGGGTTATGTGAAGAACTATTAGTCTTTGTCAAGGAAAGATTCATCTCTCTCTTTTTTTGAATCCACAATTGAATTATTGGAGTTAGAAGTTTCTGCATAGATTAGACAAAATTATATTAACCCACTGTTGGTGATATAGTTGCAGCAATGTGTTTACTTTCCTCCATAAAGAGAACAATGTATAACATAGGAATTAGCCTACCAGCTCACCTATATATCTCATATAATATCAATACAATTAATGGTAATGACCCTGATTTGCTAGAAGGGTGGTGGTCAAATTTTTGTTTACAAAATTCACCAAGGTCAGAATGTCTTTATGAAATTGAAGTAAAAGACTGGAATCCATATTTTTATGGATACTATTACAAATTTTGTAATATAATGACTTTTTATAGGGCATATAATTAAGTTTACATAGCGATTGGGACATAGGAAAAGAGCACTTTATGTAAATGGTATCTTATTTAAGCATTTTAAAGCTTCAGTTGAGACACGGGATACATTTTAAATTGCAGTGCAGGTCTGGAAGAAAAGTGCCAAAGATAATGATTCAGGTCAAATACTGACCACCCTTGTGTTAGAACTTCAGAGTTCCTGGTCCAGCATACTATTTCTGATCAATGAACATGGCAGTTACTGTAAAGGTACACACTGTATGTACTAACAAGTGACGCCATTCCTAAATAGTTCTATGTTAGAAACATGCTGTCATCTGTGCAGTCAGATGGAATGAAGACAACTAATCCATGCAGACTAGTGCAGTTATTTTGTCTTTCTTGCAAAATTAATGGATGCAAAGTGTAGTGATTATGTGAAATATGAATCTATTATGCTTCTGGCAAATACATACAACACTGTACAAATTGTTATTTTTGTATTTATATATTTTATGGATAAAGTAAGAAACTGGATAATATCAGATTTCTGAAAGTACAATATACATTTTTATAGTACCTTTATTCAGTATACAGATGGTTAAATGTGTCTTGAAAACTTTGCGATGATTAAACCTGAAACGTACAGCTTCCAAAAGCCTTTGATCTTTCACTTTCACAAGAGTTAATATGGCTAAAATCGCAAATCACTATTCAATTGCTCCGATTCCCCAAGCCCGCAAATGTTTTCACACCCGTAAATGGCAAATGAAGGAGAAAATCCTACGAGTGCTAGAGAAGATTCACAAGGGGGCTAAACACCTTTTCGCAGCATTGTAAATGCAAATAAACAAACAATACTGCACTGTAAATAATGGGGAAAACGATAATAGACATTATAATTAATTGCACAACAGTCTAAAGCCCACAAATCGACAGTATTTATTTTTATGTTTCATTGCAGGGATAAATCAATCTCGGGTATCAATGAGTTAATACATATCAGGCCACCCACATGGACTAGAACAGTATTGGCATTGATTTTCATAATTCGGTATTTTGGGGATTTGCGAGTCTGATCGCATATTGGACCCCTGAACCTAATTGATTGACATGTAACCTCCATGTTTTACTGCTGTAATAATGAGGGTCTTATTTTCTATTGCCTGATTTGAAATTGGAGGTTACAGTCTTGCTTAATTGAACCAGGGCATGGTTTAAGGAGTCGGCTTTGGGCAGTAACTTGGGGGATTGACAATTGAATAGCTCTGGAATCGGAGACCAACAGGAGCCCACAACACACCCGCAGACATACGGCCTACATTGAGCAAGTTGTGGGGTTGCAATTGAATCGGGCCCATAGTGGCGTACGTGGCCATTCCAACAGTTCTCCAAGAACTGTCACTTTAGTACAATGGCATATCACATATATAGTTGTGAGCGTACGAGTTGTTGCTAACGCTGCGCGCTCCCATAGCGAGCCCGCGGCCCTCGTGAAGCGAGGGCAGTGGCCGAGGGTCTCAGTTGCAGCTGAGCGCCTGCGGCCCTCGTGCAGCCTGAGGACCAGCAAGCGAGGGTCTCAGTTGCTGGCATGGAGCGCCGAAGGCGCTCCATGCCAGCAACTGCGACCCTCGCAAACTTCACGTCGCAAACCAAACAGCACGACACACACATTACGACACTCGCAAACAACATACGACACACGTTCACACACATTACGGCCTCGCAACACTCGGACGCAATTCGCGAACATTACAAAATGTAAAACACAATACATACACACAGCACATACATAAAAACCTTACCTACACCAAGAGGGAGCACACAGGACCTCAAAAATACAACTTACACCTCGATTTTACTCGAAATAAAACAGTTTAGAGACTTAAAAAAAAATCTAAGCGAGAGAAAAAATGGCCGCCGAACAAAACGAAAACGAGGCTACAACACTCTAAACTCGCAAAACACCACAAGAAACTCGCAAAACACCACAACAAACTCGCAAACCGCAACAAACGACCTATGGATATTCATACCACACAGTGCACACATTCAGCATGCTTACACAGCAGCTCCACACCACTAATGCTGCAGCAACATCAACACACATTGCCAGCTCTTCATCACAATGCTTCAAAATAGGTACAGTATATTAATTTAGTAATGTATTACATATTTCATTATTATACACCAAACAGCTTTAGCTACCTTACAATTTCATTGCCGTCATTTTTTGACGGGCAATTCGCTAGTTATCTATATATTAACGTGTCGTTTACCTGTCATAAATGACAGTATAATATTACATGTGTCTCTTTACTCCCTCCCCTCTGTCTCTTTCCCACCCTCACCGTCCCCTGTGACTCTTTCCCCCTCTCCCTCCCCTGTGTCTCTTTCCCCCCTCTCCCTCCCCCTCTCCCTCCTCTTTGTCTCTTCCACATCTCCCTCCTCTTTGTCTCTTTCCCCCTCTCCCTCCCCTGTGTCTTTTCCCCCCTCTCCCTCCTCTTTGTCTCTTCCCCAATCTCTCTCCTCTTTGTCTCTTCCCTCATCTCCCTCCACTTTGTTTCTTCCCCCTCTCCCTTCTCTGTGCCCTTCCCCCTCCTCCATCTCCTGTGTCCCTTTCCCCACGGCTGGCGACATGATTTGCGCATGCACGGCTGGCGACACGCTACTCATTGCGAGCCACATGATGAGCGAAACACACAAGTTAGAAGGGGGAGAGCCTCACATTGTGTGGCAAACAGCATTGCCTGGCTTAAAATTGTATTGCCGTCATTTTTGATGGGCAAGTCGCTAGTATTATATGATGATGATATTTCAGTTACCCAACAAAGTGTTTCCCAAATATCTGAGCCATTGACACTATTTGGGCTACAAAAGTAGTGACAAAACCCCTTGACTCCAAAATAGTTCCTTTGGACCCCACAAGACTATCCCTCATACCCTAAAATAGCTCTCACATAAATCCAAAACATCTCCCACACCCCTCAGCCCATATTGGAACTTGATAAACATTTTCAAGAATCCTTTCAAGGTTCCCACAAAGTTTTCCACAGTGTATATATGTCATAATAAATGGCATGAGGAACTATGTCTTATACTAAAAGTTATCCAAAAGTATCAGAGCCATAGTTTTATCCAAACAGTTTTTTTGTGTCAGTGACAAAATTAAGCTTATATTGTTGCTGTTAAAAACAGACAAATCCCTTCTTTTTTATCTTTTTGCAACAATCAATGAAAACAGAAAGATGTTGTATCTACTCTTACAGACATGACCTATAACATTGAAATTTCATAATAGCAAAAAAAAACAAAAAACACTGAAAATAAGCATTAGCCCATCCATGAAGTATTTGTATATCCCAAAGGCTTTCAATGTTCAGCACATTCACAACTTCAGTCAGAAGATGGAGAATAATTCCAGAACCTATATTTCCTCATAAACGTATTTAATGAAAATTGGGGGAAACAAAATAGCTGAAAAACAATAAATTGGGTAGAAAATAAAAAAAACTGGAAAAGGTATTTTGCATAAGGTTTGAAGAAAATCATATTTGAGTACAGATGCTAATATTTCTTTAAAATTTGTTTTTGCATTTTGTTAGCATAACAGAGCACATAATGCCAATGTACCATGCAAAGAATAATATCATTTATTCTTAGTTAGCGAAGATTCACATGAGAACAAAACCTCTAGTAATAAGGAAAAGATTTTATCTTTTATATGAAAGCTAAAAATATGTCAGCACTGCGGGCCTTGTGTTTAATGGTGACGTCATGATATGTCACAGAGTGGTGAGAATCCTCCTACATGTGGACATGAGCATTATAAGGGTCACACCAGGCACAGCTACCCTGATAACATAACCCCGTCCTAACACAACACTTCACTTCTCAGCAGTAGGATGACAGCTGGTGCAATGCTGACTGCTCATCATCCTCTGCTGCTCTATGTTAGCCATGTCCTGCAGATTTCTCTCTGAATTCAGTACCACCACACTATTATTTAGAAGTAGAATATTAGAATAACATTACAATGCAAAACATTTTTTTCAACAAACAGATCTAAACATTTGTGGACATTTGAAAATTGTCAGTTATAAAAGTGGCACTTTTTACCCTAAAATCAAGTTGATTTTTTTCTAAAGTTGATCATAAGACGTGCACCGTTTTCTTTATTATTTCTGTTCTTGTTTAGTCATTCAATTGTGTCTGACCACATGGACAGCAGCACACAAGGTACATCTGTCAGCCACTGCCCATGTGAACTCACTCAAGCTCATGTTCATTGTTACAATTACCTCATCTATCCATATAAACCTCTGCTGGCTCTTTCTCTGTGTGCCTTCAACCTTTCCCAGCATCAGAGTCTTCTTTAAGGAATACTGTTTTCTCATGATTCTTTGTGATACTAATATGTTAATTTGTGATTCTGTTATGCTAATATGCAGCTCTAACATGCTAATTTGTGAGAGTGCGATACCTGTTTGTGTTGTGGCAAAATAATCCACACCGGTGTTATCTTGTGTTTCGACTAAACTTAACTATACAAGCACATTAGCATATCAGTGCCATGCATTATCACAAACACATTGCTGTAGGTATTAAATCTACAGCGAAAATTTTTTGGACAATGTGTAGCCAGTTTTTAAAGCTTTTGAAAGGAATGTAGTATGGGCCATATTAAATTCCAGCCTCCTAAGTCCAATGTGTAGCACGTAAGGGCTGCGTGCTTCAAATTGGGCAGACTTATGTTGCTATTAATTCAGAAAGAGCTACAAGCGAGAGACGCTATCTCGTAAACCAGTTTGTGGCTTTGAGGTTACTTGCTCGACCACAAACAATTAATCAATTGCTTAGTTACGGGTGCTGATGGAGCCAATGAGAAAATAAATTGTTATCGTTAAGTCACTGAAAAAGGGGAGGGTAGATTACAAAGTCCTACGTACTTTAAATACAGTTTGCAATCGGATCTACGGGCCAGATATGATGCAATATTAATAAAGCAGTAAATATGATATTCTATGACATGCGAGTTACAGTATATGTCGTAACACATTGATTGCAGGGATCGATATAACGCAGAATATAAACATGAAATAAAGTACTTTTTGTGGCTGATTTGCAGACTTGAGAATGTTGTGCTATTAATTCTAAGAACAAACATCACTTTTCCTTATAATAAATGTACAGTATAGTGTTGTTTTTTGTATTACAAGTGCTACGTATTGTACTTTACCCCCCTTGCGGGTGCTCTAGAGCACACGTTGGCCTTTGGGCTCCATTTGCGTGTTACCTGCTTGCTCGCGAGTAATCACATTGCACTTTGATAGCTGAGTAGAACAAGTAGCAGTTACGAGGATGAAAGATCAAAGGATTTACGTGCGCGAAGTTCAACGGTGCTCTCCACTTAGCCTATTCTCGTCCGTCCTGCGAGTTAACACGCAAAGCCCACTGCGAGCAAAGTTACGAGGCATCTTTGCATGCAAATAGCCCTAACACATAGCTCCAATTTAATAGGGCTCCTTATTTTTGGTGTGACAGGATCTCTTTAGTTACCCAACAAATAATAATGGAAAAATAATAATGGAATTTGAACGTTTTTTTTTTAAAAAGAGGAAAATTAAAGGAACTCTGTTGTCAGATTTGTGTATATTGTTTTTTGAATAACTATTTTACTAAACTACTATATTTCTATGATTTGGGGCAAAATCATTGTGTAACTTTTCTATGCAATTATTCTTTATCTATGGCATGACAACATTGTTAGTAACCCGTAGATGATTTCTGTGGTAGGATAAGCAAACTACTATGGACTGCAACAGTCCTATCCATAACACATAATTCATCAATCCCTCAGGCCCGGAACTACCACCAGTGCATCTGGTGCAATTCATCGGGGCCCCGCTCTAAAGGGGGCCCCAGTCCTGACCAATTTTTCTAAAATGCAGGCCCCCTTACTCTGACCCCTTCTGCCTCCTACCACCTGGTGTGTTACCGTCCATGAGGTCATGGATAGTGGTACACGACTGAAAGACACAAACATACACACACACACTTTGTTCTATTACATATTAATTTCAGCTGTCCACAATAAATATAACTTTAATACATTTTATAATTTGTGTAATCCTTAAATACTTCATATGTATAGCTTTACGGAGAGAATGCTACGGATATAAACTTTCACTATAAAACATTTGGACTTCTATTCGATTGGACAGTCTATTCGATTACTAAGCAAATTGAAGGTGTAGACGGCTTCACAGAGATCAATAGACCTCTAGGTTTGTCTCTATAGCCTGAAATTCATAAACTTCTCAATCCTCATTTCTGTTCTTGACAGACGTCCCTTCATCAGGAGATCAACACAAATAATTCTCCACATATTGGTGCATTAGCTTGCACTGAATCCATTTGAGTTCCTGTTGGTATATTGATAAAAACAATGTGTGTGTTGTCCAGTGGTTAGAATTTGGTGCTTTCACAGTAGCAACCTGGGTTCGTATTCCAGTAGAGGACCAAGAGGACACACCACTCTAAAGCCGAGCAGGGTTGGGCCTGGTCAGTACTTCGATGGGAGACCACCAAGGAATTCCAGAAGCTGTATGCTGTGGCCCACTGGAAAAGGAACTGGCAACCGACTCCAGTATCTCTGCCATGAATCAGCATGGTGTGTTACGGTCCATGAGATCACAGTGAGTTGGACATGACTGAAACAACACAAACACACACTCATAGTAATTATGCATTAAGTATTAAAAGAACATTTAAATCAACTTTATACTTTTTTTCAGATATACTTTAAAAAAAAAGAACAAAGTTCTAATGTAATAAGCAGCAACAAAAATTATAAAGGGCTTTTCAGTCTTAATCCAATATTGTTCACCAGTGTATTTTATTGCGACTTGAAACATTAAGTTGGATAGAAACGTATTGAGCGTTCTCTCCCTACATACGTTGTCAATGGGCTATGAAAAAACATCTGGACACCAAAGTATTCAATTTATGTTTTAATATTTTTGCATAGCAAACAATAGCCCCAGGTACATATATTATGGTGTGTAATGGTGCTATGGTCTTAGAATGGCTTCAAAATCAATGAGCGTGTGAGGGGTAATGCTAGTAATTAACATTTATAACTAAACATACAATCTGGTACAACATTGTAATCAGTGAATTAAAAAGTAGAAAACTAGTGTTTACAACTTTATATATTTTTTAGTGAGTAAAGTAGAGTGGTAGACAGGTAGTCAAAAGTGTGAAATTCCCAAAAAGCCAATAAGGCCGTTTTTTTCTACTACTCTTAATACTTGCTACCCTGTATGAGCCTGGGTAGACCCCAACTAAGGTGTAACCATCCTTATGGCCCTGTGTGGCACCTAATATTAATATCAACATGGTATACTAAGCTATCCATTCATTTTGATTGGTTAAACTCTCCCACTCTCTCTGGAACAATAATCAAACACATTGTCTGAAGTTTTGCTGCAGTCTCTCCACTATCTGTAGGCCTCATTCTCTGCTCTCTCACTCTCTCTGGAACAACAATCAAACACACTGTCTGAAGTTTTGCTGCAGTCTCTCCACTATCTGTAGGCCTCATTCTCTGCTCTCTCACTCTCTCTGGAACAACAATCAAACACACTGTCTGAAGTTTTGCTGCAGGTATCTAAAGACAATGTGGAGCCATTTCAACTATTACTATATGTAATATTACCAATATTTGTATGAATGTTTCTATGATATAATATCTGATGAGATAGAAACTTTTACTAAGCAAATCTATACCTATGCATTTGTCGGAAACCCCCCTTACCTTGCCTGCTCCCCCACCCCCAAAGCCTGGTTTTATTGCTTCTTATCTGTTAAATAACATTTGTCCATCCTTCTCATTTTCTGTTGCAGTCTCTCCACTATCTGTAGGCCTCATTCTCTGCTCTCTCACTCTCTCTGGAACAACACTGTCTGAAGTTTTGCTGCAGGTATCTAAAGACAATGTGGAGCCATTTCAACTATTACTGTATGTAACATTACCAATATTTGTATGAATGTTTCTGTGATATAATATCTGATGAGATAGAAACTTTTACTAAGCAAATCTATCTTGTTTCTCTTGATTTATTGAGTCACTCAAATTTCCTAGAGCTGATCAATTAGCAACACCTGCTAACTATACCTAATTAATCTATTACTCAATGTTTCCTCATGCCTGTTCCTTCCACATTACATCCTGTCTTTTCCTCAAGCTCCTCTTCTCAACTTTTCCACATCATGTCTCCAACATAACCATCTCACCTTACATGCTCTCCTCTCCTCTTTTATGCTCCCATGAGCTACTCTCATACCTCCATTTACTATCTCCTCCCCCTTCTAAAGCTCATAAGCAGAAACACTTCTGCGAGTCCAAATCCCACTACCTCTCCCTCTCTCATTGTTCTGTTGGCTTCTTTGGACATACCTCCTAACACCGGCCCCTTACCTCCCACTGGCAGATTATACTATATGACCACTAGGGCCAGATAAGATATTGCATACTAGGATCACTTACCAAAATACTTTCTCAGATGCATTCCTTTTCCTTCTATATGAAAAAACATTCTAACTTTGCATACCCTCCTACCTAATGAAACTTCACTTTCTTCCTGACCCTTTCTATTTCTTATATGCCTCTTCCATCCCCTTTAGATTGTAAGTAGAGAGTTTTCAATCTTGTAGAGTGCTTTGGGAAAAAAACACTTTCTACAAAGATTCTAAGCTCAAAACAGGGTCCTCCATTTTTTGCAGTTTGTTAAAATTATATTTTTCCTTGTTCTTTTCCTCTGTATAGCGCTACGGAATATGTTGGCGCATTACAAATAAAAGTAATAATAATAATAATAATATGGTGTGGGAGTAGTACAAATATATTATTCTGATTGGTTGACATATGAATGACACATGTTTCAGCTAATCAGCAAAAATGGTTTATAAGGCAAATGTGCGATCAAAAAAAACATTAGTTGGAATGTGAACTCCTTGGAGAAGGAGCTGCATTAGGAGTAGTGTTTTTTTTACAGGGCGGTAGATGGAGGCCCATTTCCACTACCCGAATATAAAGAACAAGGGCTTTAATCAAAAAAGAGGAGGATGGAAGAGAAGTATAGTTTCTTGGGTAGGGAACGCTCCATTCTCTGTGTCCGTCGACATGCAGTTGGCAGATTTTGAGATCCAGCAGCCTGTAAGTGTGGTCGCAGGCAAATTTGCTATTCAATTGGTGTCATTTTGCTGGCTCGGAGTGGCTTCCAAGTTACGTACTTGAAAAAATGGCGTTCGTCAAACTCGTAACTTACAGCCTCCAGAAGCCTTTGATCTGTCACTTTCGCAGGACTAAATCGCAATTGGAGACCAACGGGAGCCTGCAACTCATTAGCAGACAATCGGCTGTCTGCGATCGAGTTACGGGCTTGGAATTGAATGTGGCCCTATATTTTGGAATACTGTATGGTAGCATAGAGTGATCTATCTATCTAGTAACTATGTTAGTCTATGTTAAGTGAAAAAAAAGCAGACAGGCAGAAAATACATCTTCATTCTAAAGGAGCCACACCCCATAACATAGCAATAGTAGTAGTAGTAATGAGGAAGAAAGAGTGAGGACTAAAAGCAACATAAACATGAAAGAGAACTCTGCTAAAATCTTTAAAATAATTCAGCTAAAAATGCTTCAATTTCCAAAATTTTAAATATCCACATATTTAATGAGATCTAAAAGACTACTGAAGGCTAATTTACACCAAGTTTGTGAAACACCAGTGTAAACCTCATTGAAATGAACACTGGATAAAGCCCCCAGAACAGATAAACGTTATCAAGATATCATAAAATTATAAAATCTCGATTAGAAATAGAAAAAACTGAAAGGATGCAAAAATGGGAAGAAAATTTCGGGGCAACATGGCCTATAGACCAGTGGTATAAAGCATTTTTAATAACAGAGAAAAGCATAATGAACTCATCTTTAAGAGAAATATACTTTAAACTAGTGCAGCGTTGGTATATGATCCCAATTAAATAAAAAAAAAAATAGCCCCACAGAAAAATCAAGGTTATTGTTGGAGATGTAAAAATCAAAAAGGGACTCAAGAACACATGTGGTGGAACTGTGCTGACATTAAAAAATGTTGGTCATTATGTTTAATACATATATCAAAAAATATTAAATCTCAATTGGAAATAACCCCTGAGATTGTATTATTTCATGTTTTTCCAAGTAAAATTAACTATAAACAAACTAATGTGATTATAAATATTTTAATGGCGGCTAAGTGGCTTATTGTCAGAGGATGGAAAAAAACTATCTTTACCAACATGGACTGAACTTGTGACCATTGTAGACAGAAATAAACAAATAGAATTGGAATATTAAAACTTTTAGACCATCCGTCAAAAAAAAAAATAGTTTAAAATGGTCTCATTGGAAGACATAGCAATTTGCTTTAAGTAATAATGTTAATAAGGGAAGGGATGGAAGAAACAAGGGGTAAAGGTGAACGAAGAAAAGAAAGAAAGAAGGGAACAATCCCATAAATCCTTTAATCCTTTACTCCTCTCCCCACTCACCATTACTTTTATAAAGGGAAAAAGATTAAATACCATCATGTTTTGATGAAAAATGAAAATGAAAAATGTTATTTCATATGACTTAATTTAATTAATTATGTGGTTTCCTTTTTTGGTTTTTGTTTTGTTGTTTGTAATCTTATAAAAATGTGAAAATAAAATAAAATAAAATAAATAAAGAACAGATAAACATTTGAATCTGTTTTTTTCTGTTTTGACATTACAACCATGTTATTTACATATGCTGGAAACCAAGTGTAACCATCTCATATCATCATACACTGATGTAATTTAATTGAAGGGGCATGTTGTCATGCATTTAGAGGTATTAACTTTAAGCTGTGCAGAATAGATTTTTACAGGAAGGATGAGTGTTTCAAGCCTGCTACGCTTTTGTATACTCTTCTGCAGTGGTGGAGCTAGAGAGTGGATGTCCCTGGTGCAAAAAATAATAATTGCCCCCCAAGGGGGGGGTTGTAAAAAAATTCTTGCACTGTGCCCCCACAGTACCAATTTACTCAGTGCACCTCCCCAAGACCATAATAGCACCCCTCCACAAGACCCTTTCCATAGCTGCTCCCCCATAAGACCCCTTTCCATTGCTGCGCCCCCCAAGACCCCTTTCCATAGCTGCTCCCCGAACCTTCTCTTATGCCTTCACAAAGCTCCTCTGCCTGCAGCACAGCCCCAGAATGCAAGCTCCACTTTCCTGTGACATTCTCTATGTGGGAGGGCCAGGTCGGTCCAGAGTAGGGAGGTCCTCACTATATAATTATAATGTCTAAATATAATTTAAACATCAAAATTTATATTTCTACATGTATTTTTGATTTTAATTATTTAAAAAAATGGCTTCTTAAACCCTGATAAGAAACAAAAGACCACCAGAGGAAGTTGACCAAAACAGATTAACAAAACCACTGAAAACTCAAGCATCGTTACTTACATAAAACTCTTAATACCCTGTTCTGAAACCACAGTTAACACCTATACATATATCTTGAAGACAATTGGACTTATTTTTATAGTTGCCAGTGCTATAATAAATATAGGGAGGGATCTTTGGAGTTTTCTTTGCAAACCCCTCTGTGGGTGTAGTTGTCTACTGACATAATTATTGCTCTTTCCATAATGGGTTTAAATGTAAAAAAGTGAATGCTGATCAGTTTAATGCTCATTTAGCTACCCATCTCCTTTGACAGTGAGAGTTAAAATACTTGAATGCACCAATTATAAAGGCACCTTCAGCCCACCGCTATGGACCAATAGCCCCCACAAAAGCCCTCAATGTGTAGGGCTAATAACCACATGGGAAGCTGCTGTTATATATAAATTGAGTGGGATATCTTACTTAAGTCCACAAATCTGTTGTAATAAAGGTTAGTGGGATTTATTGTGAGATTAAAATTATACAAAGCATCATAGATCCTCGATATAAAAATTAATGTATATTAAATGTAAATTAACAAAGTGCTACTCCTCTGAGGATCTCTACATGTTAAATTATGGTTTCCCAGAGTGTAAACTCTTTTAAATGGACTTACACCTGTTCTACTTTTCAGCAAGGATCTGAGCATCAGAAATTCACAATTCAATATTTGGTATTTATTGACTGTACAAAGTTGAATCAAGTAAAAAATGGAGACTGTATCATGTACAATAATATAGCATCATATTACTTGATTCTTAATTTCTCACAAGACTTCATAGAACAATAAATTATATTATATTTTACTGCTTACCATGAAATAGAACTGTGTCGGTAAATCATTTAGAAAAACAGTTGTGAAGTTCTTCAAGTGTTTCAAGTCTATATAAGGGTTTCCTAATCATTTTTTGACATGAAACACTTGTATTTTGACAGGGCCATATAATGATTCCTGTGAAACGAAATAACCTTTTCTCACATCTTACATTTACATGGAAGCCCCTCCACAAGGCTTTCAAACCCCTCCTTGGGCCCCAACAGTTCTGCTGTCTGAGCCAAGCATTCCCCAGACAGTAAAGAGAACCTTTTGGGTAACTCTTAAACTAACTGGATTCCGCAGTCTACAGTGTGGAAAACACTTATCTAAAGCACAAATGTCACTATGTTTGCATATGCATTTCCCTCTTCAGTCTCACAGAGGAAAAATAGCTTCAGTATGCCAATACCGGCAATGAACAGAATACAGGGATACAGATCCTGATTGACTGGACAGTGAACTACTTTATTAAACTAAAGATACGTGAAGCTGTTGACAGAATGTTCTCCATGATAAATATATTTTCTAGATGTTCAATCACTAATTATTTTTTGTAAAAAAGCCAAAAAATATTTTGTATTGTTGTAAACAAACTCTTTTGAAAGCATTAATAAAAACATGAGTTCCATGAACTTTTAACCACATTAATTAAAATATTATTAACTTGTGGAGAGGCAAATATCCAACTGCTGTTAATTTAATCCCCAATGTTCTATAAGACACAAGCAGGTTAACTACCCAATGTCTTGTTCCGTTGCTTATTATACATAATACAATGATATTTGTATTTTCCCAGACATGAATGGTGGTCCAAACCAAGACTATGGTTAAGTTTCACTTTGTCACTGTATTGTGCTGCTTTCCCACACAAAAACATGTGCACCCAATTCCTGCTGCTGACTTTTCTTGTCCACAGAGTAAACCAGAACATAGCTGCGTCCACTAAGGGAATAATAAATCAAGTTATAAAAGACAGTCATAAAGTGATGATTAGTACACAATGTAGAATACTTCCGTTAATCCATCAGAACCCCAGGAGGCTCCTCTTCTCATGAAGTTGTAGTTATCTGTCTCCTTCCTGCTCAATCAGCCCGTCCATCTATCCAGCATCTGTGTTATGTCCTATGGTCCACACCTGCTCAATCCTGTCCAGGTGCAGGAACTGTCTGCCTTCCAGTTTGGGCTATGTCCATGCACGAGACAACGTACTGCATGGGAAGTTTCTGTTTTAGTTTGCCAGTATGAAGACCGGATACTCTGGTGAATAGTATTAAGAATTGAGCTTATATTGTACTCATATAGTTACAAACATTTCATAGAAAATTCCAAAGACACTTTGCAACAGAGCAAACTAACTAAGCTCACCTCTACTAATATACGGTACTATATGGAGCTTATAACCTGGAATGGTAACAAGATATCTCTAACATTAATGTGAAACTCTATGAAATAGCACAGGAATTTGGGAGGTTTAACTTGCTAGAGAAAAATACATAATTTACCATACATGGAGAGAAGCAAAATCAGCAGGTGTTAACTAATTTGCTCTTGAGTGTCCTTACACTGCTCAACACTTTCATTATTTGAACACTAGTAACTTGCCCATCCAAATTGACGGGATACCTCTCCATCCCCTGTATATCTTTCCCCCTCTCCCTCCCCTGTGTCTCTTAACCCCCTTCCCTGTGTCCCCCCCCCCCCCAGTGTCTCTCTCCCTCCTCCCCTGTGTTTCTTTCACCCCTCCCCTGTGTCTTTTTCCCACCTCCTCGCTCCCCTGTTTCTCTCCCCCTCCCCGTGTCTCTTTCCCCATGTCTCTTTCCCCCATGTCTCTTTGACCTCTCCACTGTGTCTCTTCCCCCTCACCTGTGTCTCTCCCCATGTGTCTCTCCCCTATACCCTGTGTCTCTTTCCCCCTCCTCCCTCCCCTGTGTCTCTCCCCCATGTCTCTCTCCCCCAGTGTCTCTCTCCCCCTCCCCTGTGTCTCCCCCCTCCTCTTTGTCTCTTTCCTCCTCATCCCTCCACTTTATCTCTCCACCCTCCCCTGTGTCTCTTTCTCCATGTCTCTTTCCCCCCTCCACTGTGTCTCTCCCCCTCCCCTGTGTCTCACCCCCACCCTTTTTGTCTTTCCCCCCATACTCTGTGTCTCTTTCCCCCTCCACCCTCTCCTGTGTCTCTACCCCCTCCCATGTTTTTTTTTCTCCCCTGTGTCTTTTCCCCCTTCCCCTGTGTCTCCTCCCCCTGTTTCTCTTTACCCTCTCTCCCTCCCCTGTGTATCTTTCCCCCTCTCCCTCCACTGTGTCTCTTTCCCCAACCACTGTTTTTCTTCCCCCCTTCTCCCTTCCCTGTTTCTGTTTTCCCCCCTCTCCCTCCCCTCTATCCTTTTCCTCCCTCTCCTTCCCCTGTCTCTCTTTCCCTGTCTCTCCCTCCCCATGTCCCCCACAGCTTTTATGTGGAGAGCAGTGCGCACACGCGGCTAATGCTGTGCCTGCATGGGCGACACCTGTGGCTAGCACGGCGTGCTGCACATCACCTTTAATTGTTTCCGGAGTGTACATGCGCCCAGCCTGGAGCGTTACACACTACGTAATCACCGTAATCACAATATGTGACTGTGTGTGATATTGTCCACAGCATTTTTATAGCTGCAAAACCTGTAGTCTAAAGTAGCTACGTCTGAAACAACAGTCTTCTAGCCTGTTTGACAAATTAGTGTTTTTTTCCTTAATGGATATACAGTCAATTATTTTCAGTCAAACCTTTCTACCCACCATAGCATACTTAGACTTTAATTACATTCCCCACTGTTTCAACACTATTTCCTACCTCCGCACACCCAGGAAACCGTAGTTTGTTGTATTCCTGTCACAGCGGAAATCTCCCCAGGTGTTTCAGTGGAGGATCTAGATGGCCAAGGGTCGATCAGGGATAGTTGCGAATGCTGGTATTATACAGTCCCTCAAAGAAACATTGCTGGAAAGTTCAACCCCCCCCCCCCCCCATCAGTTAACCCTTTAAAGTTCAATTCAAACAGCATCACTAAGGACAACAGGGAATAGGATAAAAGATCTGAGATTTGTGACATGAAGATTAATCCCCTCCCTGTTGCCATTTAAAGGGTACAAATGCATTACTAGTTCAGGCCTTTATTTGTTTAAGCTAAGGTTTTGAAATGTTTGCAATAATTTTTGGCCCATAGCGAGTGGTCGTAGATCATTGCACACGCAAGCGAGTGTCATGTAGCAGCAATGTAAGCTAATCTGCAAGGAGCATGTTATGTGTAGCTATCACTTACAGATAATTACTCATAAGTTTTATGTTTATAGTGTATAGTAGTAATGTTATTTTTTACATGTTATTTTCACCATGTCATTTGAATGACATTTAATTGAAGTCATAGGCCCTGCTTTAATTGAGCTATTGTTGTTTACAGGAGCACGTAATGTAGCCAGTAAACTAATTTGCTATTCAATTGGCGTCTTTTTGTTAAAAATCCCTGTGGTTGTTACAACCGTAACTTACACCCCATCTAAGCCTTTGATCGTTCAAGCCCGCAAGAGATACAATCGCAAATCACCAATTAATTGCTATAATTCCTCAAGCCTGGAAATGTTCTCATACTGTAAATGTCAAATTTAGAAGAAAATCCAACGGGCACCAAATAGGATTCGCAAGGGGGTTAAACACCTGTTTGTAGCACTGTAAATGCAAATAAAAAAACAATACAGCACTTTAAAAAACAGGGAAAGCGACAAAAGACATTAGAATTAATTTCACAACAGACTCAAGCTTGTAAATCTTCAATAACATTTTTTTTTATGTGTCATTTCAGTGTTATATCAATCTCGGGAATCAATGAGTTAATACATATCAGGCCACCCACATGGACTAGAACATTTCCTTCATTTATTTTTATTATTTTGTACATTGCAAGCTGCAGGCTTGTAATTGAATGAGGCTCATAGTGTCTGCTCAGAGTATTCTCTCCAGTCTCATTTCATAGTTGCCAATACAGAATGTTTATTTTTTTCTGTTTTTACTGAAGATACAGTGGAAGGGTTTTCACCATATTCTATTCTGTCTCCATCATTGTTTATTTGGCATTCACAAATATGGCTTCTGTTCCCATACAGTTATTGCAGTACTAAATAGCGACATTTAGAACATATTATATGCCTGGTACAAATTATTATTGTATTAATTATTACACACCTGTAATTCTACACTCTGTTGGTAAATTCAAAAACAAAATATATTGATAGACATAGATACATAAATATAAATTGCAGCAGTTTTAAACATCAATAATAATGAACTTAAACCCAGAAAATAAAAGAATAAGGCCCTCATTCAATTGCAATTTGGCCAATTGAATAGGGGTCTAATTAAGCACATAACATATTTTTTTAAAGAAGTTTTTCGTTAGTAAACATCTATCCAAAAGCAAGGTTTTCACTAACTAAAAACTTATTTAAAAAAAATATATGTTATGTGCTTATTTAGAGCACTATTCAATTGGCCAAATCACAATTGAATGAGGGCCTAAGTAATTAAACTTAAATTTTCTTTTGCTGTGAGCAGATGCATTTAAAGTTGCAGTGAAAGTTGTAAGGAGCTCCTCTGAAAGTTTTTGTGTTAAAGTCTTTGGGCCTCATTCAACTAACGGCCGTAAAATGGCCGCAATGCTGCGATTCCATTTTACGGCACTGTGGAGCGCTACTGCTACCCTGCTATTCAAATGGACGGCGCCGCAAGGATTTCCCCCTTACGGCCGGCTGCAAATCATGCATTCGGCCGCAATCATTTCCCCCGCGCCTGTAAATCGCAAAGTCAGAAAACTGTAAATGCAAATATAAATTCAAGATAGCACTGTAAAGCTCTGTAAATGCTAGGCATCATAATGGGGGACATGAGGATTAATAGCAACACCCTCTCAAGCTTGCACATCGCCCAAATCTGATATTTAATTTCCGGTATATTATCTGTCCCAAGTCCCGCTGACTCGTCCTTGTTAAAACCTGTACGGGTTCAGAGGTTGAAGGCCGCAAACTCAAAGCATTGTAGAAGCCAATATATATTCAATCCAGCACTGCAAAGCACTGTAAATGATGGGGAACATAATGGGGGGACATGAGGATTAATAGCAAAACATTCTCAAGCTTGCAAATCGCCAAATTATACTTTGATTTTAAAAACCGTCCAAGTCCCAAAGACTTCAAAGACCAAGCTCGTTATACAAGCGGCCTTGGAGGGTGAATGTCCTCCAAGCCCGTAGCTCCTTATTAAAGCCCGTTATTCAAACCTGTGCGGGTTTGCATGATAGATAGAACACGAAGATTGAACATGAAATTACATATCTTTATTTGCCGATTTGAGAGTAGGGGAATGTTGTGCTATTAATTCTAAGACCAAACATCACTTTCACTTTTAATAAAAGTACAGGATGGCTTTTCTATGCTACGATTTGTAAGTAAGCCCTTTGCGACCTGTGGGTCTATTTTACCCGTTTACGGACTTGACGGAGGCTAATCCCGCAGCCGTTGCGGGTCTGAGGTGCTCCAAGCCCGTGGGACTCTGGACACGGAAATTGGACATGAATTACAGTAAAAATTATTTTCAGATTTGAGTGTAGGGGAATGTTGTGCAATGAATGCTAACACCTCCAATCACTTTCACGTCTCATCAAAGTACAGGATGGCTTTTTTATGTGCTTAATTGGTGCTCGCGGACCTTTTTGGTGTAAGTAAGCTGCAGCTCGGTTTTAGCTAATTACGGCCTTGACGAGAGGGTTCACGTAGCATTTGAATAGCGACCTTGGCTTTCTTGCGGCCGTGTAAGATCAAAGGCTTTCCTGCTGCTCGGGCGGGTGCAAGGGATAACAGGGCGCCGGCCGCAAGCCTGAAGAGCCCTCAGCTGCAAGGGAATAGAATACGCAAGTAGCCTGCGGCCAGTCCTTGGGGCCACGCATCTCCTGTGGCCGTTAATTGAATAAGGCCCTTTGTGTTCTGAACATCAAGAGCAAGGGCACTGAGGAAACCCACACAAAGGGCCTCATTTACTTGCGATTTGGCCAAATGAACAGGGCTCTATATAAACACAGAGCAATTTTTTAATAGAAGTTTTTAGTTAGTGAAGATCTTGCTCTTAGATAGATGTTCACAAACTAAAAACTTCTGTAAAAAAATATGCTCTGTGCTTATACAGAGCCCTATTCAATTGGGCAAATCGCAATTGAATGAGGCCCAAACATTACAAACCTCTCACACATCTTGGGGCCTCATTAAATTATGATTTGGCCAATTGAATAGGGCTCTATAAAAGCACAGAGCATATATTTTTGCAGAAGTTTTTAGTTTGTGAGCAAGGTCTTTAGGAACTAAAAACTTCTGTAAAAAAAAATTACTTTGTGCTTATATAGAGCACTATTCAATTGGCCGAATCACAATTAAATGAGGCCCTTGGTCAGCTTTCCTGAACTAGTGATGCAGGGACGTGACATCTAGGGTTTTTCATCATTAAACAATAATATGCAGTTATCGGATAGTAGTAATAAACATTTTTGCGTGTTTATTGGCTACAGATTTATTGCAAGCCGTTGAGATATTTTTATTGGTGTGTTAAGGTGTGAATTACAGAATTCGCTAAAGCATTTCCTCTCCGTCAAAGGCCATGCAGCTACCTGACATCACAGTCTGAGGCCTTGCAATGTGCCTATTCTCATAGCTATAACTAAATGTATAATCTGTTATTTGTAGCAAAATATATTTATTAATGAATTATATTTGTTATATACTTCCTAATGCCTATTTTAAAATAAGTTGGAAGTTAAAAAGTTCTGCTCCAGTAAAGAATACAGCATATAAAATGGACAACTTTATTTCTTTATTTACTTACTAAAAATATTTGCCTGTTTACTAGTATAGCTTTTTAAAAAAGCACAGCACTAATAAAAGTCTACAGAGGACTTTAAGGGGCCACAAAGTGACCCAAACTGCTGCTAAATGTGTAAAAGTCCATGAAAAATCAATTAGAAAGAGCCCTCAATCATCGCAAAAGGCTTTTCTCTTTTCTCGTAATTTTTTATGTTGTTTTCCCACTGCCCTTCTGCTCCTGCTATGCGGGTCTGCAAGCAGTGATGAGGGTGTGTGAGTGCGGTACAGCTAATATGCACTGTACAACACAGTATATTGGTTTCAATGCAATGTATGTGCACCTGGGGTGCCGATATTAGGTGAGAAGACTTTCCTTCAGCACTCACCCTTAGGGTATCATTTAAATGTGATTTGGCCAATTGAATAGGGCTCTATATAAGCACACAGCATATTTTTTTACAGAAGTTTTTAGTTAGTGAACTTCTATCCAAATGCAAGGTCTTCACTAACTAAAAACTTCTGTAAAAAAAAATGCTATGTGCTTATATAGAGCCCTATTCAATTGGCCAAATCGCAATTGAATGAGGCCCCTAGTATGGAAAAACGTATTCTCCATATACTCCTATAATTATCAATATCATATGTTATTAATAGAGTAATATATAGTCTGCAATCTTTCTTTCTGTGTCACTAATATAATGAATATGTGTGTATATATATATATATATATATATATATTATAGTGCCCTTGACCAGTTTCCCAGAGTGCACTGCAATAACTGTATTTCTTAGAATTCTAACCTATTTTAGACGGTGGAGGCTTCTATCATTCTTTCGTTCACCTTAAGCTAAATGATGATGTGGTTAATAGCCTACCCACAAATCTATAGCAGGAGTTAGGTACCAGCCCCACACTGATGAGATCCATTTAAGATTGAAACAGCTGTCTGTGGGTAGGTCTCATAAAAGGTGCATAATCCATCCTATTCTTTAAAGCTGTGTAATATAGCAGCCATATGCTTAAAAGCAGCCATGTAAAAGGTGGTATTGGATTAAAGAGTGAAATAATTGTGGGCCCATTTGCATGTCCCTGCCCAGTTTCCCAAAATTGCAGTGCCATTAATGTATTTCTCAGACTTCTGAGTGGGGAATACGTTTTTCTAACTTATTGTAGATGTTCAAATTTACTTAATTACTATATACATATATATATATATATATATATATATATATATATATATATAAATATATATATATATATATAAATATATATATATATATATATATGTATATATATATATATATATATATATATATATATATATATACACAGTGGTACCTTGGTTCTTGGCCTTAATCCTTTTCAGATGGCAGGATGTGTTCCAAACAAGTATTTCCCATAGGAATCAATGTAACTTCAAGACCAGGTGGCATGGCCCAAACTTTGACATTGTTATATAAGCTAGGCATTTAATTAGAAAACTGCCTATAACTAAAAATGAATAGCTCACTATATATGCTTACGAATTGATTATATAATTATATTAGAGACACAGAAAAAAAGTCTATGGACTGCACATTACTTTTTCAATTAAATTATTATTTTTTTTATTTATAATTCTCCATAGACTATAATGCATGTTGCATCCCCCACACCCATTTTGTATAGCCTAAAGGCCAGGCCTGAAGCTCATTCTCCAAATGTGGATGACCTCTACTGTCTCTTGGATTAAGTCGCTCAACCTGCTGGTATTGAGCTGAGGGGGGATATGTCACAAGGTGGACAGTGAGTTAAAAGGTTGTGATATACAGTATCACAATGAGGCTTTATCTGAGAAAGACTAGAAGCCACATTCAATTTGAAGCCCGTAGTGGCATCGGCAAGCCCGCAAAGGCTGCGGGCTTTGAAAACTGGCAACATTACAGAGCTATTAAATTCCACCATGGGGCGAGTTACGGGCCAGAGATGCAAGCCCGTAAACCATTTTTCACACGTTGGATGTGCTGCCGTGAACATGATCAATCAGTCAAACCCGTAGTTACGGTTTTAGACAGAGCCAACGGCAAATCGGCATCATCAGATCGTCATCATTACATCGTCATCATTACATCACTGCAAAATAGAGGTTAGATTTCAAAGCCTTACCGGTTTCAATTACGAGTTTCGATCGGACCCGCATTCCAAAAATAATGCAATATTAATAAATAAATATGATATTCAAGTCCATGCGAGTTCCATCATATGTATTAACACATTGATTGCCAGGATTGATATATTAAACATTACAAAAAGTATTTTATATTGCAGATTTGCGAGCTTGACAATGTTGTGCTATTAATTTTAATACCGAACATCACTTTACCTTTAATTATAAGTACAGTAGTGTGTGTATATTTGCATTTACAGTGCTATGGATAGGACTTGAACCCCCTCGCCTGTCCTCTCTAGTACTCGTTGGCTTTTTGGCTCCATTTGCGGCTTACAGGCTTGAACGCCAGTGAATTTGTTGCAATTTAATAGCGTGATTGGAACATAACAGTTACGGGCTTGACAGAACAAAGGATTTGCGGCTGCGGAGATACATTTTCAACATCCTGTAGTTTTTTTTTTGCCCTTACCCCGCAAGTCTTACGGGCTTCGTTACGGGTTATGGTATTACACGTTGAGGGAATTTAATAGGGCTGTAGGATAGTTCTTTTTATGCAACAGACATAGCTGGGTTGAGAGGAAGGAGAGAGAGAGAGAACATTTGTAAACAATTTTAGATTAATACATTTGTCACATATTAATTACTGGTGGTTTTGTTCTCAGTTTGGCAGATTTCGATTATTTTTGAAATTGTGGAATAACTGTTGATTTCATAACCTTGTGTAAGGGAAGACAAGATACCATATCAAGAGAACTCCAAAGTGGGCAAAAAACTCAAAATTAATTCTTCCAATTCAGAACTCAATAATTATACCAACTCAATAGACAATTGTTTTAAGAGGCACTAGAAGGAGGAAGTCTGATCCCAGGTCATTTGTCTTTCCATGGGTAAATTGCCAAGTTTTGAAACAAAACACTTGGCGTAGCACTTGTTTTTACAGTTTCATGCAAGACATATTATTTTTTATTTTTACATAGATATAGAAGAAAATATATTTTAT
The DNA here is from genome assembly GCA_027410445.1 of Discoglossus pictus. Classification (NCBI taxonomy): domain Eukaryota; kingdom Metazoa; phylum Chordata; class Amphibia; order Anura; family Alytidae; genus Discoglossus; species Discoglossus pictus. The sequence continues at coordinate 267,228,374 of CM050167.1, read as the reverse complement.
GGTTTCTATTTCTCCAATTCTTTTTCCTATTGGATTTTTATTATATTAATTATTAAATTTTACCACCACTTTTCAAAATTATAATCAAATGATAAATTGACTTAAATATACTGATTTGCCACTGTATAGGACTGATAATGTAATTCATGACTTAGTAACCAGCATTCTGTGACAACTAACATTTATGATATAGAGGTTTTACTTGGGAATATATTCGTAATAACTTTGTTAATTGAAGATGTTTTTTAACAAATGTTTTGGAGTATTTGTTTGGTAATATATATATTGTGGCATATACAATATTTTTTTGTAGTTTACAGTGTGTTTTAAATTGACTCTTTAGGACCAATTGTTTGCCATTGTTTTATTTAAAAAAAAAATACCATAGGAAATTAATTTGAAAAGTATAAAAGGAGTTAGATCTAAGATTAAAAACAATATTTATGGACACAGAGGATTAACATTTCCAAATATAATAGAATGCCCTGGTGCAGCAACACTGGTTAATAGACATTAAAGTGACATAGAACATAACTACTTTCTTTCAAGTATTTGAACTAACAGGAAATATAGAGAACCTCTGTACATCTAATTGGCTGGCAGAGGGCAAGCCCCCAAGAGCTTCTGAATACGTTTTTGAGCTCTTTATATCTAATTATTATATTCTTTATAGCAATACCTACATGCTGCTAATGCTGTTGTATATTTATGTGCAAGCATGGGCTCACATTTATATTTTACATGGTTGTGAATTGTCACTGGTGACTACATTTCACTGGTCATTTACAAACAAGCATGTGATATACGCAGGATAAAGTGTGTGTGGCCCCATGTTGCATATAAATATACAGTTGCAGCATGGAAGAATTGCTATCGAGGCAGTGCTGTCATAGGAAAATGGCTGCAACCAAAGTGCAATATAGGAAAACTAAATAAAGAGAAAGTAGTGTTATACCTTAATTGCAAGATTGTAGTAATGCAATAGAATATGTTTTAAAGTACAATACTGATTCACCTTCAGTGATACTGAAAGCATGAGATGGAAGACATAGCAAGGGTTGCTTTAATTTAATGTAAACTTCATATTAACATATTGTCCAAATGCATATTTTGGAACAACAGTCCCTCTTTTCAATGGAAGCCCCCAAGTCACTGTTGGCTTCCAAACAATGGTTATTGAAGAAAAGTTGAGCATTTAAGGGCAAACTCGTTTTCCAGCCTTGACCAAGTCTCACGTTCTCTGATTCCTCCTACTGTTTTCCAAAAAAGTCTAGGTGAATGTAATTTGTACTGGCTCTATTTGTGTACGGAATAGTATGCATACACTGGGCCATAAAAGGACGGCAAATCTGCGATTCCTTGTGGCCGGCTTACAGCCCCCGAGTATCGCTACGTCTACGCTGGTATTCAATTGGGCGGCACTGCAAGGAGGTCCCTCTTATGGCCGATCGAAAATAATGTTATCAGCCGTATGCATTTGCCGCAAGCTCGAAACTCGTGTTTCAACTGTAAATGCAAATATAAATTCGAGACAGAACTGTAAAGCACTGTAAATTATGGGGTACACAATGGGTAACATGAGGATTAAAGGCATACCATTCTCAAGCTGGCACATCGCCACAATACAATACTTGATTTAATGTTTAATTTATGTCCAAAGTTTTACGGGTTTGAATAACGAGTTATGGGCTTGGCGGTTACTCAAGCCGCTCAGACTTTGAAAATAATTTAAACGTGAAATCAAGTATTGTATGTGCCAGCTTGAGAATGATATGCCTTTAATCCTCATGTCACCCACTGTGTACCCCATCATTTACATTGCTTTACAGTGCTGTCTTGAATTTTATTTGCATTTCCAGTGCTCCGAGTTTGCGGGCTTGAACCACGAGTCACGGGCTTGCGGGCTTGAACCACGAGTTAGAAGTTGGAGGTCATTCAAGGCCTTAGGTCTTACTGTCAAAATGTAGCACTTCATAAGCAAATAAAGAAGCCATCCTGTACTTTTAGTAAAAGAGAAAGTGATGTTAGGTCTTAGAATTAATAGCACAATATTCTCAAACTCACAAGTCGGCATAAATAACTACTTTATTGCATGTTACATTTCCGTCATGAAATCCTACGGGCTTCAACCTCCAAGCCCGGAGGTTGGATTCAAAAGTCGTACGGGCTCGGAGGTTGAAGCCCATAGGACTTTATGACGAAAATGTAACATGAAATAAACTTTTTTTATTTGCCAATTTGAGGGTAGGGGAATGTTGTGTTGTTAATTCTAAGACCTAAAATCACTTTCACTTCCAATAAAAGTACAGGATGGCTTTTATATTTGGCTTAATTGGTGCTACGATTTGTAAGTAAGAGCCATGTGCGTTCTTTTCGGTGTAAGTAAACTGTGGATCGATTTTAGAGATTTACGGGCTAGACGGAAGGGTGACCATAGCAATTGAATAGCGAATTGGGATTTCTTGCGGCCACAACTTCTGCGGCCGTGCAAGATCAATGGCGTTGACAGAAGTAAGCTGCGATTTAGCAAATCGAAAGGGTTAGCAGCTCGAGGCTCGCAAGCCAATATGAGGCCCCAAACATAAGCCAATTGAATAGCTACGTAGCTTGCGGCCTCTTCGTGTGGCCCTGCAGCTCAAAATTGTAGCAATTGAATGAGGCCCTAAGTGTATATCTCAACAGAGCAGCTCGGGAATGCAGATGTATACAAGTTGTTGGCTGCACATATATGACATAATGACAATATATGACAAATGTTTCACAGAATTTACACAAATTATCACATTTCATTATAATGTACAGTAAACCCCCCATTATCCGCCCCCCCCCAAAAAAAGGTCTAAACGACCATTAAACACCCAAAAACCCCTAAAAATGCCTTTAAAAGGCATTAGTACCTTAACTGGGCCATTTAGGCCCAGAAAAGAACATTTTGAAAAAAAGTTAGTATTTTTTGGGCAGTCTTGAACTTTTGGATAGTGCCGGTTATTTTACTGTATATTGTTATTTAATGTACATTATATAAGTAAGTAAACTGTCACATTAGCTTCATCTAAATGCCACATATTTTGCTCTGCTTTTTTCTGCCATTCCTCAAACTTTACCTATCAAACATCTTCAGGAATTTCCATACAAGACAGAGCCACAACCAGCTTACTCACTCCCAGAGATAACTAAGCTTCCAAACTCCTGACCTCGCCCACACATATCCTTCATGAATTCAGCTGCCTGCCATATGTACTTAAATCATTCACTACTGATTACCTGCTGCTCCTATTTATCAGTTGATATCAGGGGAAGGATGGCAACTTTTAGCTTGGAGGCAAGTAACTCTTACCCACCCCAAGACAGGTGGCATGGTCCACACTTTGACATTGTTATACATGCTAGGCATTTGATTTGAAAACAGCTTACAACTAAAAATGTATTGCATATCTATCTATCTATCTATCTATCTATCTATCTATCTATCTATCTATCTATCTATCTATCTATCCGTCTGTTTATCTCTATATATAAATATACATATATGGGAAAATCATAGGAGGTATGTATGCTTGTTTGAAGTTAAATAAAGCCAATCCAATCCAATAAACTTGCAAGAGGCTATAACACAGCAATAAGCCTACACCCGACAACAGCTGGAACAGTCATATTTAGGCTACAGGTGTAACTGGGCCGAAGAAGCAGACAGAGGAAAAGAGTCTAAGTAACCAGTGGATCTGAAGTGGAATTTGTGTGAAAAGTATCAAATCTGCAAGTAGTACAGCTAAGAGGCGCTGAACTGACAAAGTGAGAACCAGAGTTGCTGAAAGTACTGGGAATTGTATTACCTATAAGTAAAGACCTAGGAAAAACAATGTGTATTTTGTACTTACAGTGCAGTCAATTAAAATTACATAACTACATAACTGTGGGGTCGCTGGGTGGAGCATTAGGAGGGAAGGGTAAGCCAGTGCTCCACCTGCTGGCATTGCTAAAAAGTATAAAACCTTAATAAAGAGTATAGAACCTTAATAAGGGATGCCGTGTTGCAGACAAGCACTGCAGGTACAGAGAGAGTGTTCCTAAAGACAGTCAGCTAGTTTATGTAGATGTTTAGTTTTGTTACTACTTTTATTGTTTTCATGTTTTGTTAAAAGCTTTGTTTAAACTTTACATGAGCATTTGGACATTATCTCTGAGTGCTATTGTTAGAGAACAAGAGGACTCTGAAGAGCTATCTTGTCACACTGGTGCCTGGAGAGGGATTACCTGGTCTTGGATTTGAAGCCCGCCCAAGTCTAAGCATGGAGAACATAGTAAAAACCTTAATGCAGGCTACAGCAGCTGAGCAGGAGAGTAACAGACTACAAGAGAACAATCAGCAATAATAGGAGTTTAACAAAATTGCTGGCTACCAAAGTGCCGCAGAATCAAGCTGACTTGGAGAAATGTTCAAAAGAAGCTATGGCAGGAATTAGAGCCAGACATTTTCTACAAAAGATGATCAAGGAAGATGGTGTAGATACTTACTGAGTAGACTTTGAAACTACTGATTCTTGAAAAGCTTTGCCTTAAACACAGTGTGTTGATATACTGGCACCAATCCCTAGTGGTACTCTCCACCAGTTAATCTGCTTGGAGATGATATCCTGATGTTCTCAAAGCTCTGATAATCATTTTCACAGACCTGTCATAAGTTTAGGCCCCAATTGAGTACTTTGGCCCATAAATATTTTTCTTGGAATTCCCACTCTAGGTAAAAGAAAAAACAGTTATTTAGCCACATTATTAGAGCTTGGAAAAGTTTCAGAATATTGAGTAGCATCATCAACTACAACCAGGATGAACTGGTGCCTCTGAGCTGTCTTCTCTAGTGGTCCTACTAGATCCAAAGAGATGGCTGTGGCACAGCCAATCACTTTCTTTTTATGTTCCTAAATTACTCATAATTGTTCTATAACCTCATAGACAGACTTGACAATCCAATACAAGGGTCCCTTTTCAACACAAACGTTTTCCATATTCACAAGACAGGGTTGATCTTCTGCATCCATGTTGTCTCTATTCAGATCAGTAGTCATCTCCTGTGAAGGAGGTTCTAGTGCCCCTGCCATATCTACAGGGTTAGCCTGCGATGCTGCTGGAGACTCCTCTTGGTTCTGTTTCTTCCTGACTTCTGTTCCTATGTTTTTCTATTTCCCCCTCCCATTTCTTGATTTTTTTTATTTTTCCTGACTGGAGATCTGCTCTATATGTCCGTACTCTACTCATTGAAAAAATGTAATCTTGCTCCCAAGGGTGCTTTGCTTTACCTGTGGGCTCTGAGAAGCCTTCTCTTCCAATTTCCTTTCTTCAGGTCTAAAGTAATGCTGGTGTTCACCCCAGGGAATTTCCAGTGACCATTTCAGTATGCCAAACTCCTTTTGTTCTCTCATCTATGCCCTTGGAGCATTGGAAAAATATTTTACACCCTGATAGCATTCAATCCAATTGACCAATTCTTCAATTGACTGAGGTCTGCATTAACCTACGCATTTTACTCTCCAATAATGACTCATTACTAGAATGTCCAACATTTTGAGAGTTTGTTCCAGGGCAAAGACACTTCTGAGTAATATGGATGGTGTCAAACATTTGCAATTGTGCTATCTTAGGTACAGTGGGCCCTCTTGAACATGAAACCATATGATAAGTTATCCTCAGCTCTGCTGACATTATGTGGTACATTACCATGTTGTGTCATGCCAATGAGGATTTTGGATAAGAGGTTGTTAGGTCAGCGAGGTAATATCAACCCAGTAAAATATGCTTAGACTGGTTGGGGAGCAATTGCTCCCCTGCAGCTCATGCACATCCCACCTTTGGTTGATAAATTAGTTCATCATATCCTCTGGATCCTAAAAACCAAAATTGTCATTTACAACACCCTAAGCTTCACAATATTCTCCTCTACCTTAGTTCTCATTCCAAATACCACCTTAACTGCCCACTGCCCTCTGCTCAAGAACTACAATTCCTCCATGCCATTACTTAGTACACAGGGGCAGAGTTACTAGTGGTGCAGGTGGTACAATGCATCAGAGTCCTCCTCTGGAAGGGGCAGTAAAGTGTAAATTTTGGCCTTATTTAGCTTCCCCCCCCCCCCTCACTGGCTGTAAATTGGTCCATGCCTGTTTAAAAAAAGAAGCTGTAAGAGGTGGCAGTGTGGAGCAGTTCAGGACGCTAGGGGTGTGTATCAAGGAAGATGTGCGGGAGAGCAAGGTCTGGATGATTGCAAAGTACAGGGGAAATGGGTTCTGTGAGGGTGGGGGTAAAGAATATAAGGATGGGTGCTATGTGAAATGGGTACTGAGAGGGATTGGGTGCTGAAGAGGACAGGGTGCTATGTAGGAATGGATGCCCAGACGGGTGCATGCTGTTTGGGGGTGAAAGTTGAAAGGAACTTGGTGCTATGTGAATATGGAAGCTCTGAGGTACCGGCTGTACTAAGATATGGGAATGTCCTAGAAGGCAGGCATGTCAGCCTGAGACTAGACCAAGCCATTTGTCCAACCCATAACTGTAGGAATTAAAAAAAAAAACCCTCTTACATCACAATGAGGCTGCACCAGAGAAAGGCTGGAACAGTTCAATTTAGGCAACAGGTGCAGCTGGGCTAGAGGCAGAGAGAAAGGAGTCTAAGCAGATATGAAAAAGAAGAACAGGTGGGCTTGTGTGAAAAACCTTGCATAGCAGAAAGGAGCTGACAACCAGAGAATGATAGGAGTTTGTGTGCAACTCCGAAAGCAGATTTTTTTTTGCACTGGGCCCCTCCTTTCTCTAGCTCCACCAATGTTCATAGTATCATACCCTTCCAGTTTCCTATACTTTTATGTGCTAAATCATCTCTGTAGCATTCTCTACCCTAGCTTGTCTATGATCAACTTCAACTACAGTATTTTATTTTAGTTACATGCAACACTTTATAGCCTAATCTCTATATTGATAGACCTCTGTTTGCAAAAGTGTCACTTGCCTAAAAATAATGACAATCATTTGACTAGATCAAGAGAATTGCTCAGGAAGAGTCAGGGAAGAGCTGAAAACCCTTTTCACACTGATTACTTGTAAATGTAGACGATTTCTTACGTCTATAATTGATATTTAATCAGCGTCTGTTCCTCTTATAGAGCATATACTGAATGCTAATTGACAGAATGTTTCTATTACTTCCAATTCCCATTGAACATGAATTGATTAATGTAGCCAACGACACTTCTGAATGATTAGTTTCTAGTTGCTTATTAGTAAGCAGGTGAATTCTGCGTTCAACATTGTGGCCTCAGAACAAGGTGTTATTCATTAGAAGACAGGGGAAGCTGGCTCGCTTGTACCTTGGCATGTCATGTCTGTGAAGCTGGCATCCTAGTCCAAACACAGACTGTGTTTGAAAAACAAACTTATTCCATCACTTCAACAATGGGCAGAGTTTACAATGATTACTATATATAACAAAGAGTTAGCACAGTAACATGATCTATTTAACCCAAAGACGCCACAAATCCTCACACACCACACCTTCTAAATATGTTTAATCTCTTCCCTGCTCAAGCAGCAATATAATTAAAGTTTCTAGACTCACATAGAATTAACCCTTGCACTTTATGCACCAACAAAACAGAGTTTAATAATACTGGCGTGGTTATAAGATTATACCAGACTTGTTTTTATAGAAGTTACTTTTTACAACAAATCTTTTATCACTAATATAGTTTGTGAAGGGGAGCGCATGCGCACTTCACAAACTATTTATATGGACTTCCATACCTGGTGCAGTGCGCCTGGGTGGCTCTAGCTGCGCATGCGCAAAGAGCAGCATTATCGCTAGCAACGGGGGGGGGGGGGGGGGGGACAAAGGGGGGGGGGAAGAAAGAGACACAGGGAAAAGGGCAATAGAGACAAAGGGGAAATGGACACAGGGGAGGGAGGAGGGGGGAAGAGACAGAGGCGGAAAGGGAGAAAGAGACACAGGGGAGGGGAAAGAGACACAGGGTAGGGAGAGAGAAAGGGAGGGAGGAACAGAGAGACAGAGGGAGGAAGAGCGAGAGGGAGGGAGGGAGAGAGAGAGAGAGGGAGGGGGATAGATATAGGAAGGAGGGAGAGAGAGAGCACAAAGAAGACAGAAAGAGGACACAGAGAGACAGAGGGCACAGAGAGAGAGAGCACACACACAAAAAGAGAGGGCGCACAGAGAGCGGGAGACGGCACTCAGAGATGGGGGGCACAGAGAGAGAGACAGAGTAGAGAGAGACAGCACGTCAGCCGCGCATGCGCATAGCGCAGCCTCAGCCATGCATGCGCACTGTGCAAGAAACAGAGGGGACGAAAGGGACAGAGAGGGGGAAAGAGACAGAGGGGAAGGGGGGTGGGGGAAAAATATATTATCCCTTCATTTATGATGGTCAAATGACTAGTCTATTATAAAACTCAAGAACATATTTAATTTTGTCTTTATTTGAAGGACCACTATAGCTTAGGGGAAACTTTATTGTTTGTATATTATGTAAGAAAATAAAAACCTTTTAGCTGTTTAATCCATGGGCATTTTCTGCTAATGCATGGCAGCTGGTGTGGCAATAATACTTTATTTTCAAAGCATTGAGGGGGCAGCTATAGAGCAGGGCAAGTAGGGCTTCCTTCTACTGAGCATGTGTGATAGAGGGGGAAGATATCACATGATAGTTGATTAGCTATGAATAAACAAATCCTCCTCCACTGTCCTCTTCCACTCCAGAATAGATGTTCCTAATTAGCAGAAATCACACACCCAGGGTCCAAGCCAAAAGGAAGTGTGGCCAATATAAACATATAGGGCCTTATTAAATTAGCCCTCGTAGTTCCCTCGATCCTCGCAAAAGGCAGTTTTTTGCTGTTTGTGAGGACCGAATACCCCATACGTACCTCGCAGCCTGCTTTGCGAGATGACTCCCAAAAATTTCCGAGAATAAGCTGGGAGAGAGCTACGGAGTAACACGCAGCCTTAAATCTATGAGGTGAATCTCGCACCTCAGAAGAATCCCTATGGGAACACAAAAGTGCTAGCAAAGGCTCCTAAAGCATCTACATGCTGCCTCGGAGCAGCCCGATACCGCCGTGTGGGGCTCCCCCTGCTCCCTAAACACATCCCCATGCTGCGGGGGTCCCTATAGAGACCCCTGCAGCCCCCCACATTAACCCCTTGAAGCGGGGGGCCCTGATCGGCACAGATCAGACCCACTCTGCATTTAAAACTTTCAAATTGTCCGCCGCGGCCCCTTAAAGGGCCTGTGGCACAACATTAGTAATCCCAGCCGCGGCACCTAAAATTAACCCCCGTCTATGCTGGGGGTCCACATCGGGACCCCTGAAGTGTCCCCACATTAACCCCTTGCAGGAGGGATCCCCGATCAGCATCGATCAGGCCCCCGCTGCATTTAAAACTTTTAAATTCCCCGCCGCGGCTCCTTAAAGGGCCCGCAGCACACTATTTGCAATCCCGGCTGCAGCACCTAAAATTAACCCCCCTCTATGCTGGGGGTCCCCCAAAGTGTCCCTGTATCAACCCCTTGCTGCAGGGGTCCATAGAGGCCCCCGCAGCCCCCCCACCCACATAAACCCCTTGCAGCGGGGGTCCCCACTGCATTCAAATCGTACATTTCCCGCGGGTCCTTAAAGGACCATAAAGGTCCTGAAAGGACTTGCGCTAAAAAATATTAACCCCAGGCAATATATATATAATATAAAATAAATCCTAACTATCTAAAATACATACCCCTATCTAACATACAATAAATGCTATCTACATACACAAACCCTAAATCTATCCTAAAATAAAATAATTATGACCACTTACCTTTGTAAACGTCCCTTCAGATCACCAACCTAGGCGTGACTTAGGTTTTTTTATTTTCTGTAATGTCGATTTTTTATTTTTTGTGACTTAGGTTTTTCTATTTTCTTTAATTAGAGTGGTGGAGGGGTTTATAAGGGGGTAGGTAGGTAGTGTAGGTAGGTAGTGTAGGTGTTAATAGGTTAGTGTAGAGGGGGTTAGTTTAGATTTAATGGTTTATTGGGGGTATAGTGCAGTGTAGTGTTTGTACTTAGTGTCATGAGGGTCCGTTAGTGTCATAAAGGACCGTCATTACACTTATGTGGTTAATGTTAGGATTGTAACTGCCCCATAAGGGTCATAATATACCCTTATGGGACTGATGGGGTTAAATAGAGGCTTATGAGGGTCTGTATTGAACCCATGAGTTATATGGTTAATTAAGGCTTATGGGGGTCTGTATTGACCCCAATGAGTGACAGGGTTAATTAAGGCCTTATGGGGGTCTGTATTGACCCCCATGAGTGACAGGGTTAATTAAAAGCTTATGGGGGCCGGTATTGACCCCTATGAGTGACAGAGTTAATTAAGGCCTTATGGGGGTCTGTATTGACCCCCATGAGTAATAGGGTTAATTAAGGCTTATTAGGGTCAGTATTGACCCCCATAAGTGACAGGGTTTATTAAGGCCTTATGGGGGTCTGTATTGACCCCCATGAGTTATGGGGTTCATTTCGGTTGCCTGGGGTTAATATTTTTTTAGCGTGAGTTCTTTCAGGACCTTTACGGTCCTTTAAGGACTCGTGAGGCGGGAAATGTAAAATTTTAAATGCAGCTGGGTCATGATCGGTGCCGATCGCGGATCCACGCTGCAAGGGGTTAATGTGGGGGGGTGCGGGGGTCCCTATGGACCCCTGCAGCAAGAGGTTAATGTGAGGACACTTTGGGGGGCCCGATGGGGACCCCCCACATAGAGGGGGGATAATTTTAGGTGCCGGGGGGTAGTTGGAGTACCCCCTATGGTAGGGTTTATATGTAGGAACGCCACAGAGGTCCCGTTCAGGACCCCCGCAGCAATTGATGAGGTGTGGGAGCCTGCAAGATCATCTCTCATGCTGTCACTTCTCATGTAGATTTTCTCTGTATTGATACAGACAGCCCTGCTGCGTAGCTCACACGTTCCTCGCAGCAGGGCTAATTTAATAGCGTTGTAACTTTTATAAATTTGCAGCACGTAGGGTTAAAGTAGAAGCCTTTTATCTACGAGGCTGGAATTTAATAGGGCTAATATTGTTTTAGGCACAAGTAGTGTCTGCTAATATAAAGATTTTATCTAAAATACATTTATACTCATGACTTACACTGCTGCAATTATTTGTTAGTTGTATACTTCACAAACATACTGTATGATGTTTTTTGTTCCCAGAGTTGCCTCTCCAATGAACTGTGCAGCATGTTTTAAACATATTTACATAAAAAAATGAGTCAACTGAAATCTGCTACATTTTTCTTTCAAAGACAGTTTTGGAACACCTTAGGAACTCCTTATCTGACATTCCATAGAATTTGGATAAGTCGGTCACTCCAGGCGGAAGTTCTTGCACCGCCATAAAAATCTTCCATGTCTGTTTTGGTGTGATTTGTTATAAGCGCAAGCAGAACAATTAAGGTAGATTTTTTTAAAGACTATAAATAATACAGGCTGAAGTGAATTAGGAGCCACATTTAATTGAGCGATCCGGTAGCCCGTAAGTGAGGTTGCAAGCTATTTTGCTTTTCAATTGGTGTCTTTTTGTAGGCTTGGAATGGCTTCCGAGTTATTAGCTTTAAAAAATGGCGACGTTAAACTCATAACTTAAAGCCTCCAAAAGCCTTTGATCTGTCACTTTCGCAAGGCTAAAATCGCAAATCACTATTCAATTGCTCAATTTCCCCAAGCTCGCGAATGAAGGAAAAAATCCTATTAATGCCAGAGAGGACCCGCAAGGGGGTTAAACACCTATTCGTAGCACTGTAAATACAAATAAAAAATCAATACTGCACTGTAAATAACGGGGAAAGCGATGACAGACATTATAATTAATTGCACAACAGTCTCAAGCTCGCAAATCGGCAGGAAATATTTATTTTTATGTGTCATTTTGGGGTTAAATAGATCTTGGGTATCAATAGGTTAACAGATATCAGGCCACCCATATGGACTAGAACAGTATTGCCATTCATTTACATAATTCTTTATTTTTAACGTTTTGCGAGTCTGATCGCATATCGGACCCCTGAACCTAATTGATTGACATGTAACCTCCATGTTTTACTGCCGTAATAATGTCTCATTTCCTATTGGCTGATTCGAAATGGGAGGTTACGGGCTTGCTTAATTGATCATGTTTCCGCCCTGAACTGCTCCGAACCAGTGCATGGTTTACGGTTTTGGCTCCGGGCCTACAACTTGCTTCCTTGAGCAATTGAACAGCATCGCAATCTGAGATCAACGGGAGCCCGCAATACCCCCGCAGACATGTGGCTGTCTGCGATCGAGTTACAGGCATCTAATTGAATGTGGCCCTAGGGGCTCAGACCTTCTTTACAGTCCAATATTATGTTAATGTTCTCATGGAGTATATTTAATCATTAACAATACAGTGAAAGTAAATTAAATGCAGCTGCAACATAAGGCATTATATTAATTAAATAGAGACCATAAATATAATAAAAATAATTGGATAAAATAATTTTGACTAAATAACATGTTAATTGAGTGTGTCAATATTCCAGTGCTCTAATTGATTTAAAGCACCTATATAAAGAGAGAAAATAAAGGAAAATGCTAACTTCCTTCTAAATATGACCATATTTATTTATTTATGGTTATGTTTATTTTCTGAAGCTACCTGACACTACCCCAGATGCTGGACACGTCATAAAGGAGCTTAGTCTGTGTGTTCCTTAGCACTTGTTAAGATTAGTGAACTTCCAGTTCTTATTAAAATAAAATACTGGCAGCAATTCCCAATCTATCTTTATAAACAATGGCTTTGTTGTTTAATTTTTTGTGTGCATATATCATAAAAAAAATAATTATGTCAAGTTCTATTAAGTAGTGAAGCAATCAAAGAAATCATATAGTTTACTACCATAAAGGCTCACTGGTAAAGTCTTATTGAACTTGAAAATATCTATTTACACTAATACGTTCTGTGAAATAAACTAAGGGCCTCATTCATTTGTGATTTGGCCAATTGAATAGGGCTCTATATACGCACACTGCCTCCTTTTTTAACTTTAAGTTCATTAACTAAAAACATCTGTAAATAAAATGAGGCTCTGTGCTTATATAGAGCCCTATTGAATTTGCCAAATCGCAATTGAATGAGGCCCCTAGGAGTTGACTAAGAGACATAAATTACACAATTAAACTGCACATAAATACATCTGAAATTACCTCTTGTTACTTATAAAATATTAACCTTTATTTTAGAATTTTCTCCCGGCAGTTAATAGCAATAGAAAATTATGTCAAATTGTGATGGAAAAATATATTTCCCTGTAATTGTTTTGATGCATTGTTTACAGAATTTCAAATCAATTACAAGAAATATCTTGACATTTACAAACACATGGGAAATGTGAGCTTTTGTTACGATATTCAGACCAAGCGGCACCAAAGCACAGGTGGAGAAAATCACTATAGTGATTCAACTTGATACAAGGGGCCTCATTCTCTATATAAGCACAGATCATATTTTTTTACAGAAGTTTTTAGTTAGTGAACTTCTATCCAAAAGCAAGGTCTTCACTAACTAAAAACTTCTGTAAAAAAAATATGCTCTGTGCTTATATAGAACCCTGTTCAATTGGCGAAATCGCAATTGAATGAGGCCCACGGATCCTATGTCGTGTTGCTTCATTTCAAAGCATTTTCTCAGATAATAGTAGTACAAGATAGCCATTAATTTGACCTTGTAGGTATGTAGGTGCAAACAATTCCTATTTAGACTTGTTTTCTGTTTACCACCATGGATTGATATACCAGCTGGGCATCTATTCTCACAGCTGTCTTCTGTGAGTGCCATTGCAAAACTGCAGCATTCAGCATCTTGTTCTGTGAAATATCAGTTTTATTGGGATTGAAGCCATGTGTCCTTCAACACTCTGCATATGTGGTAAATATACCGTCCATTTTATGAAACATAAAGTAAAATTTGACAGCAGATAGTCAATCTTCCTCCTAATTATGCTAGATTTATGCTTGGGAAAGATTTAGGAATATCCCAAATATTCTTCAACTACATTACTGAATTCGTCTATATGTTTCTGCTAGAATATTGTGCCTGCCATAGCTTCTGTAACATAGTACGTTTGTAAATCTGCTACCCTCCAACTCCAAATTCTATTTTTCTGGAACATGCCAATCCCCAGAACATTTTAAATCCCAGGAATTTTTTTGAGGGTTATGACACCCTCTTCTCATCTTTAAAGTCATAAAATCTTTCCTTAAAAAAAGTTAATTTGTCCTATTAATTTTAATTTATTAATGTTGATCATTATGAATAGGTTTTTAATTTCCAAGCAGCAAAAATTTACATGTGTTAAATTTGCAATAATTTTTAGGTTCCTCATTTATTATCAATCATGCATTTTACAAAAGCCATTTTCTTTTTCTAGAAAACAAATACTGAAAATTACAAAACAAGCGCATATATATATATATATATATATATATATATATATATATATACTGTATATATATATATATATATATATATATATATATATATATATATATATATATCCCTTTCTGGATCTCTACCTTGTGTACCTCAATGAATCTGTGAGCTATACCATGTAGGGTCACCCAAGATGGACAGGTCATAGCAGAGACGGCAGACAAATCACGGTCCACTAGAGAAGGAACTGGCAACCCACTCCAGTATATTTGCCATATGGATAAGCACAACCAGTAGCACAGAAAGATCTGCCTGGAGTGCCAAGTCCATATGGTCACCGAGAGTCAGACATGACAGAAGGACTGAACAACACAACATCTATATATATCACATATTATACAGTAATTGTCGAACTAACTTACAGCACTTAGGCGATGAGCACCAAAGGCGCTCATTGCCTGCTAGCCTCGCATAGCGGGACGAGCCGTTAAGGCACTAAAACTTGCTGCGCTCATCGCCCGCAAGCCTTGCGTAGCGAGATGAGCCGTTAACTCACAGCACTAAAACTCGCAGCACTTGGGCGATGGGCGCCTTAGGCTAAGCGAGGAAGGCAGTGGAGGCAATGAAACACGCGGGCCTCCAAACACTTAGGAAACGCAGGATCACCTTAGGTTGCAAGCACTTGACTAACGCAGGACTTAGAAAAAAAAATACGAGACCAGGACTTAGAAAAAAAAAATACGAGACCAGGACTTAAAAAAAATAAATATGAGATAGGAAAAATACATAGTTAACAGCCGAACCATGCAAAGAAAAAAACACGAAACACACAAAAAATACAAATAAAAACATCACACAGCAAGGGGGAACTGCCAGGACGTCTGGGAGTGAGGTGGAACGCAAATTTAAGTCGATTTCAATGAGTTTCGGCACTCGAAAATCCGTTAAGCAAGATAAAAAATGACAAACAAAAAAAAAGAAAACAAGGCTACATGACCCTGGACCGCACAAAACAACGCCAACCGCGTACCACTTTCACATAGGAACCAACAAGGTACAAAATACAGTATTACAAAGGACGGCAAATGCTCGTGAACCGCGTAGCACATAGACAAACAACGCAATTTTACAATCCTAACTTGCCACTAACAACAATACGCATCTAAAGAAATAAACCAACGGTTTGCCCTCGCTCACGAAGCCTATTTCTAATGCAGGGTTACATCATTCATAAAGCTATATCTTCAGGCCAGCAACAGTCCCACTGGACATTATATGCTGCAGGACAATAAAAAGAGATTGTTACCTCTTCAGGCTATTGATTGTTGCAAATATAAATTAGAAAAAGGTAAACTATATTAATTATTCAATTAATTCATTATTAATATTTTTAAAAATATAGAGAGGAGCCAAAGGACGCACAAGGAGAGGCTCGTAATAAGCGCCAAAGGTGCTCATTGCAAGCCACACGATAGATAGATAGATAGATAGATAATCAACAAAAGCTGTCAATCACCTGCCTCCACCCTCTTATATATTATTAAATATTGGCTGAACAGGCCACAGTAGTGAGATCTATGATGTATTCTTGTATTCCTCTGTGAGGAGTATTCTGCATATAAATCAGTGTTAGCTATTCCGTTTCTACATTGTTTTGCATTTAAACAACCTCATGCTTATAGGTAGAGTGAGCAACTAGGCTCTTGCAAGTGTCAGAAGGCTCAAACAGAGCATATTTCTCATAAACAGCTGTTTCCCTTACAAATACCTTTAAGTGGGTTTTTTACATGTATATATTTCTCAAAAGACAGCAACTAAAAAGAAATAGAAGTGAGACAAATGTGTCAGTTTATGGTTTATAGTGCTAGTATATTTAATTATCACTGTGTTTATGTGAGATAGAACAACTTTAATACTATACATTATTTGTATTTATGAGCATAATTCACAATATAGCTATTTCTCAATTTTTTTTAGTTTTGTTTTAGATAGCCGTTATGCCATTTCGCACACAGCTTTTTGTTGTTGTTGTTTTTCAATTATGTCCGTCTCCCTGTTATGGACCGAAGCAGCCACAGAAATACTCATGATGTGGCCAAAATAATGATCAAATCTTCCAGTGACCAGTTTGACTTTGTTTCCCGTATTATTGATTGATTGGGTCTCCTTGCAGTTCAAGTGACAGTTTTCACTAGCACTGTAATTCAAAGGAGTCGATGCTACAGCACCAAGCCTTCTCTATGGTCCAATTTAAATCCATATGTTACTACTGAGAATACCGTAGTTCTATCTATACAGGCCTTTGCTGATAGTGTACAATCTTTAATATGTAATAGCTTGTCCTGATATGCCATATCTTTCCTCTCCAAAAGCAAATGTCTTTTAATTTCATGACTGGAGTCACTATCTGAAGAGATCTTGGAGGCCATGAAAATAAAATCGGTCGCTCCCTCCACTTCTTCTGAATCTATTTGCTAGGAACTGAGATTGTTGTTTGCCATGATCTTCATTTTCCATTCTCCCAGCAATACTTTTTTCAGGCTTTGGATTTATCCAGTCCATGATGTATTCTGCATATAAGTTGAATAAATAAGGTGATAATATACAACCTTGTCTCACTCTTTTCCTGATATTGAACTATTTGATTGTTCCATGTTTGTATCAGTCAGCGTCATCTTGGGCCACATACAGATTCCTCATGTGTCAGATGAGATAATCTGGTACCCTCACCTCTTTAAGAACTTGCCACACATTCAAAGGCATTAGAATAGTCTATGAAGCAGAGGAAAATGGTTTTCTAGAAGTCTTTTTTTTCTATTATCCAGCAAACATTAGCAATTTGATCTCTTGTGCATCTTGTTGGAGCCAAGCTTGCAGAATCTTAAGAATTACCTTGTTTGTATGTGAAATGAGTGAAATTGTTCGACAATTAGGGTACTCTTGGCAATGCCTTTTTCGGGATTGTCAGTATAGCTGTTAATAACTGATTTTAACAATAGGTTACATGACCCAAATGGTACAAATGTTATCAAGACCTGACTCTCCATTGCCAATATATATACAGTAATTATATATATATATATATATATGTATATATATATATATATATATACATATATAATATAAATCATATATATATATATATATATATATATATATATATATATATATATATATATTGTATATATATCAATAGTAACCATGACATTTGATAAAGCTGCTTTTATGCATTGAAACAGCTGTTGGGTTTAACAGGGTAGAAATGTATATATGCCTATCCAAGGCACTATTTTGTTGGTTATTAAGATTCTAAGTTATCCTAGCTATGCAAGAATACTTCACAAGTTAGATTTTAGGAATTTGTTATTTGTAAGTTGGAATCAACTAGGTTAATACTTGTTTAGGGTTAAATACTGGATTCCTACCTGTTTTTGTTTTTAACAGTATGGATGTGTTTAAAGTGTTTTATCAGTTAAGATTTTCCACCCAGAAGGCACATTGCTTGTTGTTGTACATTACTAAAAGGCAAGTTCCAAAGAGGTTTTGGTCACTTTTTATCTTGTTTTATTTGTGAAGACGATGTAGCTAGCTTGTAGGGCTCCATGCCCTTCAGATAGTAGGCTCCTTTCCAGGGACACAGGTTTCTTCTCCTCCTAACTTAATTTATACTAGCAACAATTACATATGACCACCTCTCTTTTTTGTACAAAACATTCACAGTATAGTAGTCCAGGAAGGGAAGTGGTTAAAGAACCAGCAACGGTTTTTGATTTTACATTTGTACAAATAAAGGTTCCAATTTTATTTATTGTTTATATTCTATTGGTGTCAAACCCCCGGGACAGGATTTTTTTGCAGCTAAATATTAGCCAACAATACTTTATGAAAAATACACTTTTGCTCACACAGGTTTAATGGCAACTTTTAGCCAGCAGAAACAAGCACAGGCTACTGTCACAGATCTAGTAGCCAAGCTCATCATCATCAATTTATATATCAGAATCAGCCCACACAAGCTAATACAATATATGATGTGACATCTACTCTCAGAGTCAGTTGTATGGACAGTTTGTACACCTCCAATATAAAATGTATTTCAATCATTCATAGATTTTCTAATAAGCCTGTCCAAAGATCAGGGCAAAGTTGTAGTATAATAAATCTTCTGTAGCCTCATTATTATGAATGCTGGAAAATCCTATCATATTGTGGTTATTATGTGCATGTGTTTATGTTCATTACTTATTCAAAGTAGATGCAACCTTTGCTTTTTTTCGACAGAGCTGATATTATTGACAGCTTTTGAACATCTTATTGTGAATTTGCATTCCCTGTGGGACGTACTTTATGGTTCTGATGCCAAGACGTTCTCACAATGTTTGCACAACCTCTGTTAATTGGGTGCAGTGCAATCAGGTTTACATACAATTCATTCATTAGAAGCAGCATGACTCTCTGTAATATGTTATTTCATTTCTGAGACACTGCAGTTACGCCCATCTAAAATCTTTTTTTCACTCATTCTAAGTGACATTTGATACTTGGTAATTTTGGTTACTATGGCGAACTGTATTATGAGATGGCATCACTACAATAGATTAACTAGTTTGAATTACATTTTCAATATGCACATGTAGCTGATTATTGGAAATGCAATAACTTATTCTTAAGTTCCTTGAAAGCAGGAAGCTTTATATTATTATTATTTTTCAAATAAAATCAGAAAAAAATATATCCCCATAAAATATGTATGAAGATGATGTGTATCATAGCGATGTCGAGAACTATGTGTACTTTGTTTTCACTAGAAGGATTCTTGAGGTATAGATAGGAAAAGTCCATATGTTATTTCCCTGTTATTTACAATCAACTATTCTCCCACATTCTTCCTCCAGATTGTGTAAAACAAAAAAGAGGTCTGTATTAAAAAGAGATAAGCTGAGATAAGCTCACTGGGGATACAGTGAGTCTGAGGTCACTACGGGCTTGCTCTGTTGTCTGTGGACTATTGCCATCAATATCTCTTCTTCCTCTTTCAGTATCTCCACCATTACTACACTGCACTCCCTCGCACTCATCAGTTTCCATTGCTTTTGAAAGCAGTTGTAGAGAAAATACAGATATAATATATCTGACTGAGATCATTTTCCACCCTGGGGTTTTTTATAACAATGATTTTTCACATGGAAAGCCAGTGCTGTTTACATGGGTTAGCTGTGTGTACGGACAACATCTTTTTAGTTACACTATTGCAGGTACTTGCATATAACAACTCATTAAAGGCTGTTTTTTTCTTAATGTTGTCTCAATCTACTTTTTCACCTTTTTCTTTTTTAACACTACAATTTTAAATATAAGACTTCAGCGGTCTTTTAAACTCATTTACGGAATGCACAGATGATCAAAGATGGGTTTCTGCATAGTTTTCTGGTGAGACTATTGTGCATGCTATCTAAATTGCAAACTGATGATTTAATGAAAGGAGAAGGCTCATAGCTTGCTGACCACTGATCCATTTCTGCAACCAATATAGCTAATTGGCATGTTTCTCTACCTGGATTGTCCCAATTAAGACAGCTTGTTTGTTTTGGTAACATATCACCCGAGGTTTGTTCGAGGCACTGGGAGCTACTGTTCATTGAGGGAACCATGAATGCCAACAAGTACTGTGATATACTGAAGCAGAGCATGATCCCCCTCCTTCATAGACTTGGCCGCAGGGCAGTATTCCAACATGATAACAACCCCAAACACACCTCCAAGACGACCACTGCCTTACTAAAGAAGCTGAAGCTAAAGGTGATGGACTGGCCAAGCATGTCTCCAGACCTAGACCCTATTGATCATCTGAGGGACATCCTCAAACAGAAGGTGGGGGAGTGCAAGGTCTCTAACATCCACCAGCTCTGTGATGTCATCATGGAGGAGTGGAAAAAGGACTCCAGTGGCAACCTGTGAAGCTCTGGCGAACTCCATGCCCATGAGGGGCCAGGCAGTGCTGGAAAACAGTGGTGGCCACACAAAATATTGGCACTTTGGGCCAAATTTGGCCATTTGCACTTAGGGGTGTACTCACTTTTGTTGCCAACGGTTTAGACATTAATGGCTGTGTGTTGAGTTATTTTGAGGGGACAGCAAATTTACACTGTTTTACAGGCTGTACACTTACTACTTTACATCGTAGTAGAGTGTCATTTCTTCAGTGTTTTCACATGAAAAGATATAATACAATATTTACAAAAATGTGAAGGGTGTACTCACTTTTGTGAGATACTGTATGTATCCTTCAGTTTAACTGGTTTTGTTTATTTGGTGGGCAGAGATACATGCCACCAGTTATTTGATTCCATGATTGATAGTCTATATTTTCTGGACCTCTTTTCATATGTTCACATTATATAAAGGACACTTGCTCGTTTTTCAAGTATATACTAAACTAACAATGAGACCTATTCTATTCAAAGCCCACAAATGCCTCTAACCTGTAATTTTGGCTGCATGTGTTTTTTTCTCTAAATGTTTAAATGTATTCTATTGACTCAAGCTTGCAATTTACTTCCTTAAACCGAAAACTTATAAACCCTGCATTTTTAAGTATGATTTCAGGGGCCTTGATCATAAAATCTGACAATATTTAAGCAAGCCCGTATAAGTAGATACAATCTACTCTAGGTTGGTTGGGAGGTGTCCTGATGTAAGACAACGGGGCTTAGAGCAATATATGTATCTTACAAAAAATCATATTGGACAATTGTGTTTTCATGGTTTTGTGCTTTTGAGAGATATAGATACAGAAACGCTTCTCAATATATAGTAGACTCTCAGTTAACCAGAACTCAAGCAACTAGGAAAAAATTGGAATACTGTTTTTTTTAAATAAATATTTAATTTACAGGGCTCAACAAATGCCAGGAGCCAGTTTGTCATGCCACAAAATGCTTACAGGCACCTAGATTTCATCCACTGTACGTCTCTGTAATTTAATTTTACCTTGAAGCAGACAGGCATGAGTGACTGAGCCAGTGCAGCGTTGGCCTTACATTCCTTGGGATCAGCACCTCACCCTCCAGCCGAACTTACCCGTGTGTACGTGAGGAGTGAAAGCTGCTGCTGCTAGAACAGCCCACACTGATACATTTACATAAAAGAGCTTCCCATGTGAAGCTAATCTAGGCATCTTTTAATAGTAACTCTCAGGCAACTCTCTTTATCTGGCATCTACCAATGGGTGCTGGATAACTAAGAGTCTCCTGTATAGGCTATTTCTTTGAGCTTTCTCATTTTGGTGATACAGGTAAGACAGACTGTAAGAGTTTCTGAATATGAATTTCTTTTATCTAGTATGAATTCAAGGATATTATGTGCTACAAAATGAAACAAATACGATTTATATACAAAGCATAGAATGCAACATATTATCCATGTTAAACTTAATGTCCCTCCCGTGCATGAAGTAGGTGAAGACCGTTTCACCCTTATGTAATCCAGCAAGTTATCAGAACCATAATAAATGATAGCATACAGCTTTTTATATATTTTTGGTCAAAACACATTAATGTTTACATCAATTACTGTAGTACACATTTACCGTCAAAATAAAAATATTAGTAATATATTTTTATAGGTTTTCATGTCTCTTTAAACTCTCATTGATGGCTGTTTCACCTGCTGTATCTGATGGGGCTCGCTTTGTGAGTGTAACTTTAAGAACATTTTGGCTACAGCCTCTCTGTTATGACTTCTTTGACCTACAACATGAAAAAAACACCAAAGAAGCCAACTCAGGGATTAAGTTTCTGGCACCCATTGGCATGGACCTGCTGAGAATCAAAATGCAATTACTTAGTAATTATTCATAGGCATTGCGGATCTGAGAAGGAATTGTTCAGAGGAATGAAGCAGTTATTATCATTATTAATTAATGGCTGTCAAAGCACACTCCTTCCAGAAAAGTGATGTGACTGAGTACACAGGTGCCCTTATTGCATTTGTTGAGATTATTTCCAGAGATTTAAGCAAAGGACAGTTCCTCTTTTATAATAATTAAAGTATAAACAAAATGTTGCATGTCTAATTGTATGGCACGATTCTTTACACAGGGAATGTGAACAGCGAATTAATGTGTGTACTGTTAATAGATAAACCAATCTCCAACAAGAAATGAGATTGCAGAGCAATACTCCCTTCATACAGAAGAACGATTATTCTGTATTATTACATTATCTATTCAGGTCTGATCCTGTTTACTTTGTATTGTGTATTTTTCTCTAATTATTTTGTATTTTAATTATCAGTCTTGGCGTCTAATCACATTGCATAACTTATTACGTCACCCTTTGTTTTATTAAAACTCTTACATCACAATAACACATTGAGATCCAGACTGGAAAGTGTATGTTTTGGGCTCTTATATCTCTCACGTTAGATAATAAAAAAACTTCCCATATCAGTCTTTGGAGTTTATATAATAAAATGTGCTCCATGGAAAAAAAAAAATTTATACATTTATTGACAGAGAGAACTTTATGAAGAATATACGCTTCTGTGTCCTATTCAGCTCCAACCCAGTGCAGGAAATATACTTGTAAGGTTTTATTTCATGTACCATATGAATTAGGTACCAGGGCCATTCCATTACTCCTGTAGGAATTGAACAGAATAAAGTTAACCACTGAGCTATTACATCACACACCTAAATCTAACCTCAAAGAAATACCATGCGAGTGGCCCAAATAAGCCTAAGGGTACTTCCAACTCACTGTAAAGGCACAAAAATGCCTATGAGAAGCATGAATGCTTCAAATCTGCCACTATGAAAAACACTTTAATTGCGTCAAATCTAAGACTTGATTTTTCAAATATGGCACAATTAAGGAGTTAATATTGCTACGCCAATGAGTCAGGGGATCCACAGTATACCCCCTACTTAGTATGGGCCCGGGGATCTCCTGTGATTCCTCCTTCCTACCAATTTCCTATTAGTTACTATTAGCCAGGGAATCCCCCAGGATTTCTCCTTCATAACTGTGAGCCTCAATGAGCCAAGGCATCCCACACCTAAAGCATAACCATGGGGGTCCGTATGGACGGCCATGTCACCTAATAGTAACCCACAAGGATCCCTATTGTACCTAACATTAACCCCTGTACCATGAGAGTGGTCATGGACCCCCGTGGAACCTAACATTAACCCCTATAATATGGTATACATAGCTTTAACTATGGGGTATACATGGTATACATAGCTATAACTAATGGACTCCCATGGTATACATAACTATAACCATGGGTTTCCTCATGGACCCCCATGGCACCTAGCATTATCATGTGTACCATGGGGGTGTTCATGGACCATTATGGCACCTAATATTAATTGGTGGATGTACTAGGGAAGGTATGTCCTAGTCACAAGGCAACATTGCTTAGGGGGAAATGCGTATATTTTCTTTTATGTATGTAAATTGGATCCAGTATGTAATATTGAATGATGAAGTAGGTTGTGGTGTTAAATTATGTGATCCCCTTGTGGAGTGGTAGGTTTAGTAGTCTCTATCTTAATGCTCATGTGTGCAGATGGTGGCGTGCAGCTTCTCTTGTATGCACTGTTCACAATAGTACCTTGAATAAAAGATTTATGAAACAGAAGAGAGGAAAGAGAGAGCATATATGATCACCAATAAATGTATAAATGCAACCCTCTCCTGTATTGCCCTCATGTATGTATGAGGTATATATAGCCTATATCAATAAGTCCAAGGACTGGTCCACTCTATGTTCCTGGATGCTTGTAATGTGTGGCTGTTGTCACTTTGGGTGATGGTTTTTCCATGTTGGTCAGTCAGTAGTATATGTGTATCAGTATGTGTCAGTATATATGTGTATATCTGCAGGTATATGCATGTATAAATAAAATACATTAATTTATGCTGGTATATCTGTATAACTGTGGTCATCTTATAGTCTGTCTATAATGTCTCTTATATTTCCCATGTGTTCTTGGTGAAATGGATTGACCTCTTGGATGATTATTATTCCAATGTACTTTTTTTTTTTTTATATTTCTCAAGAAGCAATGTAAACAAATATACAGATAAATGTGTGTCAAACTAAAATCAGTCATACTAGAGTGGAAAGGTCTGCTCTTTGAACATTTGTTCCTACATATTGAAATTAACAGTAGCTGAAAAAATTATGCAAATGTTTCTTTTCTATTTTCATTATACAGTTTTAATATGTCTGATCTCCTTGATTAGCTTTAACTACAAGAAGTATTAATTCTCACATATTTTAGATTCTGGAGCCCCTTCGCGAGGGTCACAATTGTGGCCCTTGCTTTGCGGGGCCCACAACTGGACGACAACTCACAGTACAACAACTATATTAGTGATACAATTATTCAACCATACAGAAGAGTATGCTTTTTATTTAAAAAAACTGAGCTTGTGCAAAAATTGTAAAATTAATTGGCTATGTAACTTATTGTGATGTCTTTGTTTCTTAAAAGCATGTGTATTTACTTTACTAAATACTACTGTGGATTTATAGACATTTACAGAAAATAGTCTCACCTGAAATTGATGGTTGGTTCCTATTGCCCCACACGGTCCTGTGGTTCATCTTCTAGTGCAGAAGCCATTACCACATGTCTGCGTGAACCAGCAGGAAACCATTGGCCATGCCGTGTGCACTAAAAGTTGCAGTATGGACATTCACAGCTGGCTATCTGCACATCTCACACAGTGATATGCTTTGGAAGGTGGAATGAAGGTAGAAGGCCAACATGACAACCTGTTTGAGGATGGAAAACAGAAATTCAAAAAGTAAAAATTCATAACTTTACTTAATCAGGCTACTATAGCTTTCTTTCTGTCACATGCAGCTTACATTGTTATACTTACAGTGTCTTTTTAAGAGACATATTTAAAAGAAACAGCAGTGTAAATGTTGTATGCCATGTATTACATCACAAAATCGCTGGATAGTATCTATACATTTCTTTACTAATATCACTTTTTAACACAAATTGGCAGTTACAAACTAGCCTATCTTACTTAAATTTTCTTACATTTCTGTTTCCCTCACACTGTAAACTGCAGCACTATTTTTTTCCCATCTACATTTCAACATATCTATATTCAGTGTTAGTGGTAACCTCTGATCAGGACCCTAATTAGCTTTCATTTAATTTTGTGTCTTCTTTGCTCAATAGATCCAGTTAGATACAGCTGTGTCAAAACATTAACATGAATGGGGCTTTGAATATCTCTCCTAGTTATGATTGGTATTACCTAATTCAAAGCAATAGGCAGATTAGGTGTAGAGAACTAGGAGCCCTCCATTTATGTTTGGACTTTTTTGTCCCTTCTTTGCTGAGGACGGATTTGTCAGTGTCACTAGACACCAAATTAGAACGGGAAACAAGCACATCCCCAATAGGATGGTAACTAATACCATGAATTTCTCTAAGGGGTTGGTTATCTAGGGAAGTTATATCAGGTTCATATTATAGAACAAAACTAATCACAATCAGAAAATGGTTAATACTTGGGTCCTCATTCAATTGATGGCCATAGGAGCTGTCTGGGATGGCCGCAAGCTACTTAGCTATTCTATTCACTTGCGGCCAAGGGCTCAGGCCGGCACCCTACTTTCCCATGTGGCCAACCCGATCATAGCTTATTGCAGGGAAAGCCTTTGAGCCCACATGGCCGCAAGAGATTCGGCCGAATGAAACCTCAGGACCCTATTCAAATGCTCCGATAATCCCTCCGCCAAACCCACAAAACACCCGAAAATGTCCGCAACTTACTTCCATCCTGGAGCCGTCGCAAGGGCTGTGAAGCCCTTGTGGCTGCTCCAAATAGGGACCTCTGCAGGCTCCCAACATTAACCCATTTCCTTGCTGCATCTACGACATTTACATTTTCCGCTGCAAGCTTGAATTCAAAATTCAAGCCCGGGGAATTGCAGAGTTTACATTTCCGGCCACGGGTCCTTAAAGGGCCCATGGCACACTAATGGTTACCCCCAAGACGCTGGTGTATTATAAGTACCCCCCGGGACCTAAAATTAACCCCATCCCTCATGGGGGTAAATATAGACCTCCATGAGACTAAAATTAACCCCCTCAGTCCAATAGGGGTCTAGAGAGACCCCTGTAGGACACTATTAACCCCTAGGTTAAGCCCATAAGTGCCATCCTCCAGGACCCTCATGACAAAGTCTAAGCACTACACTACACTATTACTAACTATACCCCATTAAATCCTTAACCCTAATCATACCCCATGAACCCATACTAAACCATATTTAACCCTAACTGGGTCTATTTAACCCCTTTTAGACCTATATAACACTAACTGGGCCTATCTAAACCTAACTGGGCCTATTTAACCCCTTCTAGATCGATTTAACCCTAACTGGGCCTATCATACCGTAACTAGGCCTATCTAACCCTAACTGGGCCTATTACATAGTTACATAGTATTTGAGGTTGAACTGCTAGTCCATCAAGTTCAAGCTTTTTAGATCTCTTCTAATCCTTTTAATATGTGGACTATTTGTTAATAATTTAATAATTGTTAATTGATCCAGAGGAAGGCAAACCCTTTGAAAATTTTCCAATTGTCTCATAGGGGGAAAAAAAAAAATCCTTCCTGACCCCAGAGACTGGCGATCGAATTTCTGCCTGGATCAATATTCCTTCACTAGTTATCTAGGATAACCTTGAATGCCCTCTTTATTCAAAAATATATTTAACCCCTTTTTAAAGTTATCTATCGAATTTGCTGTCACCACCTCCTTTGGTAGATAAGTCCACAGTTTAACTACCCTAAATGTGAAGAAACCTTTTCTTTCTTTAAGGGGAAATCTTTTTTCCTCTAACCTCAAGGGATGACCTCTTGTCAGTTGAAAATCTCTTGGTACAAAGCCTTATATTGACCCTGGATGTATTTAAGTAAGGTAATCATATCCCCTCATAGAGGCCTTTTTTCTAGGGAAAATAAGTGTAATTTGGTTAGTCTTTCTTCATATGCGTTTGTTCCTATTATACCCATGATGCAACCTAACTGAATTGGATAGCATTTGGTATTTGTTTTGGGGGGGAGCTTTCACTACCATCTCAAGTGGGTACAACCAATTCTTGTCGAGAAGGTCCATCTTAATGGTTTGATCCAGGATTATCATACAATTAATGATTTACTATAAATGCATCCATGACATAAACAGTATTTTTAACTATACCTTATTCTTACCTACCATATACACTAATTTTTCCCCCGGTACTGACATTCAACCTAAAACATTTTTTAGAGGTGGTAAACCCCCCTGAACACCCTTTAAAAACACACAGAAAAAAAGCCTACTTTCGTCAAACCCCTAAACCGAAAGAGCACTTCAGAATAACCACTCTGTGATAGCTACTTAGGTGCAATAAGGAAATAAACTACACACAGGGCCTCATTCTAATCCTACGTTTTTCAAATAGGTAGCCACAAGGGGAGGCAGCAAGCAACTTAGCTATTCTTTTTGCGGCCGTCAAGCTGCGATCCCTTGCGATTTGCTCAATCGCAGCTTACTTCCATCAAAGCCTTTGGTATTATTCAAATGCTACGCTCATCCTTCCGTAAAGTCCATAAATCGCTAAAACCGAGCTGCAGCTTACAGTACTTACACCAAAAGGTCCCGCAACGCTCTTACGTACAAAATGTAGCACCAATTGAGCAAAATATAAAAGTCATCCTGTACTTTTATTAGAAGTAAAAGTGATGTTAGGGCTACGTTTTGACAGTAAGACCTATGGGTTATTCACGGCCGCAACACAGTGACTCGTGGTTCAAGTCTGCAAACTCAAAGCAATGTAAATGTAAATAGAAATTCAACACAGCACTGTAAAGCACTGTAAATGATGGGGTACACAATGGGTGACATGAGGATTAAAGGGACAACATTCTCACGCTGGCACATCGCCACAATACAATACTTGATTTCATGTTTAATTTATGTCCAAATTCCGACGGGCTTGAACAACCACCAAGCCCGTAACTCATTATTCAAGGCCGTCGGACTTTGGACATAAATTAAACGTGAAATCAAGTATTGTATTGTGGCGATGTGCCAGCTTGAGAATGTTGTTCCTTTAATCCTCATGTCACCCATTGTGTACCCCATCAATTACAGTGCTTTACAGTGCTGTGTTGAATTTATATTTGCATTTACAATTCTCTGAGATTGCGGCCTTGAAAAAAGCAAGGGTGGATCCACCAGATGTGCAATGCAATGAGGCCCTGCTCTATCTATCTATCTATCTATCTATCTATCTATCTATCTATATATATATATATATATATATATATATATATATATATATATATAGGTAATGCATGATTAAGTAAAAAAAAAAAAAAAAAATTGTGTTCCCTGTTCATAAAATCTGGGGGGGATTTGTACTTGTCAGCCCCCCCCCCCCCAAAAAAGTTCTTACACCCCTGATAGCAAAATAACATTTCATTATTGGAGTGCAATTAGTGTGATTCATTTTCATTTTGGTGATTTATATTGTAGAGAATACAGAAAATAGCAAGATCCAAATATTGAAAATAGATTTTGTTTCAATACACTTGGTCTCCTGTAAGTATTCTGTTATTTTCATAATGTACAGTTTTGCGATCTTTTGGATTATGGAATGGACATCCTCTGAATGAATACAACTGCTCTTACTTGTTTTATATTAGCCAATGTCTTGATCACCCAAGGAGTAATTTTCTCCATACACCAATGCCTCAAATGAATTCCTCTGCGGAAAACATTGAGACACTCACAGTGACGTTGGCCTTTTTTTTTTTTTTGCAATCAAGAAGCTCATTCGTATTTTTGCAAGAATCTCACAAATTCGTTAAAAATGTGCTTAATGTATATTTATAATAATGAAGATAACAATTGTATATATAATATAAAATATTGATAGCCTAATGTAATACTTTTCTCATTTGCTCACATTTCTTCCTGATCTTTTCTACATTTTCTACATTTTTGAGACATTGCCAGATACAGCTTCAGAGATGATGTGGGTTACAATAGATCTTCCAGCTCTTCTGGTCAGTCTGCTGTGAAAACAACAGCAAATTGATTCCTCCCCCTCCTCTTTTCGCAGTTCTAACACAACGTAAAGATCTGTGCTGGTATATAAAGCACTAAAACATTTTATATGGCACATATTTAATAATAAGCTACAGCCATCTTGTGGCTCAGCACTTCCAGGCAAAATCACATAGCGTTACATTGCCTATGAATCATCCATATAAATTTTCTTTACTGCATCATAAATGGCAATTTATAAGTGGTTTTATATTTTGGAAAGCACATATTTCAGCAAAACAGTGGTAAGTACAAATACGTATACAAAAGAATATATTACTAAATTATTAAAGATATTACTTGTGAAAAATATTTTATTGAATACAGTAATGCTCATCAATAGTCAATATAAACACTTATAATAATATAAAAAATAATAGCAAAGCTTGTTAAAATGTGATTGCTGTTACAATAAACTGAACAAAAACTTAAGTCAGTAAATTATACAAAGATTTGGAAGGGAAAAGTTTGGAATAGAAGTAAAAGAATAAATGAATAGATATAACTGCATTGTAGTAATAGTCAGTGTAAAAAATATAACATAAAATCAATAACAGCACTTGCAGAAAACATTTTATTAAAGTAATGAAAATGCATGCTATAGCGAAGAACAAAACCTGAGTAAGTAAATCAATACATCAATAAAGAACTGTAGCAGGATTTTCACTCCACTCATTGGCCCCAAAACATATTTAATGACTACCTCTATTTAGCAGTGTTTTGATTTCCTCGCAGTGTTACCCAAGTGCATTTGTGAAATTAAAACTTGACCTGAGGATTTAAGTGGAAAGCCCAGGGTCTTACAATAGGTAGCCATATTTTCAGGAACTGGTTATTTTTTTTATTCTTTATCCATGGCACAAGATTACCCAATGGTGCTCAGGCTTTCATGGAATCTAAAACCCTACCAGCATAGTGCCAAGTGTCCATCACTATAAGATTCAATTGCATTACATATTCCTGTATCCCCTTCTGTTTCATTTTCTCACTACTCAGCCAAAGGAGATTAAGTTACCTTGGCACAATTATATCTTAATATTCATGCATATTAAGCCTGGTGTGTTGCCCTAAATCAGTCATTGCTATGCTTATAGTCCCATGGAAGATTATAGGCCAGCACCAAACAGAAGCTCAGATTTGGTTAGCAGAATAGTCTGTTCCTTATCAGTGGCTAGCAGAAGGCTTGGGTAACTGGCAGAAAAGGGAGAAAGTTAGGGGTTGGCATTAAAGGATAGATGAAACATGGTATCTCTCGCAAATAGCAAGGCTTACAGTGGATATAAAAAGTCTGCACACCTCTGTTGAAATGTCAGGTTTCTGTGCTGTAAAAAAATAAGACAAAGATAAATAATTTAAAAACTTTTTCCACCTTTAATGTGACCTATAAACTGTACAACTCAATTGAAAAACAAACTGAAATCTTTTAGGTAGAGGGAAGAAAAAATATAAAAATAAAATAATATGGTTGCATAAGTATGCACACCCTTAAACTAATACTTTGTTGAAGCACCTTTTGATTTTATTACAGCACTCAGCCTTTTTGGGTATGAGTCTATCAGCATGGCACATTTTGACTTGGCAAGATTTGCCCACTCCTCTTTGCAAAAACGCTCCAAATCTGTCAGATTGTGAGGGCATCTCCTGTGCACAGCCCTCTTCAGATCACCCCACAGATTTTCGTATTCAGGTCTGAGCTCTGCCTGGGCCATTCCAAAACTTTAATCTTCTTCGGGTGAAGCCATTTCTTTGTTGATTTGGATGTATGCTTTGGGTCGTTGTCATGCTGAAAGATGAAGTTCCTCTTCATGTTCAGCTTTCTAGCAGAAGCCTGAAGGTTTTGTGCCAATATTGACTGGTATTTGGAACTGTTCATAATTCCCTCTATCTTAACTATCTTAACTAAGGCCCCAGTTCCAGCCAAAGAAAAACAGCCCCAAAGCATGATGCTGCCACCACCATGCTTTACTGTGGGTATGGTATTCTTTTAGTGATGTGCAGTGTTGTTTTTGCACCAAACATATCTTTTGGAATTATGGCCAAAAAGTTCAACCTTCGTTTCATCAGACCATAACACCTTTTCCCAAATGCATTTGGGAGACTTCAGATGTGTTTTTGCAAAATGTAGCCTGGCTTGGATGTTTTTCTTCGTAAGAAAAGGCTTTCGTCTTGCCACTCTACCCCATAGCCCAGACATATGAAGAATACGGGAGATTTTTGTCACATGTACCACACAGCCAGTACTTGCCAGATATTCCTGCAGCTCCTTTAATGTTGCTGTAGGCCTCTTGGTAGCCTCCCAGACCAGTTTTCTTCTCAGCTTTTCATCAATTTTGGAGGGAGCTCCAGTTCTTGCTAATGTCACTGTTGTGCCATATTTTCTCCACTTGATGTTCCATGGTATATCTAATTCCTTGGAAATTCTTTTGTACCCTTCTCCTGACTGATACCTTTTAACAATGAGATCCCTCTGATGCTTTGGAAGCTCTCTGTGGACCATGGCTTTTGATGTGGGATGCGACTAAGAAAATCTCAGGAAAGACCAACTAGAGCAGCTGAACTTTATTTGGGGTTAATCAGAGGCACTTTAAATGATGGCAGGTGTATGCTGACTGCTATTTAACATGATTTGGAATGTGATAGCTTAATTCTGAACACAGCTACATCCCCAGTTATAAGAGGGTGTGCAGACTTTTGCAAGCACATTATGTTTCTTTTTTATTTTTCTTCCCTCCACCTAAAAGATTTCAGTTTGTTTTTCAATTGAGTTGTACAGTTTATAGGTCACATTAAAGGTGAAAAAAGTTCTGAAATTATTTATTTTTGTCACATTTTTTTACAGCACAGAAACCAGACATTTTAACAGGGGTGTGTAGACTTTTTATATCCGTTGTATCTGTCATACTGCACAATCAGTGTCTGCAGCACCTTTCTGCCAGTCACTCCACTGGCTTCCATAGCCTCCAGAATAACATTTTAAATCATGACCCTAACATACAAAAGCCCTTAACAAAAGCACACTTCCTTATATTCTTGCCCTTGTCTCAAAACATTCTCCCAACTGTCCTCTTTGTTCTGCTAACAAACTCCTTACACTTACATCAGCCTAATGCCTTATCCACTGCTATAATGCATCTATCACACTCCATATCACACCCCAACCTTACTTTCTAGATTGCAAACTCTTTGGAGTTGGGACCTCTCTTCTGTTGCATCAAGCTTCTGAGGGCCAATTCCATATTTGTATTGCACTGTACCTGTACTTGTATTTCTACTTATTTTAGAATTTGTTTATACCTTTCTTCCATCTGTACTCTATTCTATGAAATATTGGTGCTTTATAAATAAAAAGCAATAATAAAAAATAATAATCTCTCACAAATAGCATGACACATTTGACCTTGCTTGGTCAGTGCTGAGTAGAACTGATTTAAATTTATAGTTGTAGTTTTGCAACCACTATTGATGTTAGCAGTGTCAATCTTGGGTACTCTTACTTCTACTACCATGGAATGATGCACCCTGCACCAGCAATATACCCCACCACCATTTGGATTGACAGAAAATGCATCTTGTGCAGTCAGAAGAGATGCAGAGCTGGGTTCCTAAAGTGCCTTGCAAGAGTATTCACCCCCCTTTGGCATTTTTGGTGATCTGTCTGGCTTTTGACTAGCCATTCCCCTTAAACCACTCAAGAGTTGCTTTAGCGGATTGCTGGTAGCTAATAGAATATGTGGCAATATTAAGAGTAATTTTAAGTGTGTATAAATGTATGAACTGGGCAATAGAATAGGGTCCTTAATAACTTAGCTTGACATGCGGGAAGATTAAAGTAAGACTGAAGTAGTTGTGACATTTATCATCATTCAACCTGTAAATACTAAAGAAGAACAAACTTCATTAAGAAGTACTAAGAGCTATTCTTAGACCTACAGTGCATTACAGCCTTAAATTCAATGTTTTGTTAATCTAAATTTTATGTGATAGATAAGAACACAATAGTCTAAGTTGGTGAAGTGAAATGATAAAAATATATACATAAAACTATTTCGAAAAAATAGAAAAAAGAAAATCGGCAGGTTTGCTGTTGTGCCGTGTTCCTTCTATTTGGTTATGATAGATTTGATGGTGCTCCTGGGGATCATCAAAGATTTGGATATTTTTTATAACCTAACCCTGACTTGTACTTCTCAACAACATTGTCCCTTACTTGTTTGGAGAGTGCCTTGGTCTTCATGGCAGTCTTTGGATAGTGGTGCTTCTTCCTTGGCCTCTGGGGCCTTTCAAAAAAGGTGTGTATATTTAATGACAGATCATGCGACACTTAGATTGCCTTGCAAAAGTATTCACCCCCCTTGGCATTTTTCGTGTTTTGTTGCCTCACAACCTGGAATTAACATTGATGGTTTGAGGATTTGCATCATTTAATTAACAGAACATGCCCACAACTTTGAAGATGTTTTTTTTCTTATTGTGAAGCAAACAACAAATAGGACAAAATAACAGAAAAAGTTAATGTGCCTAACTATTCACCCCCCTAAAGTCAATACTTTGTAGAGCCACCTTTTGCGGCAATCACAGCTCCAAGTCGCTTTGGATAAGTCTCTATGAGCTTGCCACATCTTACCACTGGGATTTTTGCCCATTCCTCCTTGCAAACGTCTCCAGCTCCTTCAAGTTGGATGGTTTGCGCTTGTGAACAGCAATCTTTAAGTCTGACCACAGATTTTCTATTGGATTAAGGTCTGGGCTTTGACTAGGCCATTCCAACACATTTACATGTTTCTCCTTAAACCACTCAAGTGTTGCTTTAGCAGTGTGTTTGGGGTCATGGTCCTGCTGGAAGGTGAACCTCCGTCCTAGCCTCAAATCACGCACAGAGTGGTACAGGTTTTGCTCAAGAATTTCCCTGTATTTAGCACCATCCATCTTTTTCTTAACTCTGACCAGTTTCCCAGTTCCGGCTGCTGAAAAACATCCCCACAGCATGATGCTGCCACCACCATGTTTCACTGGGGATGGTACAAAATGAAATCCATAAAAGAAGGTGAAGAACTGTTAAAGACTTGGAATATTGTGGTGGAGAGTCAGCTGACCCCTCAACATAAAGAGCTCTTGCTAGCTTCAGAATGGCAACAATAATTGTTTATTTTTTTAATCAAATTATGCATGGACTTAAAGTATAGGAAATGCTTTCTAATAGCTCTGGATTGCTCTCCTTCTCTTTTTCCTACCTTTTCTGATTTAGATTGGAAAGGAGGAACAGGGGTAAAATTTTAGATAGACCTTGTGATTTAAGAAACTTTTTCTAAAACATTTTAATTCTATGTCAATACAGATTAAAAGGAGGAGGGAGGGAAAGAAGGAGAAGAGAGGGGAAGGAAAAGGAAGAAAAGGGGGGGAGGGGGAAAGAAAATGAGAAATTGATACCTAAAATTGATACCTAAGTAAGTATACTTATAAAGACATATTGTATAAAGATCTTATGACAATAATGCTCCTCTCACAATGGACAAGTGAAACCGTATTGATACATTGGAATCACTCTTTACTCTCTTCTCATTTCTACATGGGGTAGCACTTTAATACTTTTTCTATTTTTGTTTTTTTAAGGATATAAGATATTTGAGCTATATGTAAAGTAGCATGAAATGAATAACTCTTACTCTACTACATTATGGATAACACTTTAGATTTATAAACAATAATCACAATTGTCTACGTTAGTCAACTCTGAGAAGATTAGTTTAATAATAGAACATTAATGAAGATAAGACAACGGTAGATAGAAGAGGAGAAGAGATGGAGAGAAAAATAAATAGTACATTTGAGAGTAAATATAGAACAGTTCCTCACTCTCTTCTTATCTGCACGAGATTGCACTTTAAAAAACGTGACTGGTTTAGGGGATAAAATATTGGAGTAACATAGAAAGAAGTAGAAATGAATAAACTCCTCTTATATTAAGTTATAGATAACACATTAGATTATAAGTAAAAACACAATTAGTTATGCTCTTCACTATTGAGAAGCTCAGGTTAACAATATAACACGAACAAAGATTAAAAAATGATATATAGTAGAGTAGAAGTGACGGGGAAAGGTTAAATAGTAAAATATGGAAGCACAGATAGGTGAAATTATATTTATAAATTACCCTTATATTGGGATTTTGGGTAGTGGGAAGAAGAGAGTAAAGTTGAGAGAGGAGGAAAGTAAAAGGATATTATTTTAGCAGAACAGGTAAGTTTAGAATTGCCCAATATTAAGTGGAGAAAGTTTGAAACTGAATTAATATCACTTACATCATTAACGCCAATCATTTCATACCATCTGCGTAAATATCCTATTGTAAAGCTGTATAGAAAGAACTAATACAGTTAAAGGTATGAAAGATAACAAATATGTAAATGTGAAATTATATAGAAGAATCAATCCAATTATAGATATGTAAGAATGTTTGTATGTAGATGGTAATTGACAGTCAGAAACAACATGGGAAACAATATTAAAGAGCACTGGAAAGAAGAGAAATAGAGTATTAATATAGGAAGATAGATGTCCTTATATCCCATAACATTAATGGTATCAACTCTCCAATTACAAGAAAAATATCTTTTGCAGAATATACTAAATTAAAAGCTAATATTCTATGTTTACAAGAAACTCATTTGAAACAAAATGATACAAAACTATAAAAAAATAAGAATTACACCCATAAAATAGATTCGACATTTAGTAGCAAAGCGAGAGGTGTTTCTATACTTTATAGTAAATATTTGGTTGTGAAAGATGATTTTAAAAAAATAGATGATGCAGGTCGATATATCATTTGGGTGGGATACATTAATAGTAAATTGTACGCCATAGTTAATATATATGCACCAAACAACAAATAGGAAAAATTCTTTATTTTTTATTTTTTTTAAAATAATAAACAAATTTAAAAAAGGTATGACAATAACCTGTGGATACTTTAACTTTGTATTGGATTTGGATAAAGACAGATCACACAGATCTAAGAAAAGCTTAGAGAAATCTATGATATATAGCTCAATGAAGTTAAGGGAAATGTTAATAGACATTAATTTGTTTGATTTATTGAGAACTGCTTTCCCTCAGAGAAAAGATTACACATGTTTTTCAAAGAGATTTAATACTTACTAAAGAATAGATTACATTTTGGGAGATGAGCATATTTTCGATGTCATGATAGAAATAAATATTCATACTAGCACAATATCAGATCACACCCCTCTAGGCTTAATATTAAAAACCACTGGAAATTATATAAAACAGAGAAATTTGAAAATGGAATCATCATTATTAAAAGATAAAACAAAAATGGAGGAAATTAAGAAACATATGATTGATTATTTAGAAATAAACACGAATACAGTTGCATCACCTTCTATGCTCTTGTGCTCCATGAAAGCCTATATAAGAAGCATACTAATAGCAAAGGCTTCAGATTTAAAAAAAGGAAAGAGGTAAAGCACTCAGAATATTATATATTGAATTAGAAGAACAACAAAGATTGAATAAAAAAACTCCCAAATATGGAAATTTTAAAAGAGATTGATGAAATCAAATCTCAGATAAAAAAGATTGAACAATATAGATTGGATAGATTAATTTGGAAGATGCAGCAAGACCAATATACTATGGGCGATAGGACTGGTAAATATTTGGCAAATAAAATAAAAAAACAGAGAATATCTAACACTATCCAAGAGATTAGAGCTGAAGATGGTACCATCTTTCAGCAATATTACTCTAAGCCATATAATCTTGAACAGCAAAGTGGGTTCCACAAACCAGAGCAAGCAGATATGGAGCAATTCTTAAGTGATATCAGTTTACCTAGAGTCTCAGTTGGATACTTTGAATAGAAACAAAAAGGTGGAAGAAGTGGTAAAAGGGAGTACAAATAACAAAGCCCCTGGAGTAGATGGATTGGACAAACTCTTTTATCAAACTTTCCTGGATGTACAAAATCTCCCTTGGTGAGGATGTTTAATGAAATAAAAAATAGTGGAAATATCCTTGCTGAACTTACAGAAGCAGCAATCATAAATATCTTAAAAGAGGGTAAAGACCCTGCGGATAGGAAGAGTTACAGACCAATCTCCTTTATGATATAAAAATGTACCCAAAATTATTAACAAATAGAATCGCCCCAATAATTACTAGACTTATACATCCGATCAGGGTGGACTTGTGAACTCACTCCAGGGAGGCAATAATATTAGGAGTCTTATAAATCTTCTATCATTTGGTGCTAAAAGGGGAGATCCCATGCTGGCCCTGTCATTAGACGCTGAGAAAGTGTTTGACAGGGTCAGCTGGGATTTTTTACAAATTGTACTCCAGAAATTTGGACTGGGTGATTTCGCTAGTAAAGCAATAAACTATATAGCAATCCCAAAGCAAAGATCGTGGAGGGAATTTTGAAACATGCTATTTCCCTATTAGAAACGGAACAAGGCAGGGGTGCCCCTTGTCCCTGATACTATTTATCCTTTTTCTTGAACCGTTAGTAGAAAAAATAAGACGTGCAAAAGATATTGAAATTGGGTCTGGAGAAAACAAAATGATTGCTACTCTTATAGAGCCAGAAAAATCGCTATCTAATCTGGACATACTGCTAAGTGAGTTCGGCAGAATATCATACTTTAAGGTAAACAGACAAAAAACAGATATCATTTCCAAGGGATTTTCTTAAGAACCGAAATCAAAGTTAAAGGATCAATATTCTTATAATTGGAATGCTAGGGAACTGACTCACTTGGGAATAAAACTCTTATTTAGAGTAAAAAAACATTCTGAAGGAGAACTTAACCATTATTCACAAAGTTATATTGATTACGATACTGGACTGGAGATCTATCTACCTCTCATGGTATGCAAGAATTACAGTAATAAAAATGATAGTCATGCCAAAATTAATGTATATTCTTAGATCAATCCCAGAAAAAATTCCAGCAGACTATAGATACATTTATCCTAAATGGTTAAAAAGCCAGAGTCTTCTTAGAAGTTACTAAGAAAAGTATTGAGGAAGGAGGTTTAGCCATGCCATGCATAAGGGATATTTATGTAGCAATAGCCCACTCCCAGATTATATCTTGGAGATCATCTGATCCAGACCCTATTTGGAAACAAATGGAAGAATCTTTTTTTGGAGAAAATTCCTATTCATTTATTAATATGGATCCCAAATTTAGAACTGGTGAAAAATAAGTACCTTCCTCGAAATATCAAAACACTTGTGAAATTTTGGATGAAAATCAAGACTAAAATGAAACTATTGGAGTATCTGGTCTGAACCAGGAGAAAATTTGCATAGATATTTGGAAAGAGAATGGCATTAATTATATAAATGATTTTTATGAACGTGAAGCAATGCTCAACTGGTCTAAACTCCAACATAAGTATACTGTACATTAAACAAAAACCTGTGGTTACAATTCATGTCTATTCAAAGTTCCTTAAAACGAAAAGGATTTAAGAAAAACAATATGAAACCTTTGACAGCATTAGAACAGTTTATTTAGATCAAAAATAGTACCCACAGAATATCGAAATGCCAAAAGATTCTCTTATCAAACAGAGTGGTAAATCCACTGGAATGTTAGTTTGGGAAAAAAATGTAAAAATGATATGCCATATAGAAGAATGGTTTTAAGCTATAAAAATGGTTAAAAAATCAGCACAGTCATCCTCCAATGTAGAGCTCTACTTTAAAATTGTCAACAGGTGGTATCTTATGCCGGATTCTATAGATTCCTGTGAAAAGATACAATAGTTTGCTGGAAACAATGTGTATTGAGAGCAGATACTCTACATGTGTGGTGGGAGTGTACCAAATGAAGATCTTTCTGGAGAAAATGCATAGTTGGGATTACAGATGTTATTGGGATGTAAATTCCATATAGCCCAGAGATTCTAATTCTACACCTATATCTCACAGAAATATTTCCGAAATGTTACTATTTAATATCTCATATTCTGCTGGTAATAAAGGGAATGATATGTAAATATTGGAAGCTGAATACAATGCCTTCAATATCAGAAATAATTAGATCTATAAATAGGAATAGAGAGTTTGATCAGGCAAATCAAGATAATTTAGATCAAAAGAAGAAAAAAGATCTACTAGCCCAATGGCATATATGGGATTTTAACATGGAGAAAAAAAAATGAAAATATAGCTGTATAATGGGATATGCATCGGATGAAATCTGCTTTACCTTACCTCCTCTAAAAAGCTCTTTTAGTGGTCTCTAGGAGGCCTTAGATACTGTAGTTAAATTTGGTTCTGACTTTCTGTATGTATGTAAGTTGGATAAAATGTTAGACGATTGGGTTTCATTTTAAAGAAAGTAAGGAAAAGATAAAATGATTTAGAGAATATCAAATTGATATAAATAAGATTACTTTTCTTTATAGAAGGGAGACCCATTTTTAAGCATTTTGTGTTTATGTATGCTTTGTGCAAATGTTTAATTTATTGTTTTTGCATTTCATATTGTATGTTTTATATCGCAAATAATAAACATATAAAAACAAAAAAAAAGAATATCCCTGTATTTAGCACCATCCATCTTTCTCTCAACTCTGACCAGTTTCCCAGTCCCCGCTGCTGAAAAACATCCCCAGAGCATGATGCTGCCACCAAACAAGTTTCACTATGGGGATGGTGTTCTTTGAGTGATGTGATGGGTTGGGTTTGCGCCAGACATAGCGTTTTCTTTGATGGCCGAAAAGTTCCATTTTAGTCTCATCAGACCAGAGCACCTTCCTCCATACATTATGGGAGTCTCCCACATGACTTTTCGCAAACTTAAAACATGTCATTTTGTTTTTTGTTGAAATTAATGGCTTTCTTCTGGCCACTCTGCCATAAAGCCCAACTCTATGGAGCTTACAGCTTATTGTCGCCCTATGTACAGATACTTCAGTCTCTGCTGTGGAACTCTGCAGCTCCTCCAGGATTACCTTAGGTCTCTGTGCTGCCTCTCTGATTAATATCCTCCTTGCCTGGTCCGTGAGTTTTGGTAGGCAGCCGACTCTTGGCAGGTTTGTTGTTGTGCCATGTTCTTTCCATGTGGTTATAATAGATTTGATGATGCTCCTGGGGATCATCAAAGTTTTGGATATTTTGTTACAACCTAATCCTGACTTGTACTTCTCAACAGCATTTTCCCTTACTTGTTTGGAGAGCCCCTTGGTCTTCATGGCAGTGTTTGGTTAGTGGTGCCTCTTGCTTAGGTGTTACAGCCTCCGGAGCCTTTCAAAAAAGGTGTGTATATGTAATGACAATGTGACACTTAGATTGCACACAGGTGGACATCATTTCACTAATTATGTGACTTCTGAAGGTAATTGGTTGCACCAGAACTTTTTTATGAGCTTCATAACAAAGGGGGTGAATCCATACTGTATGTACATGCCAACTTTCTGTTTTCTATTTCTAAAAAATAGTTTTATGTATACATTTTTCTCATTTCAATTCACCAACTTAGACTATTGTGTTCTGATCCATCACATAAGATTCGGATTACCAAAACATTAAACTTAAGGCTGTAGTGTAACAAGATAGGTAAAAAGTCAAGGGGTGTGAATACTTTTGCGAGGCACTTTAGGTTTTATGATGCCTATACAGATTTATGTACCAATTACAAAATCTCCCTTCCCCTTATTATGTCCCAGTATTAGGATTAACATGCATATATATGTTTATAAGCATACTGTAAGAGTATGTTTGTTCATGTATCTATAAAATATACAAAAATAACCTCTATCTAATATATTTTTTTGACTTAAAATACCCTATATATTTGTTTCTGGCAAAAAAAATGAAATAGATAGATAGATAGATAGAGAGAGAGGGAGAAAGCTCTTGTTGTTATGCATGGCTGTGTCTTCTTTGCAGATGATTTTTATTGCAAGCTTTGGTGCCATTTTCTCTTGGGTGCTGTTCATTTGCCAAGCTTCTGTTCACCAATGTTTGTCTCAGATTTGGTTGTTGTTAAATGCAAGAATGGGAGGTTTGGGAAATATATGTTTTATATTTTGCATATTCATTATAGAGGTGGATGGTATGTAGTTACCAGAGTTGTTAGTAAAGTATTTTCTTTAGTTTTGTATTGCAACAGTTGTTCTCGAGGTGTTTTGATGGCAGAGATTACTTTCTGTGTGGTGACATGAGGTTTCTAACCCTTCTGCCTGAAGGGGTCAGACAGCGTTTTTAAATGTTTGTCACGGTCCCCAGTGTTTGAACACAAGGGTGGTATCTGATGGCTTGACTATGAATTATCACTTGTTTAGTATGGGAGGGGTGGAAACTAGAGCTGTGGAGGTAACTTAGTCTGTCTGTAGGGTTCTAGAAAGTTCCCCTGTTCGGCAGAGTAATCCATTTTAAGTTTAATAGATGGGTGAAAATCTCTGAAGTTTTTATCGCCCTCTGTCCATATGAGGAACAAGTCATCTATGTAATAGTAGTATCTTTAAGGTTTGTGGACAATTGTGGACAAGAATCTCTGTTCCAGGTCAGCCATAAATAGATTAGCATATTGTGGTGCCATTTTGATACCCATTGCTGTCCCCATTATTTGCAGGCAAAGCTGTTCGTTGAAGGTTAAGTAGTTGTGGGTCAGGATGTATTCTAGTAGTTTTGCAAAGGTATTAGAGTTATATTTATGGTTCTGGGTGTGTGTTGAGAGGAACTTGAGGCATGCCACAGTACCATCTTTGTTAGGGTTTGTGTGCTATAGAGAGATTCAACACCAATTGTTACGAGTAGTATGCTAGCAGGTACGTCCTCAATCTGAGTTTGTTACGAAAGTCAGTTGTGTCCTGTACATAGCTTCTTGTGTTTGAAACTTGTGGTTTAATGATGTTTTCAATAAGACCAGATAACTATATATATATATATATATATATATATATATATATATATTCCATTTCGCTAGACAGAGTGCCCCCTAGAGGTCGATGTGGAGGTGCAACGGCATTCATTCCAGTAGGGAGAGAGTTAAATACTGCTTTAGTAAGGCCAGAGGCTCAAAGAATGAGAGACTGATGACAGCAGAGTTTTGTGAGGAAAGCTGTGAGACCCTAGAAGGTGACTACCCAGGACTGGAGCTGCTCTTAAAGAGGACCAGAGAAGTGGGAACACTAAGAAGAGGCCTGGTAGCAGAGGCACATTAAACCTCTTAAAGTGGGAAACACTGGAAGGGAGAGGCCAGTATAAAGTACTTGGACTGTGTATTGAGAGAGATGCAATAAAGCTAGATTTAATTTTTGTTTATGTTATTTTTATGTGCTAGCTGTGACACAATAAAAAGTAAAGAGTTGGTAAAAACAGGGCACTAACCCAGTTAGTGGTGGCATGTGCATTACATAGTTACATAGTAATTAAGGTTGAAAAAAGACTTTCAGTCCATCAAGTTCAATCTTTTAAGAAAAGGAAAAAAAAATAGATACTGGCGATCGGATTTCTCCCTGGATCAATACTGTCTCTCTAATTATCCATGATATCTCTGAATTCCCTTTTTAATTCGAAATAAATCTAGTCCCCTTTTAAAGTTATCTATCGAATCCGCTGTCACCAACTCCTCTGGTAGAGAATTCCACAGATTAACCACCCTTACTGTGAAGAACCCTTTTCTTTCTTTAAGGTGGAATCTTTTTACTTCTAACCTCAAGGGATGTCCTCTTGTAAGTAGAAAACCTCTTGGCAAAAAAAGCTTTGTTGACAAATCTTTATACTGACCCTGGATGTATTTATATAAGGTAATCAAATCTCCTCTTAGACACCTTTTTTCTAGAGAAAATACGTTTAATGTGGTTAGTCTTTCTTCATAGCTTAGCCCCTCCATTCCCCTTATTCCTTTTGTTGCCCTCCTCTGTACCTTTTCTAGCTCTAAAATGTCCTTTATATGAAGTGGTGCCCAAAATTGTACTCCATATTCCAAATGAGGGAGTACTAGAGATTTGTATAGTGGCAGAATTATATTTGCTTCCCTTGCTTCTATACCCTTCTTAATACATGCTAATATTGTATTTGCCTTTGCAGCTGCTGCTTGGCTTTGAGCACTGTTACCTAGGTGGTTGTCCACAAGCACTCCAAAATCCCTTTCAATAATAGATACACCTAGTTTTGCTCCGTTAAGATTATAAATTGCATGGCTATTTTTCCTTCCCAGATGCATAACTTTACATTTATTCGTATTAAATCTCATCTGCCATTTAGATGCCCATTCCTCAATTTTATGTAAATCACTTAGGAGGGAAAGCACACCATTATCTGATTTAATTACCTTACACAACTTTGTGTCATCAGCTAAATTGGAGACACCACACTCCAATCCCACCTCTAAGTCATTCATAAATATGTTAAATAGTATAGGACCTATTACTGAACCCTGAGGCACCCCACTTACCACATTAGTCCAATCGGAGTATGTTCCATTTATAACAACCCTTTGCTTCCTGTCTTTTAGCCAGCTCTCAATCCATGAGCAGATATTTACTGCAATTCCTGTTTCTCTTAGTTTGCACAATAGTCTCCCATGTGGCACTGTATCAAAAGCCTTTGCAAAATCCAAAAAGACTACATCCACTGAGCTGCCTTGATCAAGGTTCCTACTAACCTCCTCATAGAAATTAATTAGATTTGTTTGACATGACCTATCCCTCATAAATCCATGTTGACCCCTACTTATACTCCTATACAAATAGACATATTCATGTATATTATCCCTTGATAAACCTTCTAAAAGCTTCCCCACTACAGAAGTGAGGCTCACTGGTCTATAATTCCTTTATTTGCTCTAGCTCCCTTTTTAAATATAGGTATCACATCTGCTTTTCTCCAGTCATCTGGTAGAGACCCTGTGTTGAGTGAATCTTGAAAAATTAAATATAATGGTTTGGCTATTACAGAACCCAGTTCCCTCAGTATCCTTGGATGTATTCCATCAGGACCCGGGGCTTTATTAACATTTATTTTTTTCAACCTCTTTTGGATTACTCCC
The DNA here is from genome assembly GCA_027410445.1 of Discoglossus pictus. Lineage (NCBI taxonomy): Eukaryota > Metazoa > Chordata > Amphibia > Anura > Alytidae > Discoglossus > Discoglossus pictus. Next base: position 267,183,696 of record CM050167.1, on the reverse strand, counting down.
TGTGTTAACCAATTATTTGGTGAAGGTAGTGTAGCCCCATTATGTTGCAGTGTCCCAACCACTGGTACCTCCCTTGTGTATACCGAAGAAAAGAACCTATTTAGATCATCTGCCTTTTCCTGGTCACTAATTTCCAGATGGCCTGTGTTACATTGTAATGTTCCTATAGCTTCCTTCCTCGCCTTCTTCCCATTAATATACTTAAAAAATATTTTAGAGTTAGACTTACTCTCTTTTGCAATTCATTTTTCATTTTCTATTTTAGCCAGTCTAATAGCACATTTGTAAGCCTTGTTGATTTCCTTGTACTCCCGTAAAGCAGTCTCTGTCCCCCCTTGTTTGTATAATTTAAATGCATGTTTTTTACTCCATATCTTTAAATCATTGTTAAGCCACATTGGATGGGATTTACTCCTTTTACTTTTATTCCCACGTGGTATATGCCATAGTGTATGTATATTTAGTAAGGATTTAAATGTTGTCCATTTATGTTCATTGATTTTACCTATGAATTCTCTGTCCCAATCTATACTTTGTATTGCTGCCCTTAGACTGTTAAAATTTGCCCTTTAAAAATTAAGAGTTTTTGTTGGTCCCTTAAAATTTAGTTTTTTTAATTAAATCTCAAATGAGGCTGTATTGTAATCACTGTTTACCAAAGGTTGCCCTATTCCAACATTTGATACTATATCAATATTATTTTTAATGACTAAATCTAACATAGCTTCATTTCTAGTATAACCTGGGCCAGATAATGATCCCTGAGTGTACTCAAGAACCTGCTACCCTTAGCTGAACTGCTGGTCTCATTTTTCCAGTGTTTTTCAGAGTAATTAAAATCTCCCATTATTAGAACTTGACCATGCTGCATTTCCAATCAGTAATAATAATTGTATTTCTTCACTTTCAGCTATATTTGGGGGGTTGTAGCATACTCCTACTAATATTCTTTTGGAATTTGCTGCTCCGCTATTTAACTCTACCCACAAACATTCAACGTTATCACTAGGTCCACCATAAATATCTTCTCTGACTATAGGCTATTAAATTCAGGCTTAACATACAAACAAATCCCTTCTCCTCTTTTACCATTGCCTCTATCTTTCCTAAATAGGTTATAACCATCCAGATTAACAGTCCAGTCCTGCTATTCACCCCACCAGGATTCGGTAATGCCTATTAAACCCCATTTTTCATTCATTGCTAATAATTCTAACTCTCCCATTTTTTCTGGCAAGCTTCTGGCATTAGCAAGCATACACCTTATGTTACGAGTCTGACGTGCTGGCCACTGTACTTGAGTTACTTAGTACTACCACCCTATTGTCTATACTACCCCTCCCCATCTCCTCCCCTATGAGTTGTTAATTCATCCCTTATACCCTCTGTACTTTCTACCCCATTACTTATATCTAGTCCCTCCCCCCCACCTACTAGTTTAAAAACTCCTCCAGCCTTTCTACCATCCTATCCCCTAGCACAAAAGCTCCCTAATCATTAAGGTGCAATCCATGCCTGCTGTAGAGATTGTACCAAAGTGAGAAGTCAGCCCAATGCTCTAAAAACACAAACCCCTCCTTAGTGCACCACATCTTTAGCCATGCATTAACCTCCCTAAGCTCCGTTTTGCCTTTCTGGGCTAGCACGTGGCACTGGTAGTATCTCAGAAAATATTACCTTGAAGGTCCTTGCCTTCAGCTTATTACCTAGTTCTCTAAAATCATTCTTTAGGACACTCCATCTTCCACTAACTTTGTCATTGGTACCAATATGTACCAAGACCGCCGGTTAATTTCCAGCCCCTCCCAATAATTTGTCTACTCGATGCACAACATGACGAACCCGAGCACCCGGGAGACAGCAAACTGTTTGATTGCTGGGATCTGGGTGACAAATCACCCTGTCTAACTTCCTAATAATAGAGTCCCCTACCACCCAAACCTGTCTGTTGCTCTGCCTATTCTGCCCTCCCACTCCTCCAGTAGAACTGTTCTCCCGGGCTGTTAGAGGGAACAGCTCTATCTGGCATTGCCATTCCTGAATGGACAGCCCCACTCAATCTGGCAAAACCTGTTGGTGTTTGCCAACTCAGAACTGGCCTGCTTCCTCCTGTTCCCCCTGATTCCCTGTCTAACTATCACATTTGTGCTTAAGAAGACAGCCCACGTTACAGCATGAAAAGGATATTAAAGGCCTTACTGCAAACCACAGCGACACAGCATGCAATGAGTACTGACTGCTGAATTTGCTCAGAACCATCAAGAGAAGAGAGATAATTGCAGAGGACAGAATCCAAGCTGCAAAAGAGGTCTGGGAGATGCTGCTGCCTGTCTAAGAGAGGCCACAGAGAAATGGCTGAGACAAGCAGATGAGGAAGATAAGAGTTTGGAGATTGAGATGGTGAAAGAGGAATCATTATCCCTGAGAGAGGAGATGCTTGTGGAGCTATGTGTGTGGGATAACTATGATGAAAAGTGGGAAGAGAAACAACCCAAGGAGTCACTGTCCCCTAGTGAAGGTGATAATGATAAAGATAATGAAAATTATGTTGATGATGGCGTATGGGATCCTGAGGAGTGGCATGCTTAACTGCCCAAGTGAAAAACGCAGTATCCTTGATGAGGGATTGCAGAAGGAACCTGATGCAGAAGGGAATCAGGAGTTAGTGACCTGTGTGATGACAGAGAAAGCTCAGGAAGCCAACAAGTCCAGCGCTGAGGAGAATGTAAAAGAGACAGCAGAGGATATAAAATAGTCTGCTGGAACAGCCCCAGAGTCTGCTGGGAAAGCCAAAGAGGAAGATGGAATTGCCAGGTAAAGCATTTGCTGCCTCTCGGCGCAACTCGCTCAACCCCACTTTGTTGAGCTGAGGGGGAGGATATGTGACAGAGTGCCTCCTACAGGTCGATGTGGAGGTGCAGCGGAATTCATTCCAGCGGGGAGACAGTTAAATCTTGCTTTAAAAGGCTCATACAGAGGCATGGGTGTGCTCCCTCCAATAGGTCTGTCTGTGAGACAGTGTGCAGGCTGAGAGGTGTCTGAGAGACACAGACAGCTAGTCTGTGCTGGAGACTGCTAGTAACAACCGAGGCTCAAAGAATGAGAGCCTGATGACAGCAGAGTTTGAGAAGAAAGCTGTGAGACCACAGAAGGTGACAACCCAGGAGGGGAGTTGCTGTTAAAGAGGACCACGCAAGTGGGAACACTTAGAAGATGCCTGGGGACACAGGCACATTAAACCTCTTAAAGTGGGAAACACTTTAAGAGAGAGGCCAGCATAAGGTATTTGGACTGTGTATTGAGAGAGCTGCAAGGAAGCTAGATTTATTTTCAGTTTATGTTATTTTTATGTGCTAGCTGTGACACAATAAAAATGTGGAACGGAATGAAAAGCCTGTTCTGTGGCTTCCTCCATGTAAAGAGTTGGTAGAAACAGGGCACTGACCTCGCGAGTGGCAGTGCCTTGTCGCTATATATATATATATATATATACTTGGAAATTGCCCATCCAAAATTACGGGAATAAAATTGTAAGGCTGGCAATGCTGTTTGGCACACAATGTGAGGCTTTTCACTCGTCTGAGCACCTTCGGCGCTGATTGTGAGCCTCTCCCCCAGTGTACTTCAACTTTCTTGCTTTCAAATGATCACCTTCTGCGCTCATCGTGGGGCTCGCAATGAGCACCTTTGGCTGCGTTCCTCGCGGTCTGCGTTCCTCGCGGTCAGTGGCAAAGTGCTACATTTTTCGGCACTGTCCCCCGTGCCTCAACTGCTCGCCTCACGCGGCTCGCAGTGCAATGAGCGCCTTTGGAATAAAAACACATAGAAACATCTATTTGTACATTTAAATTCAAACACATTCTAATACATAAATACACAAACTTTTACAAACATATAAGGGGTATAAGAGTTTTTAGAGCACAGGGCTGACTTCACTTGGGTACAATCTCTATAGCAGGGATGGATTGCACCTTAATGATGAGGGAGCTGCTGTGCTAGGGGATGTGATGGTAGAATGGCTGGTGTAGTTTTTAAACTAGTAGGTGGGGGGAGGGACGAGATAGAAGTAATGGGGTAGAAAGTGTAGAGGGGGTAAGGAACGCATTAACTAGTCAAGGAGGAGAAGATGGGGGAGGGTTAGTATAGCCAATAGGGAGGTACTGCTAAGTAACTTAAGTATAGTGGTAGGGACTTCAGAACTACAGGCTCATAACATAAAGTGTATGCTTGCTAATGCCAGAAGCTTGCCAGGCAAAATGGGAGAGTTAGAATTATTAGCAGTTAATGAGAAATGGGATTTAATAGGCATTACTGAAACATGGTGGGATGAATCTCATGACTGGACTGTTAATCTGGATGGTTATATCTGTATGTTAAGTCTTAATTTAAGCCTATAGTCAGAGAAGATATTTATGGTGAAACTAGCGTTAATGTTGAATGTTTGTGGGTAGAGTTAAATAGTGGAGCAGCAAATTCCAAAAGAATATTGGTAGGAGTATGCTATAAATCCCCAAATATAATTGAGTGAGGAACTGCAATTATTATTACAGATTGGAAATTACGCTAAGCATGGGAAAGTTCTAATAATGGGAGATTTGAACTACCCTGAAATAAACTGGATGAATGAGACCAGCAGTTCAGCTAAGGGGAGCAGGTTCTTAAGTACACTCAGATATTATTATATGGCCCAGGATATATAAGAACCTACTAGAAATGAGGCTATCTTGGATTTAGTTATCACAACTAATATTGATATAGTATCAAACACAGGGTCTCTACCAGATGACTGGAGAAAGGCAGAGTTGATACCTATATTTAAAAAGGGAGCAAGAACAAATCCAGGAAATTATAGACCTGTAAGCCTCACTTCTGTAGTGGAAAACTTTTTGAAGGGTTAATAAGGGATAGTATACAAGAATATGTCTATTTAAACAAGGGTATAAGTAGGAGACAACATGGATTGATGATTGATAGGTCATGTCACACAAACCTTATTAGTTTCTATGGAGAGGTTAGTAGGAACTTGGCTCAAGGCAACTCTGTGGATGTAGTCTTTTTGGATATTGCAAAGGCTTTTGATACAGTGCCACATGGGAGACTATTGAGCAAACTAAGGGATACAGGAATTGTAGTACATATCTGCTCATGGATTGAGAGCTGGCTAAAGGACAGTAGGCAAAGAGTTGTTGTAAATGGAACATACTTGGATTGGACTAATGTGGTAAGTGGCGTTCCCCAGGGTTCAGTATTAGGTCCTCTCCTTTTTAACATGTATTAATGACTTAGAAATAGAATTGGAAAGTATTGTCTCCATTTTTGCTGATGACACGAAGCTGTGCAAGGTAATTGAATCAGAAAATGATGTACTTTGCCTCCAAAGGAATTTGTATACATTAGAGAAATGGGTGACTAAATGGCAGATGAGATTTAATACAAATTAAATGTAAAGTTATGCATCGGGGAAGGAAAAATAGCCATGCAATTTATAATCTTAATGGGGCAAATCTAGGGATATCTGATATTGAAAGGGCCTCTAAGAGGGGATATGATTAACTTATATAAATATATCCAGGGTCAATACAAGGCTTTGTCCAGTGAACTTTTTGTGCCAAGAGGGTTTCAACAGACATGGGGACATCCTTTGAGATTAGAAGTAAAAAGATTTCACCTTAAAGAAAGAAAAGGGTTCTTCAATGTAAGGGTGGTTAATCTGTGGAATTCTCTGCCAAAGGAGGTGGTGACAGCAGATTGGATATATAACTTTAAAAAGGGATTGTGTATATTTTTTAAATAAAAAGGGCATTCAGGGCTATCCTGGATAATTAGAGAGGGAGTATTAATCCAAGGAGAAATCCGATTGCCAGTATATGGGGTCAGTAAGGAATTGTATATATATTTTTCCCCTTCTGAGTTTCACTTGGGTTTTTTTCTGTTTGCCTTCCTCTGTATAAATTAACAATTAATCTGTATATTTCAGATCAGAGAGGATCCAAAAAGGTTAAACTTGATGGAAGGTTTCAACCTAAATTACTATGTAACTCTGAAACATATAAATGCACTCACATATATTATTACACTGTATGTACACATAAATACATGATCAGTTCTATAGGTTTTCACTGGTCAGTTGTGTTATCCCTGCCTGCTCTCAGAAACTATGAAGAAATGTCTGTTAGTGAGATGAATGTAATCATCTGGCCTATATTCACTAAAATGCAGGGATGGAGCTACCAGTGGTGCAGGTGGTGCAATACACCAGGGCCCTTCCAATGTAAGGGTGGTTAATCTGTGGAATTCTCTGCCAAAGGAGGTGGTGACAGCAGATTGGATATATAACTTTAAAAAGGGATTGTGTATATTTTTTAAATAAAAAGGGCATTCAGGGCAATCCTGGATAATTAGAGAGGGAGTATTAATCCAAGGAGAAATCCGATTGCCAGTATATGGGGTCAGTAAGGAATTGTATATATATTTTTCCCCTTCTGAGTTTCACTTGGGTTTTTTTCTGTTTGCCTTCCTCTGTATAAATTAACAATTAATCTGCATATTTCAGATCAGAGAGGATCCAAAAAGGTTAAACTTGATGGAAGGTTTCAACCTAAATTACTATGTAACTCTGAAACATATAAATGCACTCACATATATTATTACACTGTATGTACACATAAATACATGATCAGTTCTATAGGTTTTCACTGGTCAGTTGTGTTATCCCTGCCTGCTCTCAGAAACTATGAAGAAATGTCTGTTAGTGAGATGAATGTAATCATCTGGCCTATATTCACTAACATGCAGGGATGGAGCTACCAGTGGTGCAGGTGGTGCAATACACCAGGGCCCTTCTCTGCGGGGCCCAGAGCTGAATATTTTTGTTGTTGCATTTATTTCATTTTCTGGAAAGCATTTCTACTGAAGCTCCAAGAGGTGGCAGTGTGGAGCAGTTAAGCACACTGGGTATGTGTGTCAGGGAAGAGGTGAGTGAGCAAGGGCTAGATAATGGCAAAGTTTAAGGGGATGGGTGCTGAGGGGGGTTGGGTGCTATGTGAGGCTGGTGTTATGTGAGTAGGGTGCTGAGAGGGGTTGGGTGCAATGTAGAGATATTATATGTATATATGTGTGCTTCATGCAGGGACGAGGTAAGGGGGGGTTCAGCTATGGAAAGGGTCTTGGCGGGGGAGGCTTTTATGGGAAGAGGTCTTAGGAAGGGTGATGTTATGGAAAAGAGTCTAGAGTTGGTACCTGGAGAGGGCCCAGCGTAAAAACATTTTTACAACCTTCCCTTGGGGGGGGGGGGGGGCATTTTTTTTTCACCAGGGCCCTCCAAGCGCTAGCACCGCCACTGCTAAAATGATTATATTCTCTCCTGGAAAAGCTCACTCTCTCTAATCCATATGTTATTCTATGGATCTTATCCGCAAAAGTGTGAGGAAAATCTCCAAACTGAACATGAGGCACCAAAGAATAGTATGAAATCATGGATTTTTATTCACTGTAGAAAAACACTAACAGCCTTATTAAATTGTGATTTGGCCAATTGAATAGGGCTCTATATAAGCACATAGCATATTTTTTTTACAGAAGTTTTTAGTTAAGACCTTGCTTTTGGATAGAAGTTCACTAACTAAAAACTTCTGTAAAAAAGTATGCAATGTGCTTATATAGAGCCCTTTTCAATTGGCTGAATCACAATTTAATAAGGCTGTAACTGGTTTGCCCAAAACAATGTACTGAGGTAAGGAAAGCAGCATAGGTTAATCCTTGGATTTTCAGGCAATACAAATAACTTTGGTTTAAACAATAAAATTAAACTAAGCTTACAACCAGACACCAATTATACTCAAAATCTCATATACTGAAATCAAATCAATAGGGGTATTGATTTGTAAAGGTGCCCGTGAAAAGGCATCATGAAGTAAACATTAAAAGGCTGTTAAAACAAAGTTAGAGAAGTGAATATATGTATTTATATGCGTGATAGATTCACATTACAGCAGGATATTAATATAAAATAGTGCTGGCAAGATCACATGGCTTCACTTATCAATGACATTTTAAAACCAGAAACTGAAAGAATATCTATTTCTTAGGCCTTTTTTAGTAGGAGAATTTACACATTACTGTAAAAATATATTGGTGATGTAGACAAACTAATAATAATAATAATAATCTCTCGAATAAAGATGTACTTCTATTAAAAAAGGGATGCAGAGCAAATCAAAAGAACTATGTATTGGTAAAATCAAACTAATTAGTTTCTAAGGCCCTCATTCAATTGTAATTTGGCAAATTGAATAGGGCTCTAAATAAACACATAACATATTTCTTTAAAATAAGTTTTTAGTTAGTAAACATCTATCCAAAAGCAAGGTTTTCACTAACTAAAAACTTCTTAAAAAAAATATGCTATGTGCTTATTTAGAGCCCTATTCAATTGGTTAAATCGCAATTGAATGAGGGCCTAAGAGTAGGTAAGTAGGAACTGGGACCAAGGCAATTCAATTCATGTTGTCTGCTTGAATTTTGTAAACAATTTCGATACAGTGACACGTGAGAGGGTATTTTACAAAATAAAGGCTACAAGAATTGCAGTAAATATATGCACATGAATAGAAAACTGGCTAAAAGACAGTAAACAAAGGTTTTATTTTAAATGGAACATATTCTGTTTGGACTATGTTGGTAAGTGGGTTCTTAGTGGTGCAGCATTAATCCTCTCCCTTTTAACATATTTATTAATCCTTTAGAAGTACAACTGAAGAGCAATGTCTCCACTTGCTGATAATAATAATAAATGGTGCAAGGTAATTACATCAGAAAATTAGATACATTCACAGAAAATGAGATATTTTTGTATACATTTGAAGATTGTGCTGCCTAATGGCAGATGAGATGTAAGCATACAATTTTATAATCTAAATAGAACAAACCTAGTGGTATCAGCGAAAGTACAGGATTTAGGAGTGTTTGTGGACAACCACCTACATAGCAGTACTTAAGCCGGGTAGCTGTTGTTAAGTCAAATAAAATATTAGCATGCATTAAGAGGGGTATAGACGCAAGGGAAGCAAATATAATTCTGCCATTATATGAATCTATGGTACAAATTCCTTTGGAATATATAGTACAAATTTGGGCAACACTTAAAAATAAGATAATATAATGTTCAGAGAAGAGCAATCAAATTAGTAAGGGGAAAGAAAGAATTAAGCTATAAAGAAAGACTAACCAAATTAGACTTATTTCCCTATAAAAAGGTTCCTCAGAGGAGATATGATTACCATATTTATATACAGTATCTCACAAAAGTGAGTACCCCCTCACATTTTTGTAAATATTTTATTAGATCTTTTTATGTGACAACACTGAGGAAATGACACTCTGCTGCAGCTCATAAGTGATATTATTTATTGATATTTATTGGTATTGCTCTCTGACATATATATATATTTTTTTCCTATACGTTTTCAAAGTACTTGGTAATAAAAAAGGCCCTTATTCAATTACGATTTGGACAATTGAATAGGGCTCTAAATAAGCACATAGCATATTTTTTTAAAGAAGTTTTTAGTTAGTGAAGACCTTGCTTTTGGATAAATGTTTACTAACTAAAAATTTCTTTAAAAAAAGAATGTTATGTGCTTATCTTGACCCCTATTCAATTGGCCAAATTGCAATTGAATGAGGGCCTTAGTATTTAATTTTTTTCATCCCACAGGTAGATGACTTGCCCTAATGTGATGGACGCCTTAATTAGCAGTAATCAATAAACCCAAATGCTTTATAACAGTGATGGACAACGTGTTTCGCTTGGAGGGCTTCCTATGCAATGAATCCTTAAAAAGGCCTCACAGAGCTTTTTTATACCTTTTTATTTGACTCAAAGCAAAATGGTATAAAAAAGAGAAGTATTTTGGATTACTATTAATTACTATTTTGTAGTACTATTGATTACTATTTGCTAGTTTTAGAACAATATAATGGACTTTGTATTGTTGATGAGGAGCAGAATCTCCCATTCTAGAAATCAGACTGGGAGCTGAATGGGGAATGCCTGTTGCCCACCACTACTTAACACATTAACATTCAGATATCATCCAGTGACGTTACAGTCAGTGTATAAGCGCTGAATGTTATGGAGACACACCAGCTATGGCCTTTGAGAACAACTCATGTTGTTGGACTTAATCTTTGTGGCCTAATATTCTGTGCACTTTTTTTGCACATTTAAGTGTGAGAAAATAAAAGCATAATTGTTTATTAGTGACTGCTAATTAAGTTATACAATACTATGGGTGATTTTTCTATCTGTTTTATGAGGAACAATTACCCATCCTTTTGGAAAAAGTAAAATTATAGAGTAAGTTAAAATTCAGTTTTATGCTTCAGTTATTTTAGTTAATTAGACATCAATGCTCTAGCGCTCAGCCATCAGCCTTCAGCTCTCACATCCATATGTTACTACTGGGAATATCATTGTTCTAACAATGCGGACCTTTGTTGATAATTAATTATCTTTGCATTATTAATAGTGTGTCCAGACTTGCCATAGCTTTCCTCCCCAGAGGCAGAGATCTTGAAGCGCAGGAAAATAAAATCTGTCACTGCCTCCACTTCTTTCCCAACTATTTGCCAGGAACTGAGTTTGATGTGCTCTTTTAAACGATAAGCAGCAGACCAGATTTTGCACTCTCTTCTTTCACCCTCATCAATAGACCATTTAGTTCCTCCTCACTTTCAGCCATCTGAGTAGTTTCATCCGCGTATCTGAGATTGTCAATATTTCTCCCAGCTATATTAATTCCGACTTTGGACTCGTTCAGTCCAGCCTTACGCACAATGTATTCTGCATATAAGTTGAATAAATAAGGTGACAATATACAAACATGTTGGACTCCACATACAGATTCCTCATGAGGCAGATGGTATCCTCATATGTAAAGACTTGCCACTTTTCCATGCTCTTTCTTTGTAATGTGGTATGCACCTTCTGACCTGAAGGGCTCATCATCCAATGTCATATATGTATGTCTCTGTTTGTGCTTCTCCATGAGGTTACCTTTGCAAAGATACTGGAGTGGGTTGCCAGTTCCTTCTACAGTGCACCTTGATTTGTCTCAGCTCGCGGATGACCTGCCCATGTTTGGTGACCATACATGGTAAAGCTCATAGCTTCACCAAAGTACACAAGCCCCCTCACCACCACAAGGTAGCGGTCTAGAAGTAGGAACAAAATGAATTTCTCTTATCTATGTTATATATTGACAATGCTTTTTTTTATCCAAATGGACATATTCTTTTGTTTGATGTAGTTTTAAAATGTTGGTATATTTACCAGCAGCCTATAAAGCTCTGTTATTCCTTTGCCTTTGTTTTCTACATTTACTGAGACTGAGAGAAGTAGTTTGGGTTGGTAGAACTAGCAAGATATATACTGCTACATCTAAAGTTCTGAGTATATTCTGCCAGTGAGGTTTACTAGGTGTGTGGTTTAGTTAATTTGCTAGTATTGCCTAAAGATTATTTTTAAATTATAACTCAAAGATAACACACTATATACATGCCCTTTTGCAATGCTGGTCTGTTTTATGAAAGTAAATACCAGAAAATAATCACAATGTTCTTATTTGAAGCTATAAACTTTGAGATAGTTGTTCATTTAAATGCCATTAATGTTCCATTATTTCCTGCAACATTTTATGTCTCTTTGATTTTGCTTAAAAAAACAGCTATAATAAAAACTGCCTAATACATCTGGCTATACGCTGGCACTGTAATATAGTCCCTAGCATATATCAGCGGTTTCTAGCAACAAATTGGAAAACTGTGCTCTCTAGTAAGGAATTACTAATTCTAAAAGACCGGTGGAACTCACGTTGCAGTTTAAAACAATGCACATTTGTGACAGGACATTAGCATTTTTATGGATAAGTTATTCATTTTATTTGGCTGCATAATACATTTTATTAGTACTCTGTTGCTGTTCACAATCTATTCCTTTAAAGGCACATGGAACACATTTCTGTTTTTCATGTATTTAAATTGAAATGTGTCTATATGCTTTAAACACTACAAAAGTTGTGTTTTGCATGAAACAAATTATTAAGCAAAACCTTTTAATACTTTATTAAAACTAACAGGAAATGCACAGAGTATACAGTATGTACGTCGGTAGATTTCATTGGCAGACAAGTATAAGTCATACTGCTTTATTACTGCTCACTGGTTGACAGGGACAAGTCCCCAAATCAGTTAAACGTCTAAATATACAGTGCCTTGCAAAAGTATTCACCCCCCTTGACTTTTTACCTATTTTGTTACATTATAGCCTTAAATGAAATGTTTTGTTAATCTGAATTGTATGTGATGGATCAGAACACAATAGTCTAAGTTGGTGAAGTGAAATGAGAAAAATATATACATAAAACTATTTTTAGAAATAGAAAACAGAAAATTGTTATGTGCGTATGTATTCACCCCCTTTGTAATGAAGCCCATAAAAAGCTCTGGTGCAACCAATTACCTTCAGAAGTCACATAATTAGTGAAATGATGTCCACCTGTGTGCAATCTAAGTGTCACATTATCTGTCATTACATATAAACACCTTTTTTGAAAGGCCCCAGAGGCTGCAACACTTAAGCAAGAGGCACCACTAACCAAACACTGCCATGAAGACCAAGGAACTCTCCAAACAAGTAAGGGACAATGTTGTTGAGAAGTACAAGTCAGGGTTAGGTTATAAAAAAATATCCAAATCTTTGATGATCCCCAGGAGCACCATCAAATCTATCATAACCAAATGGAAAGAACATGGCACAACAGCAAACCTGCCAAGAGACGGCCGCCCACCAAAACTCACGGACCGGGCAAGGAGGGCATTAATCAGAGAGGCAGAAACAGAGACTGGCAGAGTTCCACAGCAGAGACTGGAGTATCTGTACATAGGACGACAATATGCTGTATGCTCCATAGAGTTGGGCTTTATGGCAGAGTGGCCAGAAGAAAGCCATTACTTTCAGCAAAAAACAAAATGGCACATTTTGAGTTTTGGAAAAGGCATGTGGGAGACTCCCAAAATGTATGGAGGAAGGCGCTCTGGTCTGATGAGACTAAAATTTTACTTTTCGCCATCAACGAAAAAACTATGTCTGGCGCAAACCCAACACAACACATCACCCAAAGAACACCATCAATACCATTTTCAGCAGCAGAAACTGGTCAGAGTTGAGGGAAAGATGGATGGTGCTAAATACAGGGATATTCTTGAGCAAAACCTGTACCACTCTGGGTTAGGTTATAAAAAAATATCCAAATCTTTGATGATCCCCAGGAGCACCATCAAATCTATCATAACCAAATGGAAAGAACATGGCACAACAACAAACCAAATGGAAAGAACATGGCACTACAGCAAACCTGCCAAGAGACGGCCACCCACCAAAACTCACGGACCAGGTAAGGAGGGCATTAATCAGAGAGGCAGCACAGAGACCTAAGGTAACGCTGGAGGAGCTGCAGAGTTCCACAGCAGAGACTGGAGTATCTGTACATAGGACAACAATAAGCCGTACGCTCCATAGAGTTGGGCTTTATGGCAGAGTGGCCAGAAGAAAGCCATTACTTTCAGCAAGAAACAAAATGGCACGTTTTCAGTTTGCGAAAAGGCATGTGGGAGACTCCCAAAATGTATGGAGGAAGGTGCTCTGGTCTGATGAGACCAAAATTTAACTTTTCGGCCATCAAAGAAAACGCTATGTCTGGCGCAAACCCAACACATCACATCACACAAAAACACCAGCCCCCAGGGAAACATGGTGGTGGCAGCATCATGCTGAGGGGATGTTATTCAGCAGCCGGGACTGGGAAACTGGTCAGAGTTGAGGGAGAAATGGATGGTGCTAAATACAGGGATATTCTTGAGCAAAACCTGTACCACTCTATGCGTGATTTGAGGCTAGGACAGAGGTTCACCTTCCAGCAGGACAATGACCCCAAACACACTGCTAAAGCAACACTTGAGTGGTTTAAGGAGAAACATGTAAATGTGTTGGAATGGCCTAGTCATAGCCCAGACCTTAATCCAATAGAAAATCTGTGGTCAAACTTAAAGATTGCTGATCACAAGTGCAAACCATCCAACTTGAAGGAGCTGGAGCAGTTTTGCAAGGACGAATGGGCAAAAATCCCAGTGGTAAGATGTGGCAAGCTCATAGAGACTTATCCAAAGCAACTTGGTGCTGTGATTGCCGCAAAAGGCGGCTCTACAAAGTATTGACTTTAGGGGGGTGAATAGTTATGCACATTGACTTTTTCTGTTATTTTGTCCTATTTGTTGTTTGCTTCACAATTAAAAAAAAAAAACATCTTCAAAGTTGTGGGCATGTTCTGTAAATTAAATGATGCAAATCCTCAAACAATCCATGTTAATTCCAGGTTGTGAGGCAACAAAACACGAAAAATGATGAAGGGGTGAATACTTTTGCAAGGCACTGTATATTTTATCTGCAGTGAGAGCTTCATTTGAAAAAACAATGGTACACAATTGTTATTATTTGTATTATTATCCTTTGTTTGTAACACAGAGCTTTGTATGTTAGGGTCATGATTTTAAATGTTATTCTGAAGGCTATGGGAATCCAGTGGAGTGACTGACTGAGAAGTACTGAGGACACTGAGAGTTGAGTGTGGTAGATGAGTCTAGCGGAGGCAATCACTATGGATTAGAGTGGAGACAGACGGGTGATGGGGAGGCCAGCAAGAAGAGTGAGTTGCAATATACGTGGCGATATATGATAAGAGAGTGGATTAGACTTTTAGTTGTGTTTTGTGAGAGAAAGTGACGTATTTTGGAGATATTTTTAGGTGAAAATACTTTCTTTCAAATGCAAAAACTGTTATAAATCTTGAAACAGTTAAGCCATGTGCAAGTTAACAAAAACTGAGTATGATCAAATCCCAGGATCTGAGCATGGGGGAAGAATCTTCCAGAAAAAGATGAACACAAGAACAAGAGGTCATGATCTCAAGACAGAAGGTGGAAATTTGAAGGCAGTGTGAGAAAGCACTACCTTATACAAAGCATAAGACTATTTTGACGATTAATTGAGCTGAACTTGGGCAGGCTAGATTGGCCTTTTTGGTTTTAACTGCCATTATAAGTTGTACATGTTTTTATGTTCAACATACATTTAAAGTTCCAGGGCTAAGTGATAAATATTGTCAATAATCATACCATTATTAAAAGATATCAGTCCTTGCTTGGTGCATGATTCAGAAAGTCTGATTGACAGGTAAACATTTGCAATCTTCAATGTAAGATTTAAGATAAAGATTATTATCTGAAATAAAATCAATGGAGTTTTTAAAACTTACACTTGAATTATAGTGCTAGAGATTCTTCTCTACACCCCATTTGATGTCCAGGGGATTGGGCAGGTCAGTCCAGGAAGGTGTCTGAAGAAATTATTTTACACCAGTTTGTTTGTTTCATCTCCCACACTCAGGACACCTGTTAATGGGTGGAGAGAAACAGATCTGCCTGAATCTGCAAAACTATTGTTCAAATATCCGTTTAAAAAATGACTGGGTTTTTGTTGCAAATATTGATTTCATTGCTAATTATGGTGATAACCACCATGTATTTGTATTGCTCAGTTGTGTCCGACTCTCTGTGACCTCATGAGCAGAACACACCATGCTGATCCACTTGGTATTCATGGGAGATATGCTGGAGTGGGTTGCCAGTTCCTTCTCCAGTGGGCCACAGCATACAGCTCCTGGTATCCCTAAGTGGTCTCCTATCCAATTACTGACCAGACCCAACCCTGCATGGCTTCAGGGTGGTGTGAGCTCTTGGTTCCCTGACTGCAAACAAACCCAGGTCGCATTGGTGAAAGCACTGAATCCTAACCACTGGACCACCAGGGAACTCCCTAATCATCCTTTCAAATGTAGAGATATTATTATTGTTTTTTCTTTCTAAAATGTTATCAACTCTTGTAATTCAGATTAGATTAAATCTTCCTTTATGTTTAATTTTAATAAGCTTGTTACATGGCATCTACTTATATTATTTTAAATAATAATGAATAAATTAATTAATTAAATAATACATTAATATACCTTTTTCTAATTAATATATGCAGCAATCAATATCCTGAAGAGCTAAGAATCTGTTTGTATTTTCCTGCAGCATACAATGTACTGTTGGACTGTTGCTGAGCTGAGGTGTAAGTGTCAGCAATGTGTCAAGTGTGCAGTGTAAATAGGCTGTGTGTGCGAGGGCAAACCATTTGTTTAGTTGTGTAAATCGCCATTTTAGAATGGTAATGTTATTAGTTGCAAGTTAGTGTTGAAAAATGGCTGCGATTGTCTGTGTTACGCGGGTCTCGAGCATTTTCCGTCCTAATAGTGTATTTTGTACCTTGTATGTTCCTGAGTAAAAGTCTTATGTGCCTGGCGGAGTCTTCCGTGGTTAGGGGTAACCTTGTTTAGTTTTTTATCTACCAACATTTTTTTTGTCGCTTAGCCAATGTTCATTTTCCAAAACTGTGCAAATTGTGTTTAAATTGTTGTGCAACCTCACTCCTGGACGTCCTGGCTGTCTCCGTGTGTGATCTTTATTTTATTTTTTTATTTTCTTTGTGTTTTTGTTGATTTTGGATGTGCGCAGTTCGGCCGTTATGTTCATATTTTTTTACCTCGTATTTGTTTTTTTAGAAGTGCCGCAGGTCGTTTTTTTTTTTCCCTCAAAGTCCCGCTTTCCTTTTTGTATTTTTTTTTCAAACTGCAGGTCTCGCATTGAAAATGGTGTAATTGAGATTTCTGTTGATCTGTTGTTCCGCGCTGATACAGCGCTGATCTCCACCAGCGCATTGAGTGCCTTTGGTGCTCACTGCCTAAGTTGTGCAGGGTCGTAGGGATGAGCGCCTTTGGTGCTCATCTCCACCGGCGCACTGAGTGTCTTCGCCGCTCACTGCCTAAGTCGTACGGGGTCGTAGGGATGAGTGCCTACAGCGCTCATCTCCACCAGCGCAAGGAGCACCTTTGGCACTCCTTGCCAGGACCTGCGGCCCTCGCTTTGCTGTTGCTGGATTGATGTGCGAGACCGCAAGCGTTAGCAACTACCCGTATTGCTCACAACTATATATGTGATATGTGATAGGGCTTCATAATGAAAACTTCTGTATAGTATGTTACAATAGAATTTTTTTTATTTTTGGTTATATATATATGCAATTGAAATTAATATAAAGTTAAACATATATATAAAGCTTAAATGGCCATTTTTCTTATTGTAAGTGCTCTTTGTGGTGTGAGCACAAGCTTGTATGTTAAAATGATTATTTTATTTAATTACAATAATAGCAGCTAATAAATCTAAAATTTTAAACCTGTTTACCTACACAGTCTAGTCTGCCTACTGACTGTTGCATGAGTAATAAAAGATAACTGAGAGCATGGTAAAGTCAGTGATTAATAGCAGTCTTTCCCCGGACTAGTTTAGGTGATTCCAGCATTCCATACTGTGTGCAGATAGATTTGTGAAAGGTCACTACACAGAGCTGTAGCTGCAGTTCTGGCAGTGGGCAGTCAGTGACACATGGAAATATATATTTGATTTGATTTCTCAGTGACAAATAACCAAATTTCAAAAATTGAAAAAAGTATTTCAACATGCTTTTAGGAGATTTTTGTTGTCATGTGGTCCAAAGCACTGCACATAGCAGTCCAATTTTTTTCATTATATTATGAAACATACCTACACAGTTTTCTTGGGGATGAAATACTTCCAATTTTACAAGCATCTGTGAATCTGTGCCGGCAGTGCATGCTTCATATCAGAAGTTCATGAGGGAAGAGGAAGGTTTCAGTCTGAACATCTTACCAATTAGTAAGCTAACAATATACCTCAGTTGAGGTAGATCATGTATGCCTATTAAGATTAGTTATACACTGTTATAAAAACGGTTAATTACAATATTATTATTCATAATCATATTAATTATGATTATAATAATTATTCTAATCTCATCCTATGAGATTCTTGCCTTCCACGGATAACAAATTTATATATATATTCAAGAGGTGTTACAGATTAATGGTTACAAAATGTGTATTTATTAGAATTCAATAATTAATACAAATACATTAATAATACATAATAATACTATGGAAACAACATCTCTTAACTTAGCAGAAAGGCATTCTAAATCTACCAATTATGTCCATGTGTGTGTATGAGAGTATGATACTTTACCAGGCCTTCACAGTGTAGTGAAGGGATAGAGAGGAAAAGCTCAAGAGGAAGAGAAACAGCCTGGTATGCTACTTATATTCCTGTATTTGAATCCAACCCCCATACTCATGTCCTTTACGTCTTACTGGTCAATTAGATCACATGTCCTTCACAAAGTCCCCTCACTGGTCAGCTGTCCACACAAAGGATTCCTTCGGCCACATGGAAAACTGGAGAAATCCAGCTTTCAAAGTCACATATATGGTCTTCTGCTAATTCTCTGGATTAAACTGTGCTAGTCAAATCCATTGCCATCATGTGGTCATTCGGCAAATTCATCCACTATTCAGAGCACTGTAATCTCCAAATGAGTGAGAAAAAGAACGAATATAGATAGCCTTTCAGCTTTATATTAAAGCTTGTAATTATTCTCTACTTCTGATGCTAGGTTTGTTTTACATACACACTTAAGACAAATCAGGAGTCCTTAGGGCCCTGTTTTATGGGTTTTTACTTAATTTTATACAAGTAGTAATATAGCAAGCAGACCATTGCCAAACAATGCATAATCTAAAATCCATAAATTGCAACATTTTGCAACTTCGGTTTTTATAGAGTATCTCTACATAGCATGGTAGAAAATTGAATGTCAGAGACAAGCTGCAAATTTAATGAAAAATAAAATACAGTGGACCCTCGGTTTCCCGTCATCCTAAGAACTTGTCATGCACCAGACTGACAATAATTGGTGCATACAAGAGGCCAAGAGCAGCCTGTACATATAAGAGCCAAATTGCCTGCGTCTAAAAGAACTGAAGTACAGCCTGTGCCTATAGGATTCAAAGTGAAGTCTGTGCCTACAAAAAACAGCGTACAGCCTGTGCTTATAAGAACCACAGAGCAGCCTGTGTTTACAAGAACCAAAGTACAGCTTGTGCCTATAAAAATCAAAGTGTAGCCTGTGCTTACAAGAACCAAAATGTAGTCTGTGCCTACAAGAACCAAAGTGCAGCCTGTGTTTTGAAGAACCAAAGTGTGGCCTGTCCCTATAAGGACCAAAGTCTAGACTGTGCCTATAAGAACCAAAGTGCAGCCTGTGCTCACATCATGAGTTTGAAGCTAGTGAGTTTAGAGACTATGTGGAGGTTTAGGCTTATATTCCCTAAGTTTACAACTGTGACAAGACTGGTTTATTTTGGAACAAAATGCCTAACAACTTACATAATTCAAGAAAGAAAGACATTGCCAAGGCACATGGGAATGCTAGTGGAAATTTAAAAACAAATTTTCTATTCTTGCGAACAGGAAACGATCTACAGGTTAGAAGCTGAAAATCCCTGCGGTTGTTACAACTGTAACATACACCCCATCTAAGCCTTTGATCTTTCAAGCACGCAAGAGTTACAAGCGCTAAAATCGCAAATCGCTTTTCAATTGCTACAATTACCCAAGGCTGCAATTGTTTTCAAACCTGCAAGCCTGATTAAATTGCAACACAAAAACATGAAACTGCTTGCCATATTATCCCTTTCGCACTGACAGAGGCTCTAATGTGGACCCTAAAAAAAAAAGATCATCTATTATACATTTCATTCATCAGATCTACATTGGGCAAACAAATAGTGGCCAAATTACACCACCACATGACATATATCAAGTACAAGGGAAAACATTTTAATATTGGTTGTTCAGTCCTTCAGTCATGTCTGACTTTCGGTGATCCCATGGTCTGCAGCACACTTAGCAATGTCTCTGTCTGTGCTTATCGACAAGGTTTGCATGCCAAAGATACTGGAGTGGGTTGCCAGTTCCTTCTCCAATGGACTGCAGTTTATCTGACCTCACTGCTATGACCTGTCCACCTAGAGTGACCCTACATGGTATAGCTCACAGCTTCATTGAAGTACACAAGCCCATTCACCACCACAAGGTAGCGATCCAGAAGGGGAACATACACCACACAAATCTACTCTAACCCATCAGGAAGGGCCGCAAACACACACAGAGGCTGTGCAGGGGCACGTGGAGAAACTGCTAATTTTCCTCCCTAAGGGACAATCTCTGGCTACGCCCATCCTGGAAAGTCAAACACCATTGCTGGTGGCCATGTGCCAAGATGTATACCATTACCATTTGGTGAAATCCCATCAAGTGTTCTGCTTTCAATCATATATATTATGATTTGATATATTATTATATTAGTGTTATTATTAGTATTATATGTAAAGATCTATTGCCCAGTAACTAGTGCTCATTAGTTTACAGATATAGGAATGTGGCACAAATGTTATGTATGTGGATGAACCAAAACCCGAACCATTGAAAACATACTGACACAGTGATAACGGTATAACAAAGCTTTATTTCATACACAGAGCACAATCAGCAATGTACAAGACTGTGCATTAATATCATGGGTGTGGTGTGGGTGGATCCCGGGAGGGCAAGAGGCTTTTTGGGAAAAAGGGGATACCTAAAGGGGGTAATGTCATAGTCTGGAGTAATCATGATGCATAGCACCTACCAGGGTCACATGTGGTCACTAGACCCCTGCAACCGGAATCTGATGAAAAAAAGGATCATCAGAAATCACTCCATTTAATTGAAGTAACCAGTAATGCACACAGCACTTACTTTTGGTTAGCATCCGCTCAATTAAACAGAGGCATAAACATCTGGGCTACAAAAAAAGAAGTAATTACAGTACAGTGCTTAATACTGTAACAATATACCAACTCACCTGATTTCAATCTGAAAGCATTAATAATCATTATCTAGTTCTCAGGACTTTTGACTGGCCATGACCATTAATAATGATGTGTCATCTCACAATAAATGCTTAGCTGTGACTAGCATCAGTGGTCCTGTTGTACTATGACCTTCGCAATATGATATTGTTAATCAACATTTATATGACATCCATCAGCTATACACATTTTAAAGGATACTCATGATATCAGCAATAGGGGAAAATACCCATTAATACGGAGAGGACACACAAAGGTCAGCAGCCAGATTCACTGTTACTTAAATCAGACACAAGGATCTGTTCTCATAATGATATTGAGGAGAGAATCAGATGCTTCACTAGTGCATGTATTAATGCTGGCTTTCATTAACATGCCATTGTGAGAGTTTGCAAGTCCATCCCCATAGCGGTATTAGTCTACATTTAAGCTAACAGCAATCATGTCTTAGATATCTGGAGATATGATAGCTTTAATATTGTGGGAGCTACATGTTAAAGGGGGGCGGCCATTGAAGGAATGTCTACCTGAGAGGCACTGGGAATATCTTACAATTACTTAATTTTTTTCAAAATGCTTGCAGATTCAGAAGATGCCTTCATGGACCTGAATTGTGCCTAAAAAAGAAAAAAAAAGAAAAAACACCTGCATAATAAGGCCCTATAAAAAGATAGGGACTGCAGCATCTCTTCTCATTAGCATTCCTCCGTGACCATAAATTGGTGAATTGTTATACAGAGCCCTACATGTCAAAAGAGAAGAGGACCATGTGATGGGAGATAGCCATCTGCATACAAAATATCACCATCATATACTGTAGACCATGCTCCTATACTTTGTAGCTAGGCAAGATTATGTTAACATTTGGACCAATAGATTGTCACTAAGGAGTGCTGTTGAGAAGGCACAAAAATATATAGAGCCCCTACATCCTCCTTCACCTAGCATCAGGGCCCCGATCCCCCGTGGCCGGATGCTGTCTCCTTGGTGGTGGTGGAGGGGAGCAGGGGGGAGGAGAGGAGCGGCCGGGCTGCTGGTGCGTGGGGGAGGCCTCCGGGGAGGAGGAGGGGGGGGCGCTGGGGACCAGAGCACGGCACATGGCGTGTTTAGTCATTTGCTAGAATGCGCTCTGGTCCGCCCCC
The DNA here is from genome assembly GCA_027410445.1 of Discoglossus pictus. Classification (NCBI taxonomy): domain Eukaryota; kingdom Metazoa; phylum Chordata; class Amphibia; order Anura; family Alytidae; genus Discoglossus; species Discoglossus pictus. The sequence goes on along the minus strand of CM050167.1, from coordinate 267,161,570 downwards.
ATCCTGAGCAGCCCAACAAGGTAAGATTCAGCCATCATATATTGCCTCTAGATTCTATTTTGCCTGTCCAGGCTGAGCATGACTTACACATGATTGGAGGAGACACTCCAGTTGCTGATGCATTATGGCCAACATCTCTGCCTGTGCCACCTGGCTTGGTGGTGGTGGGGATGGAGGTCCGTGGGGGGGGGGGGGGCGTTGCTGGGTTAGGAGGTGGCTGTGCCGGTGGCCCAGTGGGGAGGGTCTGGGGCCTGGCTGGAGCCTGGCTCCATAAGTGAGGTGGTGGTTTGCCTGGTGGTGGTGGCCAGTCAGACGCACTGCTGGGGGGAGGAGTAGGTGGGGGCAAGCCCCATTTGTCCCTCCAGTTGGAGGGCCCTGGTGACAAACTCAGTCTCTGTAGAAGGGGGACAGTGGGGTCGAATGCCAACAGTGCGGCTGATGGTCCTGCTGGTGACCCCACTGCCCAGATGATGTCCTCCTCAGAACCAGGGCTCTCAGCTCCTCTCCTTTCCTCCTCCCCCAGCGCCGGTTCCTGCTGGGCAAGGGCTCAGTCCCCGACGTCCTGCTCCGATGGAGCCAACGCCCCCGCCTCTGGCTCATCACTGGACCCAGAACTCCTAGAAGCGTGTTAAGTATGATGACTAATACATTGGTGTGTGTTCGTTCTCAACTATTTGGCATCTAGGCTTGAACCTGGATGATTTCTTAATTGCAACTATGTGCAGTTATCGTTTGCTAGACGTGATCTATTCTTTGGTTCTTAATCTTGATTGTTCTTGGCTCCTAACGCTATCTTGAATCTGGCTGCAGTCTGTAACTGCATAGGCTGCAGTGGGCATACCAATGCATGGACTCTCTTTTGGGTGATTACTGTTGTTGTGCCCATGAATGACCGTGATTTGTCAACTTCATGGATTTAATGTCGCATGACTGATCCGTCTATCCCTTGTTAATTCCATAGAGCTGACATGTCAGTGTCCTTGTTGGTCATCACGTACATATGTAGTGTACATGTGGTGGCATGTTGGTGTATGTGATATTCACCTGACATGGAAGCTGGATCCTACTAGGCCATCAGGCCTGAAGCTCCAGAGGCGGGCATCTGGTTCAGAAGGTCCTTGGCCACCCACTCCCACTCACTGTATTGCACAGTCACTTAGGGGCCACCACTTTGTGCGGCAGCTTGACTGGCCTCCTTGGCCATCATCCTCCTCACCTTGCCCCTGATGTCATCAAAACTTTGCTTGATGGACCTCACATCCCTTGGCAACTAAAACAGTGTTTTTAATAGGTCTAATGGAAAGCTCACTTAATTATAATGGCACTCACTCATGATAAAAATATCAGAAAGAAAAAATAATTTGTGATAAAAGCCCTGATGGGGGAGAAGCTTGTAATGAAAGTACTATGGTAACTGTTTCTCTTTCTTCCCCAAAGGAGCCTAGTCCAGTTTTCCTCAAGGGAGTCCCTTATTTGGGCCAGCACAAGATGGACATGACACCTCTGGGCTTTGTTGTTTCCATCCCGTGGGTTACCCCTGTGATAACAATGGCTTCCACTGTTTGGACAGTCTAGAGTCTTGATATCCTCATCCACAGTGAATACCCATCATGTTTGTGTGCTTTGGACATTGGGTGGCTAACAGCTTGTTGTCATGCTTGTTTCCATGTTGGACATGCCTGGTGTTGGTATTTTTTCTGTGTAGGTTTGCAATTTATGGGATCCAATTATTGTTTGCAGGGACTGGACTGGGAGGCACATTGTGAAACTGGCACAATGGAGGTATTCAGCATTGAAGACCTCCTGCTGAGTGATTAGGTTAGCTCTTATTCCTGTCTTAATTATGTTACTTACTGTTATTCTGCACCCAGATAATTGAATTACTAGGACCGTTTGCATTCCCATATAAATAAGCCCCTTTGTGTTTTCATAAAGTGCATTATCCCTGCGTTTCTTTTCAAATATTTTTTGTCACATTTAGATATAGCAATTTTGATACACAGGTCAAAGAGTTAGTTTATGTATTATATATAGCAAATCTGACATGTAGGTCAAAGAGTAGATGTACAGTATGTATTATATACAGTATTGGTTTCTTAATTAATTGTGTAATACAGACAACATTGTGACTTCTCCAAATCCATTTTCCTTTTTCAACAAAATCCAAATACACATAAACAATAGTAAAGAAACTATTCATCTGAGTTATTCAATGCTTTTTACCTGTTGTTGGAATTGTAGTCAAAAGGTTGTTTCTGAGGGGTGGAGCTTTTGAATTACTTTACTCTAGACTATCTATCCAGGAATCTAGTATCTACGTTCCACAACTGCATTCCTGCTCTCCACAGATCCTGAAGCAAGCCTTTTTCCAGGGGAATCCCTAGCAGTGACACACAGAAACTTGCAGAGCGGAGGACTGAACCAGTGGGATGCATTCATTGGCCGGTCCAGCTGGTCTTTCCTTGTGACATCATATATATGTGATTATTCTTTGCTGCAGGGTTTAATGTTAAAAATGTAGAGATGTTTTACTTTCTAAAAACATTTTACTATTTATTAAGTGTAGTTAATTAGAAGGCCTTATAAAAAATAGACTACACTTGTTTTATCCAACAATAGACAACATGTTTGTTATAACACTACAAGTTTTACTCTCAGTGATCAGTGTACTTGCAAATCTATAAAGCACATTCCAGCTGTTGAATTGGGTGCTAAAGGCGAATCAGCTGTGGAAGCCTGTACTTGGTCGTTGTGATACATAAAAAAGACAGCCAGCAAAAGCTTGCACATTTGGCCTTTTCTATTGTTTATTACTGTTATTACTGTCAAGGCTATTAGAACTTTCCAATCAACATCCATTGGTAATTTCTCAATTCCGTATTAAATTACCACTGTAGTCCTCTTTATGAGTTTCAGAGAATATGAACTATACCATTTTCTAAACAATCATTATACTGGTAATTAATTGTGTTGGCCAAACATCATTTTGGCCAGATTCCTTCTAAGGAATATCACAAAAAAAATGCATGACTGTAAATCTTTTTCATGCCGGGAACATTCCAGGTCACTGTAACTGTAACAATACAACAGGTACAGGATCATGTTAAAGCCTTTGTTTTGGGCCATGATCACTTTCCTGGATATCCTGACATATTTCTCAAGCTTTTGTAATGAACCATAGTTTCCTGACCTGGAAATTTTCCTATAATTAAATCCATGCTGCTAAAATTTTTATAATGACAACTCTACTGCTCAAGTGCTTAAACATTTAAATCTACAGGAATTAAATTACACAATAAGATAAATAAAAATGGTGTTGTTCTTCTGCCAGCAATAACAAATTCCATTTCCTTACACATATCCTCACTTAACGTCTTCAGTGAAAAGCATATTAGCAAATTTGTGAAGTGTAATGAATCATTGGTATTTTATAATTAAATAGTTATTTAAAGGGAAGGGTTGACAGTGTCCCCTTTCAGTGTATTGCTCAAGAGTGGTATTGAAAAGGTTACGTTTAATCAAAAAGAACAAAGACAGTGAGTAATATTTCCGTTCATCAAATATTATTCTCACCTCTGTTGTAATTTCCAGTAACCAAGGTGTTAATAATGTAATCTTCATTAGACAGATGGAATGGGAGGAAGCAGGACAGGAGCTCTGATCAGCATCACTTTGCTAACGTGTTAGGAAACGTGCAATCTGTCATGTCAGAGAGGTGCTCATCCAAGCTTCGGAAACAACTGCTGTGCAAGATCCACATGTGTCTAGGAGCCTGGTCCAGACAGAGCATGAAGGAGACCTGCCAGCCTTAAATAAACAGATACACGTAGTCGCATCAGCAAGCGGATAAAGCTCTGGCCTTCTGTAAACATGGATTGAATCCAGGTACATTAACAGAGCTATGAGATGACTCATTCATTGCACAGGGATGTAATACAGAAGGTAGAAGATGCAGGTCAATGTAGGGATTTTTTAAACATGATCAGTTATAGTGGACACAGGATATATCCAGTACTGACTACTTCTGTAAAGGTCCAGAGATGCAAGGGTTACTGCATAGAATACTAGTGGAAAAAACAGATTGATAGCACTATAAAAGGTGGATGATCATTAATAACTTTTGCAACTTTACAAAGATAGTTCTTCACATATCATAATATATAGTGCCTAAATCCATTTATTTTCTTTATATACCATAATATTTAATGGCTAAACCAACTTATTTTCTTTATACATCTACGTAGTGATGAGCAATGTTATTGGTATGCCCCCACCCATTTACACCCCTTAGAACACGAGGACATTCTTTAGCAAATTCTTAAATTCCACACTCTATCTAAGCTCTATTATACCTATGCTTTTTATTGCCAACTCTGATCCTACTTACACAAGTTCCCTGTTGCAGTATCAGTTGACGGCACTCGTCCCTTTTCCGAATCCTTTCCATTCTCCCTAGTTAATCTCTTCACATCTGCACATCAGCGCCAAAGGCGCTCCTTGCCAGCAACTGCGTCCCTCGCAAAATTTACGTTTAAACGCAAACAACCACACAACAACCGCGACCACGCAAACAACACGACACACCAACTACGACCCTTGCAAACTTTACCTAGCAACGCAAACAACATACGAGACACGTTACCACACATTACGACCTCGCAACAATCGGACGCAACTCGCGACCATTACAAAATTCAAAACACAATAAATACACACAGCACATACATAAAAAAGCTTACCTACAGCAAGAGGGAGCATCCACGACCTCAAATAAGCAACTTACACCTTCATTTAACTCAAAATAAAAGAGTTTAGACACGAACAAATTCTCCAAGCAAGAGAAAAAATGGCAGACGAACAAAACGAAAACGAGGCTACAGCACTCTAAACACGCAAAACACCACAAGAAACTCGCAAAACCCCACAAAAGACCTACGGATATTCCGCTAAGACGCATACCACACATTACCCGCCATTTTACGACAATGCGGAAGTACATGACTATGCTAACGTTTTGGTCTCGCGCATGCACACTATTACACTGCACACATTCATCACGCTTACACAGCAGCTCCACACCACTAATGCTGCAGCAACATCAAAACAGATTGCAGCTCTTCAACACAATGCTTCAAAATAGGTAAAGTATTTTCATTTATTAATGTATTATATATTTCATTATTATACACTAAACAGCATTAGCTCACTTACAATTTCATTGCCGTCATTTTTTGACGGGGAATTTGCTAGTAAAAATATAATAAAGAAAAAAAGTGTACTATAAATATGGCACCTCAGTGATCCTTTAAGTGTTGGCAACTACCAAACAATAGTGGAATAACTGTGATAATGTGTCCTGTGCCAAGTCTGCAGGAGAGGAGTGATGTTCTGCAATGCCACAAATGTGGTAGGAAGAGGCATTGGTATCACCAGGGACGGGGTACGGAATAATTATGATAATAATTATAATATAGCCCTCTCTGAATCCCCATTCCAGCAAAACTGTCCAAATATCTGAAAATGTATTATCTGCAGGTAAATGTTGTGAGGGTTCTCCAGGTTGGCAGTAGCATGAACTAACTTTTCCCTTCAAAAAATATTTTCCTTAATCTGCTGCACAAAGAGAATAAAAAATATGGGAAATCATCTGGATCATGAGAGATTGTGTGGTGATAATTGGCCCCTATTAAATGCCGGTTGCCTTTATACAGCCAATAATTCTGCGGGCTTGAAATTTGCAACAGTTACGGAGCAATTAAATTGAACAAGCCCGCAACTACTTGCCCGAAAGCTAAGACCATAAACCATAGCATTTCCGGGCATGATCATGATCAATTAAGCAACCCTGTAACTACCAATTTAGAAACAGCCAATAGTAATTGAAACTGTCATCATGACGTGAGTAAAGCATGAAGGTTAAACCACAATCAATTAGTGTTTAGAAGTCCGATTGCAATCGGACTCGCAATCCAGAAATGTTGCAATCTGAAAAAAATCAATAAATCTACTATTCTAGTCCATGCGAGTTCAATGATATTTGTCAACCCATTGATTGCCAGGATTGATATAACACGGAATGTACACATCAAAAAATAATAATTTTATTGCAGAATTGCGAGCTTGGGGCTGTTGTGCAATTAATCCTAATGACTTTCATTGCTTACCCCGTATTTTAATGTACAGTATTGATTTTTTTAAATTGTTTTTACAGTGCTAAGATCAGGTGTTTAACCCCCTTGCAAGTCCAATCTAGTACTCAAAGGAGTTTTGTCTACATTTGCCATTTACGGGTGTGAAAACAATTGTGGGCTTGAGGAATTGTAGCAATTTAATAATGATCTGCCATATTAGCGATTGCGGGCTTGACAGATCAAAGTCTTTGCTGGGTCAGAGTTATGATTTTGAATGGTCTTTATGTCTATTTCAATCATACCTAAACAATTATGCTACCATTGTTTCCGATGATATGCTCCTACAAAGGGTAAAATACCTTGGGCCTCATTCTATTAGCGGCCGCAGCCGTTGCGGGGCCGCAAGGACCGGCCGCAAGCTATTCTGCCATTCTATTCCCTTACGGCCGGGGATTCCGGCAGGCTTGCGGCCGGTGCCTTGCTATCTCTTGCGGCCGCTCGCGCCGGAGGAAAGCCTTTGATCTAAAACGGCCGCTAGAGATTTGCAATTCAATTGCTCCGGGAAACCTCTCTGCAAGGCTAAAAACGAGCCGCAGCTTACTTGCAGGAAAGAGGTCTCGCTAGCACCAATTAAGCACATAAAATAGCTTAAATAAAGCCATCCTGCACTTTGCGAAGACTATAAAGGGATTTTAGGTGTTAGAAAAAATAGCACATAATTATCCTGTACTCAAATCCGTAAAATATTTTATTTTTAATATCCGTAAAATATCCATGTAAAAAGTCCAGAGTGCTTGGAGCACCTCAGACACGCCCACGCCGCAGCCGGAAAATAAACAGTTAATTTGAACTCGGGTTTGGGCAGATGTGCAAGCTTGAGAGTGGGTTCCTTTTAATCCTCATGTCCCCCAATATGATCCCTAGCATTTACAGAGCTGTACAGTGCAGGCTTGAATTTATTTTTGCGTTTTTATATTTCTGAGATTACGGCCGGTTCCAAGATATGCGGCCGGCCGTAAAAGGAGATCCTTGCGGGGCCGTATAATAGAATCGCGAGTTAACTGAACCCCCGCAAGGAAACGCAGCCTTACGGCCGATTTACGGCCGATAATAGAATGAGGCCCCTTGTGTCCTATTGAATTTGCCAAATTGAAGTTTCAGAAGCCTGTAAAGGAGCCTTGAAAAGTTACAGCTAATAAATTGGCCTCTTTTAGCTACCTGCAAACGATCTGCAGATCACAGGCTGAAAAACGTCATTGGTTGCCAAAATCGGAACTCCGCCCCAACTAAGCCTCTGATCTTTCAAGCCCGTAAATGTTACAATTGCAAAACGCTGTAAAATTGCTGCAAGGCCTCAAGCCTGCAAATGTTTTCACACCCGTAATTGGCAAATGTAGCCAAAAAACCTACGGGTACTAGAGAGGACCCACTAGGGGGATAAACTGCTGTCTGTAGCACTGCAAAAGCATATATAAACACACTACTGTATTTTAAATTACAGGGAAAGCAATGAAAGGTAATAAAATGAATAGCATAACATTCTCAAGCTTGCAAATCTGCAATAAAAAATATTTTTCATGTTTAATTTCCGTGTTATATCGATCCCAGCAATCAATGTGTTAATACATATAATAGAACTCGCATGGACTAGAATATCATATTTATTGATTTGATTTTTTCATATTGCTGGAATGCGGGTCCGATTGCAACTCAGACTTCAAAACTTCAAAAAGTGATTGAAATTTAACCTCCATGATTTAGTGACGTAATAAACCCTTAACTACGGGTTGGAATAATTTATCATGTTCACACCCAGAAATGCTACGTGTCGAGCATGGTTTATGGATTTGTTTTCCAGCCATGTCGATGCAGCCTTTTTTAATTTAATCGCTCTGTAACTCCATCAAATTTTTTGGGGAATTCAATAAGGCCCCCTGAATGCAGATGGAATTTTCATGTAGAAATGAGAGAATTCAAAATGTCCATTTTTTTCAGTAGGCTTAATGGAAATCTCAATAGTTTACCAGAACATACTTGCTGACAAAGCAGCTGAAACAAGCAGCTCAAAAAGACAACAGAAAACAACAGTAATTAATAAATATATAAAAGTATACATATAAAATATTGTATTTTTTACATTATAAATATCTAGCCCATTATATAGTTTATTAAACAAGAATATTATAAAATGGTACTAAAATTGTTACTACAACTTACCTTTAAAGTTACCTAGTGATTGTTATTTTCTCTCCATTTCTTATAAATCTGGGCTGGAAAACATGTCAAATCTTATTTTAAAGTACCGTATATACTCGAGTATAAGCCGAGTTTTTCAGGAGGAGGGGGGTTGGGGTTGAGGGGGATTGAGGGGGGAGATTGAGGGGGGTTGAGGTTGGGGAGGGGGGTTGGGGTTGAGGGGGGTTGAGGTTGAGGGGGGTTGAGGTTGAGGGGGGTTGAGGTTGAGGAGGGGGGTTGAGGGGGGTTGAGGTTGAGGAGGGAGGTTGAGGATGGGGGTTGAGGATGAGGATGGGGGGGTTGAGGAGGGTGTTTAGGAGGGGAGTTGAGGAGGGGGGTTGAGGAGGGAGGTTGAGGAGGGGGTTGAGGAGGGGGGTTGAGGAGGGAGGTTGAGGAGGGAGATTGAGGATGAGGAGGGAGATTGAGGATGAGGAGGGAGGTTGAGGATGAGGAGGAGGGGTTGAGGATGGGGGTTTAGGATGGGGGGTTGAGGATTGGGGTTGAGGAGAGAGGATGAGGATGGGAGTTGAGGATGAAGGGGTTGAGGATGAGGATAGGGGGTTGAGGAGGGGGTTGAGGATGGGGGGGTTGAGGAGGAAGGTTGAGGAGGGGGTTGAGGATGGGGGGGTTGAGGAGGGAGGTTGAGGAGGGGGGTTGAGGAGTGGGGTTGAGGATGGGGGGGTTGAGGAGGGAGGTTGAGGATGGGGGAGTTGAGGAGGGAGGTTGAGGATGGGGGGGTTGAGGAGGAGGTTGAGGATGAGGAGGGAGGTTGAGGATGAGGAGGAGGGGTTGAGGATGGGGGTTGAGGAGAGAGGATGAGGATGGGGGGGTTGAATAGGGGGGCTGAGGATGGGGGGTTGAGGAGGGAGGATGAGGAGGGAGGTTGAGGAGGGGGTTGAGGATGAGGAGGGAGGTTGAGGATGAGGAGGGAGGTTGAGGATGAGGAGGGTGGTTAAGGATGAGGAGGGAGGTTAAGGAGTGGGGTTGAGGAAGGTGATAAGGGAGGGGGGAAGATACACAGGGAAAGGAGAGGGGAGAAGAGACACAGGGAAGGGAGAGGGGAGAAGAGACACAGAGAGAGAGGGGGACACAGAGGGCACAAGAGGGACACAGGGGGGCAGCACATTTCCCACCCTCGGCTTATACTTGAGTCACTCATTTTACCCAGTATTTTGTGGTAAAATGGGTGCCTTGGCTTATACTCGGGTCAGCTTATACTCGAGTATATACGGTACATAAAACTATTTTCTATAATGTATTCTTAACAGATTCAATTCATTTTTTTAAACTTCAACCAAACCAATGTATTAAAAACAATTTGCTATTTACTCACAATATATTAATTTGGGAAAAGAGAGATAGAAGCCAAAAGTACACAATATGGTATGTAAAATAGTGCACCTGTGTACAAATTAAACAAGTAAACACAAATACTCAAATCAGAATATGAACAAAATGCATATTTTCTTATATTAATGGAAATATTTAATAAATTAATTGAACAAAGATAACCTTTTAATACTAAACTAATTTAACATTGTCTTGAGATAAATTGAGCAAGTATTTAAATAAGATTGAATATAGCACTTAATTTTACAGTTCCCACTCTGAATGGTAAAGTAGATGGCATGCCACTTCAAGGGTTTATTTAATGAAGAATACGTCACAACTGAATATTTTTATCTCTGTTAGACAAGTTAGAGTTGAGAGCACTTTGCTGATTTTCTGTTGTGCAAATACATATTCTTTCAATTTTCTCTTGTGATATTAATTTATCATGCAATGATTTTTCATAAAAAGAGTATTACTTTATTTTACATTTTACTCTTTCCACATATATTATGCTAACATTTTCAGTTTCTACCAGTGGCGGCTGGTGACTTTCCAAATTGGAGGAGCGGAAGACAGAGACCTGGCTCCTCCCCTTACATTGACTCCACCCAACAGTATAAAACCTTCCCCTTCACAAGATGTTACCTGTATAGACCCTGCCCAGTGACACAGACTCCACCCACAAAAGTGATCCCATAGAGAGAGGGGGTAGAGAGTTAAAGAGAGGGATAGAGAGAGATGGATAGAGAGAGGAAGGGATAGAGAGAGAGAAGATAGAAAGTTAGAGAGATAGATTTTATGCCTCTTCTTCTATCCCTCTCTCTCCCTCTCTATCATCTCACCTTCTACCCCTCTCCCCCTCCCTCAATAATATAATAATATACACATACACACACACATATATATATATATCTTACACATACAATAAGAGATCTCCCCCAAAAGTAAGTATACCCTCTCCTTATAAATACATATGGACATAGAGAAAGAGACTAAGACACAGGACCCCTTCTGGATTGCTACCTTGTCGTGGTGAAGGGGCTTGTTACCTCAATGAAGCTGTGAGCAATATAATGAAGGGTCACCCAAGATTAGTAGGCCATTTTAGAGAGGTCAGACAAAATGCAGTCCACTGGAATAGGAACTGGCAACCCACTCCAGTATCTTTGCCATAAAAAAATATGGATAAGCGCAACCACAAACACATACAGATGTACCTGGTGTGCTGCACCCATGTGGTCACTGAGAGTCAGATACAAAGGAAGGACAGAACAACAACAACAAGACACAGAGAGGGATAAGGACTCAGCTGAGCTCTGCAGCTGCTTCTGTCTTGTATAGGCCGGGGTGGTGACAGACAGGTTACAGGCTTGGTGTGTGGAGCAGGGTAGTCAGAAACAATAAGACCACCAGAGTATTGAGAAAACTGAAGCATGCAATGTGAGCTGGGAGTTGTTTTTTTTTCAATAAACTTTATTGAGATTGCACCAATGTATTCAATTCCGGGGGGACTGTGAGAGGTGCTGTCCCTGCAGGATCTGGGACTTTTTCCTCCAGGCCATTCTGATTGGTTGATGCTGCCAATGACAGACAGGCTTAGCTCTATCGGTTAGAGCATAAGTCGGTCAAAGACAGCATTTTGACAGTTTTTTTTTTAATTCTCACATGTACCCTGATCTGTAGTACTAGACAAGTCACCAGCAGGGGGCTAGATGTGATAAGTCAGTGTGTTTAACTGCAGCACAGAGGGTTTTGAGATTTAAAGGGGACAGCAGCAGCAGCTATAACAAAAAACTGAATATTGAACATGATAAAATTATTTTTTATGTTGTTATTATATAAATTAACAATTAAGTAAATGATGTGGGGATTAAGTCAGTGCATTAATTTTGGGAGGGCGGTTGCCCATTTGCCCCTATGCACCAGCCCCTGGTTTCTACATGTGCTGATTAAAATTTAAAATACTTAATATTGATATATTCATTTATTACAGCAAATTACTGTATAAAGTGTGGTATTTAAAACATGGTTTACATTTTTAAAGGTTTAATAAACCATTACAAAGGTGCAATGAACCATTACAATAATTTTTCACAATTAGAGCAATAACCAATCATATAACTGAGTTAATGCAACATAAATATGAAAGATAACTTTGCTAGCAGTTCAATTTATTTTATTCAGATACCTGATACACGGTGATTCAAGCATTTAACAGGGAAATATGAAAGATTAATAGAGAGATATAAGGGACTGTGAATTCATGGTAAGAGAATAAGGGAATTATTAGCGAATGAGACAGGTTATCAGACATTAATATTGGGCAAGACTGGAGATTGTGGGTTAATAGTAGGTCTGGCATGGGATCAGGAGTGATTAGTGAGAGAGAGGGATCAGGGATAAATAGTGATATAGAAAGGCGATCAAAGGTTAATAATCTGAGAGCCAGGGAACCCGGGATTAATAGTGTAACAAGGGTTGATAGTGAGAAAGAGAGCGGTTATGGGAAGGGTAATAGTGATAGAATCAAGTGGTCAGCAGTAAATATTGAGAAAGCAAGGGGATAGGGGTCAATAGTAGGTGAGATGGGATAAGGGTTAACAAGAGAAACAGTTGATAAGGGGTTAGTAGTAGGAAACACAGGAGATCAGAGTAGATTAGTGAGTGAGACAGGGGTCATGGATTAAAAGTGAGATAAAAAGGTAATCAGAGGTTAATAATTTGAGATCCAGAGGATTAGAAATTAATAGTGAGAGAAGAGTTATTAGTGAGAAAGAACAGGGATTGGGAGATTACTACTGATATAACTAAGGGATTGAAAATTAATATTGTGAAACCCAGGGGATCAAGCAGGGGTGTGTTTCTGCCTACACCCACGAGGTCCAGGCCTAGGGCAGCACATTTTCAAGAAGCAGCAGGTTGCCATATAATGCAGTACTGTACACTGAAATATGTTTGTATAAAATAGAAATGTTCATATGCAGAAATATTTCTTCTGTAAGTGAACAACTGTAATTGGGACATGACAGGGGGCACAAATCTGAAAGGCCTATGGCAGTATAAACATAATTACACTTATGGGATCAGAAGCATTCATAATCTCCATACACTCTATTGAAGCTGAGCAGAATGGTATGCCCACTATTAATACAATACTTAATATTTTGAATCAAAATGATACACGCATAGCCATATTATATACAATTTTGCAACAATATCAGTTCAAAAGACCTTAAATGCCATAATTAATTGTCCAATAAATCTAGTAGCACATCCAAAAATGTTAAGTTACATGCAAGTATATTTTGCCACTAGTAAGGACCAGCCAATAACTGAGAGCAGCCTTGCGCTGACTGTCTAGTAGTGCCAAGCATTACACACAGAGCTGAAAAGATAGAGAGTGATTGGTAAGAGTATATTATGTCTCGATTTGTAGATTTTATAAACTAATCTCAGGGAGTCGTGGAGAAAGAGGACTCACTTTTATGAGCTGTGAGGTTAATGGAAAAGGACAACTGCTAAGCTTTGGGGCAAGCATGAGGAGATCTATGTTGAAGAATAACAAGCACATTGCTATTTTCATTCACTTAGAAGCTAAGAGCAGATAAGCATCTCCCAGCAGTGTCATTTTCCCTTTCCCTACCTGATTACATGCCGTACGTAAGAATTCATATGCAGAGCAGTTTACCCCATTATGTAACTCAATAAACCTGTCTTAAAAATGATGACTGAGGAACAATTTCCTGCCTGGGCTGTGAGTCATGTTGTAATTCTGTTTCATTATAATTCTAAAACAAACATAGGTTTGCATTTTGAAATTGATTTTTCTTCTTGTGTAAAAATGTGTTTACCATGTCATTTAAATGTCCATTAAAATAAACAAATGTAAAAGTCAACATGCTAGTTTTACACTTTAAAACAAAATATATAATATTACAAAATGGCTATTCCGTTATCAACCATCCTTTCTGTAAGGCAGCACTTCCATACTTGCTTCTGTAGCATACATTTATGGCATATAGCTCAAATTTGCTTTTTTGTTACTATTCCACTTTCTGGAATATGCTTCTAGAACATTGAATCCCTTAAAATATTTTACGTTTTTTGCCATTCTCCTCACCCTTTTGTCCTCCAAGCTATACTTTAGTACACTAATTAAAAGCAAATCTACTCATTTTAGGATATCCAGGATATATCAGTGGTCCTTTACATTTAATTTTACATTATGCATACTCTTTTACGCTCCAGATGCAGGCACATTTTCATTGCATGTATACACCATTTATGTCACTCCATTCACATATTTACATATTAGCATCAAGGTTTCTCCTCTGCACTCTATACCCCCATGTCAGTACATCACATTCTACATAGTATTCATTTCCACTTTGTTTTTTATTTTAATATAGCTTATATACACTATAAGCTCACTGTTATTACTTGTATTTATTTTGGTCATTCAGTCATTCAAATAGCAACATACATTATCTGATTGATTACAATCTTAGTTATACTTTTGTACTGTAGGATCACAATATTCACTTCAGTTAAAGGTATACAGAAGCTTCCTGGGTTTCAAATGTTTCCTAAAAAAACAGCCACTTATTAGTAGAAAAATATGTATTATATTGAAAAGTTAAATGTACTTACATATTTATGTGCTGGGTACTGCTATATGTAATTGCACACCCCTAGGAAGCTTACATAACAGTGGGTACAGGTTGCACAGCATCTGGGTACAGTTTGTGGCTTCCAAAGGAAGTGCTGCCAGTCACATGGTTGCTGGAAACACAGTTTATTTCTCTCTTCATGTGGGAAATGTAAACAACAACAGCAGTGATGCAGGAGAACGGACAACTGTAGGTGTAATCTACTGTGAATGTGCTGCACAGATTGACACGTTAAAAAAAGTACTATTTATTTTCATATGAACCTGACTACATTTCCCAGGCTCCTTTTCAGCACAGACAGCAACCCAAATGTTTCAGCCTCTGCTTCCTCCTGATTGGCCAAATTTTTTTCAAATGAATGCCACTTAGCCTGGGCTTGGAGAGGGTGTTAACCCTGTTTTTCAACTGTCAGAAATTACAAGATATCTTGCTAACTTCAAGGTAAGTGTTTAAATGTTTAAAAAAAATGTTTGCATACACTACTGATTCTCTATCAGATACATAATCTAGAAAATGTAAATATGCCATTAACACTGTGTGAGGCACTCTAGGGCAGTTCATCATCTCTCCCCCCCCCCCCCCCCCCCCCCCCTCTGTGGATCACAGCCTTTAATATCCTATTAGGTGAATGCATCTGGTTCAGGGGAGGCTCCTTGCCATGATTACATTGTTTAGGGACATCTGTGCTGCAATAGGGATGTGCCTGCTGCTCTCTGCTATCTGTAGCAGCAGTTTGGCGCAGTGCGTGTTGCGATCACTATTTAGAGGTAGGTGTTTTCCGTGACACTAACATTTGGTTTATACCTGCTGCCCTGCTGGAGGGTCAGATACTGCAGTAGGCATGACTTCCATGTATATGCATTACCAGGGTAATGTTTGACTATTTAGGTTGTTTCCACCTATAAGTATCACATGACATACCTAAAACAATAGTGACATTTCATCACAACTGGGACTGGGACTGGGTTTTCCAAAAATATACCAGGGGATCATTGATGTGGGAAGCCGAATAACAACCTTATACTAACTATCTTATTTACTTGCAGCTCAGTAAATTATTCAGCAATACTGTTTTACTGATAGCATAGTGGTAATCACCATTGAACCATTGAACCCCATACTGTTAGCAGTAGTAATTTGCTGTTGGATAAGGAGATATTTGTCCCCTTTTGGGAAGTCACATTACAGGGACCGTACCTATAGTCATATCTAATGTATTGTGTTTTCATGGTCTTTTTTCTGATACAAGTTCCTTTTTGATTATTATTTATTAAAAGCTAATTTTTTACTTTAACACAGAGTCCTTTTGTGGTATGTGGGTGTGTGACCTACGCCCCCACAGTCCAATTTACTATATATATATATATATGACCAAGTGTTACCTGGAATTGTTCGAGGGGCCCTCTCCTGTCCCTTCTTTTCCCATGGGGGCCTCGCTCTTAGCATTTATAAGCACTTCCTTCCCTCCTCTTCCTTGTACACCACAAATCATTTTTGAGTCAGCACTCACTTGTTGTTTTCGGCTTCTTTAAGCCCCTTGCATGGAGATTTTCCCCTTTTTTGTTGCAGCGTTTGGCCCCCTTTTTGCAGGCCTCACCAAGCCTTTACTTGGAGATTTCCTCTTTTGTTGCAGCTTTTGCAGGCTTCGCCAAGCCCTTTGCTTTGAGCTTTCCCCTTTATTGCAGATCTTTTACCTTTTTTTTGCAGGTCTCACCAAGGTCTTGCTTGGAAATGTTCCCTTTTGTTGCAGCTTTTTCAGGCTTCATCAAGCCTTTCACTTAGTGCTTTTTCCCTTTAATGTAGCTTTTGGCCTTTTGGCAGGCCTCACTAAGCCCTTATTTGGAGATTTTCCTTTTTTGTTGCAGCTTCTGGCCCCCCTTTTTTGCAGGTTTCACCAAGCCCTTTGCTTGAAGATTTCCCTGTTTGTGTTTTGAAACTGCACTGTTTTTTTAGCCGGTTCGTAACAAATCCACTTTGAGATTCAAAAGGTCAGTGCCGTTTTTCAAAATTAAGTGTCTTCAACAAGCCCTCTTTCCATAAGTCCTAAACCAACCCTCGCTATGCCCAAGGATGAACCTTCTTTCATCGTCATGTGGCTTTCAAGAAAGCCCTCATTGTAGATTCGGCCCATATCTACTAAACAGTGTCCTTGCCCATGTTTCAAGGTAATGCTTTTGGCTTTCACTAATTACATCACTTCTGATACTGCTAATTTTGACCCACATCAGCTGTCCTTGCCCATGCCCAAGGACTCATCCAGCTCTCATATCAGGCAATGATATCCTTTCAGCTACCCTTCACTGTTCCTGCTTGCAGTTATTGGTGCCTTTTTGCACTTTATGTCCTTGAGGGCATTTACATTGCTGGAAAGCCATGGTTTTGACACTGCATTGTTTTCACGGTTCTAACCTCGCCATAAGAGAGGGACCCGACCACAAATATATATATATATATATATATATATATATATATATATATATGTAAGCAACCCATTAGTATTTTCTGCTACCCTGTTTGGTCCTTTCCTTTTATAGTAGCGCGCGCGTTACTGTGCTCTGTGCCACAGTGGTGACGTGGTGAACAGGAGGTAGTGCAGGCAAAAAAAATGATCTCCCCCTCCGACCTGCTGCATAAGGCGCGCCGACAGAATAGGCCTTGAGCTATGAGAGGCGCACCCAAGGTCCGGGAGCGCCGTCAAGATTTGACACGGAGGATGGAATAGTTCTTTGCCTGCACTACAACTTTTCACCACTTCAACACAGTGGCACAGGGCACGGACACGCGTGTGCGACTGTAACAGGATAGGTTGCGCTACCATAACAGGATAGGTCCCGCTGTTTTTGTTGTCAGTAGTGTATATTCAACTTTGGCATCTGCAGAAAGACACGTTTTCCCATAAAGCCTATCCACGATATATTAATACATAAATAGGATCAGGGCCCATAGACGAAAGATAAGTTCCAGACTGTGAACTGTGAACCAAAATACAAATACCTATTAGTGAAGATCTGCTTTCTTAAGTTGGGTTTGAGAAGGTGATTATGGCCAAACCTACCCAGACCTTTCAGGTTCTTTTGATCCCTTCACCAAGACAGCTGATGTTTCTAAAATGCCCTTACTCAAATGCAGCTGTGTTACCTCAGTTTTCTCCCGTCAGAAGCATCACAGACTACATTCAAACTGGCTTTTTCTGAGACACACATTACATACTGTAACTAACTGAAACTCAACTGCCAGTTACAGATCACCTTATAACATGCTAAATCAGTTTACTCCTTATCAACAGGACACAATTAAACATAAAGTAATCAACATAAGATAATATATTAAATAACTATAAGACATACTGTAAAATCCTGAGCCAAGTCCCACAACCACAAAAATAAGAGTCCAAAGCACTGGTGGTCAGGGGAATCTTTACACTATTCATGTCAAACAATTCATGTCTTACAGGACTGAACAAAACATATGCACAATACTATACATTAGAACTAATTGCAGAACAGTCTCAAACCCACAAATATGCAATTAAAAAAATACTTTTCTAAAATGTTATTTCTGAGTAATATAATCTTGGGACTCAAGGGGTTAATACATATCATGAAACCCACATGGACTAAAACAGATGATCTAATGCATTTTATTGAGTGCTAGATTGCGAGTCTGATCGGCAAATATTACTTATTGCCACTAATGCATACTTATTGCCACTAATGGACACCCAGCATAGGGGTGTTAATTTTAGGTTCCGATGGGGTACTTGAAGTACCCCTTCGGCAGTGGTTAACATTTTCACTGCCTCGGGGGTCCCAATCGGGACCCCCTCATCAAGGGTAAATATTGGGAGCCTGCGGGGGTCCTGATCGGGACCCCTGCAGCATGGGAATTTGTTTAGGGAGCAGGGGGTGTTTAGGGGCCAGAGAGAGGTTTGGGGGCCAGAGCGCTCCTTGGGCTTTGGCCTCATCATGCGAGGGACTTGCAATTTAATAGCAGGATTGGAACTTAACGGGTACGGGCTTGACAGATCAAAGTGTTGCAGGCTGCGAGGTTCCACGCTCCATGTCCCATAGGAATTTTTCGTCCATCCTGTGTTTTAACCTGCAAGTCGTCTGCGGGGAGGTTTACAAGGCTAATTTAATAGCCTTCAGTCCTACTTTTTTAGATACATTTTTTGCTACATTTCAAAACGTAGCCCAAATTTTATGAGGCAGTAAGTAATTTTTTTTTTAAATGTATTAATATTTTTATAAGTTAAACAATATGGACACAATTGGTCCTAAGAACCGGGTCACTGCATGTAGTGCTTTGCAATAAATGTTCAAAATTGTCATAAACAAACACATGGAGCCTTAAATCAATTAGCACATAGTCACTTTAATTAGAATTGTGTGGTAAGTTGCTGCCACATTAAACACACAGATTCTGCACTAAGTCATTTTATTTGGTCCACATACAAAGCATATGTTTGCTATTACGTTATATTTGTTTCCCTATTTCACTTGGGAATTTTTTCTGTTCATTGGAAAAAAATAAAGCAATATATGATATTTGGGTAATTCTGCAATCCTTTGATCCTTTTCACACTAATGTTTTGGTTTGGTTTTTAATTTAGCAGTTGATATTCATTTTATTTAATATTTCAATAAAAGTTAAGTTTTAATTTTATTAAGTTTTTATTATTATATCTTGAGATCAATAAAGGAGGTGTGTCCTACAGAGGGATCTGTTTCTACTTTTTCTTTATTATATATAAATGTATGTAAATATATTTGTATATATCTGGTGTTTAGACTTATACTGAGTCCCAAGATTTCTGATGATGACCCAGTGTGTATAGAGATCAAGTTATCTATTCTTATACTTTACCAGCTGATGACATTTTTCCATGGTATGACCTCTGCACAGATCGACTGGTAATGAAGTTATGGGTAAACCTTTACTCAAAGCAGTAATGCATCGTTAGCATCATTGAAATGTGCAGTAACCTATTCAAAATAATGAGATCGAAATACCATTATATCAGTTGAAGAACAAGTGACTTGGTGACTGGTGTAGTCATGATTAAAGTGTGAGTCAATATACTTCCTGCTATAAAATGGCTAATAATGCTACCAGCCACAATAGATCCATTAAAATACACATTATATATATTTCCCATCCAAGTAGATGTATGTTTACTTCAGCTTCACATTAAAACTCCACAGTTAAAAAGCAAACTCGTTTGCAGGGCTTCATAATGCTAAGATTTACAAATAAAGACAACCAGTAAAAGTAACAAGTTTAAAAAGGAGCACAGAAAAAGAAAAGGAGGGTTGTTTATCTCCTTGTAATAACACCATATAAATCACCTAAATTCTCAGAGTGGAGTGCAATCATTTAACCAGGAAGAAATGTCCATCATCCTTAATGAGCTAATGAGTTCTGAATAAATTATAATGAGAATTATTAACAGTAGGCAACAAGCACCTGTAGAGACTTTTTCAAGTAATATAAACTTGCTATCAATAACTCTTTCCATTTTCCATGAGAAAATATAACAGCAGAGCACCCAATAAGAATGAAAACAAGGGATACACGTGCTATCGACACCATTGTGAATATTTCAATCTGAATATTTAATACTTTTTTACCGACCACAAATATATATATATATATATATATATATATATGTAAATGCACCATTTTAGCAGTTGTAAATAACCAACCCATTAGTATTTTCTGCTACCCTGTTTGGTCCTTTCCTTTTATAGTAGCGCGCACGTTACTGTGCTCTGCGCCACAGTGGTGACGTGGTGAACAGGAGGTAGTGCAGGCAAAAAAATGATCTCCCCCTCCGACCTGCTGCATAAGGCGCGCAGACAGAATAGGCCTTGAGCTATGAGAGGCGCACCCAAGGACCGGGAGCGCCGGGACTACTGTGATTGATCCATAACCCAGGGCCTCGTTCAAATTAGCATTTGTAAGTTACTGTAGCCCGTAATGGAGCCCGTAAGTTATTTTGCTATTCAATTGTTTTTTTTTTGTGAGCCGCAAATGAGCTACATGTTACGGGCTTGAAATCCTTGCGGTTGTTAAAACCAGACCTTACAGGCCATCAAAGCCTTTGATATTTCTCATCTGCAAGAGTTACGATCGCATGGTTTACGGTTTCTGCTTTCGACCCGTAACTTGCGGGCTTGTTCTATTGAGTAATTGTAGCAGAGTGTGAGCCTGCGGGCTTCG
Source organism: Discoglossus pictus (assembly GCA_027410445.1). Classification (NCBI taxonomy): domain Eukaryota; kingdom Metazoa; phylum Chordata; class Amphibia; order Anura; family Alytidae; genus Discoglossus; species Discoglossus pictus. The sequence continues at coordinate 267,140,980 of CM050167.1, read as the reverse complement.
AATTGAATGAGGCTCCCAGATCCCATCACAAAGAACAACGTGGCTTTCAAGTCTTAACCTGACTGACAGTTTTCCTTTTCCATAGGGTATTATTAGCAACAAATGGTGAGATTTCCTGGATACATTTATTTAGACTTCATATCTATCTCTTAATGTAAATAAACATAGATTCTTTAAAGCTGCACCACAGTTTTTGATTTGTACCTGTTTGCCTACTGTAATCCTTTTATGAGGTATCTATTGTTTAAGCAAAACCCTTGACAACTAACTAAATTATTTTCTTTCAATGATTTTTATTAATGGTTTTCATTCGTAAACTTATTAACAGCATTTCGTTTCACAGTACAATGCAAATAAAGTGTTCGCGGAATTAACATTTAAAGTTCCTGAGATATATATTCAGAAATAACAAGATACAAACAAGCGGTATATGCTAGTTATCGTTCAGTTTTTTTGTTTTTTTCAAACATTTTATAAATAATTCTAGTTATAACTGTAATATAGCTGACTCACCCTACAGCAAATATTAAAATCTATTTCCTCCTATCAACCCAAAAAGGTTAGTCAGGAGTATCAACCCAATAAGGCTGTTGGGTAGACACAAATATAAAACAAGTAAACTATTTACATATGAACATAATAAATTAAAAATAAAAATAACATGTTACCATAAAAAAAAGTAAACCAAAATAAACAAGAAAAAAAGGTGAGTTTGGAGATTTAAACATTTCTTTATAAGCATTAATCTGCATTACTCTCAATATAGGAATATTTCACAAATTCTTTTTACCTTGGATTCCAAAGCTCAGGACCACGCCAAGGTCCAGACTGTCTCCTACTTCCCAACCATTGGGGGGGTTGAATTAACTTGAATGATTAATATACAATCTGGAGAAGCTAGCCAGGGTTTTCAAATCTTTTGTAAAAGGTGGAGTGTGCCCAGAAGGATATTTCTTGGATTATTAGGCAAGTCCACCATGAGTGTAAGAAATTACCCTCTTCTTGGCACCCTCTAAAGCAAGCCTTAGTTCTATATTTTTTGTGATTTTATGAATATTTAACAGAGTGAAGTATGCTCTATGCAAAATTTTAATGGAGGTCTCTAAGCGACTGTAGCTCATGGAACCTCGTGAAAGATTAGAGCATGCTTCAGTCCATTTGTTGGGTTCCCACGTTGGCCTAAATCTTCCTCCCACTTAAGCATACAGTAAAATAAGGTTTTTGTTCCCTATCTGGTGTGTTTGAGATTCCAAAGAGAGACCCCAGAATTACTTTAGTCAGTGGGAGGTTTTGGCAGATAACCGAAAGCCAGGATGATCTAGGGTGGGTATGTAATTTGGTAATTGTGGTCACCCAATGTCTGAATTTGAGAAAGTTAAATGATTCTTTTGCGGGAATGTTAAATTCTCTCTGCATCTGTATTGCAGATATTAACATGTCATTCCTGAACCAGGAGCTAAGTCTATTTAACTTGTGATGTGATATGTCCGAGCATGTTAGTTGTAGGCTAGTATTAGAGAAGATTTATGTGAGGGGTGAGGTGTAGTGGACCAGTTGACCCTTGAGATTATTAGATATTTTATACATTTTTGGGGCCAAATAAAGCTATAGGTGGATTTCCAATGTATTTCAAGGTAAGCCTATGTCCAGAGCTTCGTTTTTTTCTAGGTTAAGCTTAAGACCTGAAAAGTTGCTGTACTGTTTGATAGTGGACATTAAGGCTTCTATGAAGGCCTCTGGATCTGTTAATGTGCATAAAACGTCATCTGCGAATAAAGGGCTGCAGGCTTGAAATTCGGCTGTGTTGCAGAGTTTTTAAATTAGAACATGCCACGAGTTACTGGCTTGAGACACAAACACGTAAACCATTTTTCAAACATTGGATACACGGCTGTGAACATGATGGAGCCAATGGCAACAGAGATCGTCACTATTATGTCACTAAAAATTGGAGGATGGATTTTAAAGTCTTGCAGGCTTCAATTATGAGTTACAATCAATAAATATGATATTCCAGTCCATGCAAGTTCCATTATATGTATTAACACATTGATTGCCGGGATCGATATAACACGGAAATTACACATGAAATAAAGTATTTTAAATTGCCGATTTGCAAGCTTGAGAATGTTGTGCTATTAATTCTAATACCTAACATCACTTTCCCATTTATTATATGTACAGTAGTTTGTGTATATTTGCATTTACAGTGCTACGGATTGAACTTTAACCCCCTAGCAGGTCCGCTGTAGTACCTGTTGGCCTCTTGGCTCCATTTGCAGGTTAGGGACTTGAACACCAGGGATTTTGTTGCAATTTAATAGCATGATTGGAACATAACAGTTACGTGCTTGACAGATCAAAGACAGATCAAAGTAGCCTTTTCTCGCCCTTACCCCGCAAGTTGTTGACGGGTTGCTTTACGGGGCCGATTAAATAGCCGTAAGTCATTACGGGCTTTCAACGTTCAGGGAATTTAATAGGGCTGTTAATCTCTGTGTTAAAGTGAATGGCTTGAGCTAAGGGCTCAATAGCCAATGCAAATAGCAAGGGGGGAAAAGGGCATCCCTGTCTAGTGCCTCTTAAAATGGGAATACTAATTTTTTGAAAACCGGGTAGTTTCAAATTCGCTAGGGGGGAATTATAATCCGTTTTTGATAAGTGTATGAACCGACCCCAAAATCCAAACCTTGCTAGAACTGCGTACATAAAATGCCATTCGATTGAATCGAATGCCTTTTCGATGTCAAGTGCAAGAATGCCAATTTGTATCTTAGAGTTTCCAGCCAGGTGTAGGATATTAAGGGTCCTCCTAACGTTGTTTCCAGTTTGTATATATGGTATAAAACCTGTTTGATCTTTATTGATCAGTTCAGGAAGGAACCTAAAGATCCTTTTGGCTATAATTTTGTCTAAAATTTTAACATCTCTGTTCATCAATGAGATTGGGCGATAATTTTTGGCTTTCAAAGGATCCCTGTCAGCTTTAGGAAATAAAATTAGATTTGCCTGATTAATTTCAGGGGGCATGGGATCTCCCTTTAGAATTGTGTTAAAAATGCACAAAGGTGCGAGGTGTGAGATACGAATTTCAGAGAATTTTTTGTAATATGAGTTTGAAAACCCATCAGGCCTAGGTGATTTACCGTTTTTAAGTTCAGAGATTGTTTCCTGAATTAACTCAACTGTGATATCTTTCTTCAAAATATGTAAGTTAGAAGGAGTAATAAAGGGAAGATCTAACAAAATTAAATATGATTGAAGGGCTAGTTCTGAGGGTTCAATTTAATTTTTGATAAATATTAAAGATGATTTTCCGGATTTCATTGTGGCTAATTGTTATAAGAGCATAGGGAATTCTTATTTGGGTGATTCTATACTTACCTTTTTTATTTTATGCCTAAAAAAGTTTTAGGTTTGTTTTTTGATTTTGTTTTTCAAGTAATTCAAGTTGCTTGGTTAAATCCTGTTATTTTTGACGGATCTGTTTCCTATGACTAGAGGCTAGTTTGATAAAGGTACTTCTGATATAAGCTTTGTGAGTCACCCAGACCCATCCTACTCCTACATCATGAGAGATGTCAGCATCAAAGTAAGTTTTTATGTAATGTGGCTTGTAAAGGCAGGGTTGGATAATAGAAGGTTGTTCAATTTCCATAAGTAGGGTGGAGACAGATTAGAGCCTGAAATTAGGTTTATTTGGACAACCGCATGGTCACACCATGTATAAGGAATAATTTTAGCCCTAGAGGAGTTGACAAAAAGTGGGGAACTTATAAGGACCACCAGGCATCAACTAGGTCCAAGCTATGTAATTATCTAGGAATCTGGTTAAGCTTGTTTGAGAAGCGATTATTTGTTGAGTTTCTAGATCTATCTAGATCTGGTTTAAAGGGTTCAGACTCCGGATCCATCTCCTCTTCCCACCAACCTTCGAAGGCACCTCCAATGCCTACAGTCTCTAAATCCTGGCTTTCAATAAATCTTAGTATCTTAATTAATGAATTGTGGGGAGAAGTAGTAGGAGAGTAAATTGATATCAATGAAAGGTTGGATCCTAAAATTGTCTCTGACAGTATAACATAATTACCTTCATTGTCTGCCTTTCTAGACTCAAGCTTAAATGGAAAATTCTTGTGTAGGATAATTGCTGTAGCTGCTTTTTTAGAAGGGGGGTTTGTTGAATAAAAAGTAGGATATTCCTTGTGTAGGAATTTGGGTATGTTGCTATGGAAAAAGTGCATTTCTTGGAGGAACAGTACGGAAGGTTTGTAAGCTTTATAGTAAATAAATGCTTTCCTCCTCTTAAATTGTGAATTGAACCTTTTGACATTATGTGTTAAAAATGTAAAGTCAGAGACTGTCATTGTTGGTTGTAATTGGATGAGGTGGTGTAGGCTTCTATCTTACCTCCATCGAAGGTTGGTGGGAAGAGGAGACGGATCCGGAGTCTGAACCCTCTAAGGCAGGTCTTCGAGGGGGTGGTGTGTCAGAAAAAAGGGGTAATAATATAGGGAAAAGGTTTAACAATGCATAAAACTAGGGTAACACAACAATTTGAATATAACAAAACCTCCTAAACCATGTCTTAGCATCGGTAAGGTCAGGGGAGGGAAAATGGCAAGCCATTTCCAGACAAGTCCCCTGTAAGGAGGGTTATACTAAAAAAACAACACCAAAATAGAAAAAAAAAAGAAAGAAAGAGTAAAAGAAAAACAGATAAAATAGCTACCTGTTTAGGGAGTTCTCCCTGTGTTGGGATTTAGGTAAATTGGACAGGGATAGCTATTATCCTGCTAGAATTAAGCTAACTTTTTAGGCTTATTGGCTATTCTAGTAAGGTACTACTACAACTCACTGTGCTGGGAATAACAACTGGTATTTTTAAACAGTTATGTCTTTATTACAAAGATAGATATAGCATGGAGTCTACAAAGTTAAGTCACCTGTATGCATATTTTAACTTTCTAATCTTATTTTGCGGACTTCTGTGAGAGGTATAATAAACTTTAGTTTTGTCCTGTGATACAAGTTTCTTTTGTTACATTTTTTTTTATATTTTTTTAAATTACTAAACCTGTTAACTTAGGGTACTACCTTATCTCAGATTAGAAACCAATGTAAGTTAAAGAGTATATACAGTATACTGTATATATCAGTTTGACAAAAACAATCATTAAGAGCAGAAATATATTAGAAGCTTTTAAGTCCAGAAGTGCCATCAAAAGGCTTACAGATCTCATCAGTCTATATGTATGTACTTAGTGAAGACAAATTATGATGTAGGTTCCTGAGATGTTGTGGGACTGGATACAGGAGCACATAGATATTGATCCTTGGACAGTATAGGGAGCTGTGATTTCCTGTTCTTAGAGACAACTGTCCATTGTCTGCTCGGGGTACTGTTGTTTGGAGGGCTTTGTTGTTCAACTCCAACATCCTCAGGAATAAGGCCACGTTTTTTAAAGGTTCTAGACATTCGTCTATCGAGTACAAAGAGTACTGAGTTCCTTTAAATTGAAAGGAAAAATCAAATGGAAAGTACCATCTATATTTCATATTACGATTGATCAGCATTGCTTAGGCAGTTTTTATTCTACAAGCCATCCTTCTAAAAAAAGTCTCTGGTTTGTTGTTTTTGGAAATGGACTATGAAGTTCTTAGGAAGGTCTTGATTCTTTGCTCCACCTAAGGCTCTATGAACTCGCTCAATATCCCAATTGTGTTCTGAATAGATGTATAGAATGTAGTTTATTGTTTCATTAAGATACTGGGTTAGATCAGTTACAGCTTTAGGTATACCCTTGATCCTGATATTATACCTCCTAGGGCAGTTTTGAAGATCCTCCAATTTATCTTCAAGAAAGGTAATGCATAATGGGTTTTGAGTGATCTCCATTCGTTCTCTTTCCTGAGCCTCAATTACTTGAAGTCTCCTCTAAGAGGTTTATGCACTGTCCAAGAGCAGATATATCTATTTGCAAAGCTGTGGCAGTTTTGGAGATTTTGGCCTGAAGCAAAGCTTCAGTTTTGGCCAGTGTATTGTCCATCAAGTCCACATTTTGTTGAGCAGTTGCCAGAGTGCCCTCCATGTCAGAGCAATCTGATTAGCCCGAGTCAGTGGGGCAGGTTTGGATTTGGAGTGTTTGAGATAGTCAGAGATTTTTTTCGAACCTGCATTCCTTTTTGATTTGCTCATCTTGGAAGATTACAGTTTGTTGACCTGCCTTGTAACTGTTGTTCTAATGAAAGGTGATTTTGGTTAGTAACCAGACTTGGTTGGGGGTTATGGTGATCTCAATGCAGGGATCTGGATGCCACAGCAGGCCCTGGTCCTCACGCACCGCCTAGGGAGCTCCGTCATTGAGTTGCACCTCTCCTGGTCCCAGTGAATCTTGGAAGACTCCAGATCTCGGTCGTTAATCCTCTGCCCCTGGTGTGTGGTCTCCCCAATGTTGTAAGTCTGCGCTGACCTCAGCCAAAGATGAGTGGGGATCCCGCCAACAATTCAGGTGGGTCTCGGTTAGGAAGGAGGTAGGTCAGATCACTTGCGCAGAGTAGGCCACGTCCTAGGCCTCAGGCTCTGGACCCCCGATATTTGGGGTTTTGGTATTGTTCTGCGCAGATGAGCTTCAGGAGAGTGATGGGGGTAGTTGAAATAGTTTTGGAGGTTAAATTATTCACTTTATATGTACAACAAGTGCTAGCAGGCACAGAGCACCAAACAAGTGCGACTGCTCAGGACCGGCCCCCAACTACATTTTTTAACACTGGCTTCATATCATGAGCTTAAATTGTATGTTGGATTCAACTGTGGTAAACTTAATATAGTGCATTAATGGATTGTATATCACTTTAATCTAATTTCATTTACATGTGTTATATTTGAGTGTTTCAATTACTCTTGGTTAACATTGCAATATGTCAAAGTATCTAAAGGACCTTAGGGATTATGCATTTTAGTAAATTCAAGGCTAATAAACTGCAATTAAGTTCAACTGTGCCTTTATTTACATAAACATGAAAAGCTTTATATGTATTTAATTACATTTGCTGTTAAAATTATAATTATTATTTGTTGTTTAGCATTCTTTATAGGTGGTCAGTAACTGCTACTTTCACGCTGAAAATCTTTAATGTGTTCTTTGTCTCTCAATAATAACTTGGCTAAATGATTATAGCATTGTGTGGAATTAGAGTCCTCTGAATAACCTGTCATGCGCTGGATCTCAGATTACAATGTGGAAAGCACCCCATTGTATAAAAAAATGCTAAACTGACTGCTTCCTGCAACATGAGAGGGTGCAGAATGGCAGCTGAATGGGGCCTTCACTATGGCCACCGCCACAGCACTGATCCAAACATGCACGTGGCAATGCTGAGTTTCCATTTTTGTACTACTTATTTCATGGCTGTTGCCAAGAACATTTTAATAACTGTGATCTTTCTCAGAACACTAGGATATGTAATCTTGTATCATTTCTATCAGCTTTAATAAAGTATGTTTTCAAATATGTAACTGCATAATATGACAGCGTTAGATATACCCTAGTAAGCCATTTGTCCCCATTATCAGGCTAGCCTCTCAATCAGACAACAGCAGTGACAACAGACAGTTGTTCAAAATAAGTGTAAAATTATCAAAAATAACACAGCCCAATATCTTTGAAGACACTCTAGAAATGCTTAAGTTTAAAAGCAAGAAAGGACAAAATACTAGGTTATGCAGCTTGAATTCATAGAACAGTGAGTAGAATAATACTAAAACATATATGAGGAAAAATACAAATCAAAACAAACATTTTCATTTTATTTGCACCTTGATGTGTCAATCTATGTAAATTGACTTGTGCTCAGAAAACTATACTTAATACCCATGTAGGCTATGTAAATACATAATGAAAAAAATTGACAAGTTTGGATACATCCATAAAATTAAAACCTGATAAAATTGTAAAAAGAGTGGGAGTTATTTACTATTTAAAATATATGCAGGAAAAACTAAGAGACAGACGAGTAGAAGAATGTTACAACATATTAACAATATCCTCAATGACAAAAACAAGCGAAAATTAGCCAATCATCTCAAAAAAAAAAAAAAAAAGAAATTCCTTCCTGACCCTAGATACTGGCGATTGGATTCCTGCCTGGACCAATATGCTCTCTCTAATTAACCAGGATAACCCTGAATGCCCTTTTTAATAAAAAATATGTCCATTCCATTTTAATGTTATCTATCGAATCCACTGTCACCACCTCCTTTGGTAGAGAATTCCACACATTAACCACCCTTACTGTGAAGAATTATTTTCTTTCTTTAAGGTGAAATCTTTTTACTTCTTTATACTTTTAACCTCAAAGGATGCCCTCTTATCATTTGAAAACCTCTTGGCACAAAAAGCTCACTTGACAAAGCTTTATACTGACCCTGGATGTATTAATATAAGGTAATCATATCTTATTTAGATGCCTTTTTTCTAGAGAAAATATGTTTAATTTGGTTAGTCTTTCTTCATAACTTAGCCCATTCATTATCTGATTTAATTACCTTGCATAACTGTGTCATCAGCAAAAAGGAGGTGACATAATATATTACACAGGAAGGAATGCCATTGGATTTACCTACTACATTTCATTAAGACATTGTGTTTAAATGATCAAAATAACTAGAGTGAATGATTATACTATAAATTGCATTAAATTAAATATTTTTAATCATATTGTAATTATTACAATCATTTTGTCATATGGATCACAATATTACCTGGTATGCTCAAAATATATTTTCATCAATGATTATATCATTTTCGCATAAAAAATGTGTAGTCATTCAGTTGTGTTTGACTCTCCGTGACCTCATGAATAGCAACATGCCAGGCACAATCATTATGCGATTTGTCTGTCCTCTCTACTATGACCTGCCCATCCTGGGTGACCCTACATGGTATAGCTCACAACTTCATTGAAGTACCCAAGCCCTTTCACCACATCAAGGTAGCGATCCAGAATGGGAGTATAAATATACTTTATATTTATTTTTATTTTATCTATATTTTTATTTATTAAGGATATCTTATTAAATATAACACACATCACATGGTTATTCCAAACAAAATGCAAGGATCAGAGGGGTAAGTGTGGCCATATAAAGTAAGTCACTATACATTTGTTGTTTAGTCATTCAGTCGTGTCTTACGTTTCCTGATCCTATGGACCTCAGCATACCAGGTACATCTTTCAGTCACTGCCATTCTGAGCTTCGTCAAGTGCATGTTCATTGCTTCAATGACCTCATCTATCCATCACCACCTCTGTTGTCCTCTTCTTCGTTTACCTTCAATATTTCCCATCGTCTTTAGGGAATCCTACTGTCTCATGATATGACCAAAATATTTGAGCTTCAGTCTCATGATCCAGTGAACAGTTTGTCTTGATTTCCTGATTTATTGGATCTTCTTTCAGTCCAAGGGACTCTAAGTAGTTTTCCCAACACCACAATTCAAAGGCATCGATTCTACGGCACTCAGACTTCTTTATTCTTTCAGCTCTAACATAGTTACATAACACAAGTGTCTTGGGCCCTCATTCAATTGCACTTTGGCCAATTGAATAGGGTCCTAAATAAGCACATAACATATTTTTTTTATAGAAGTTTTTAGTTAGTAAACATCTATCCAAAAGCAAGGTTTTCACTAACTAAACACTTCTTTAAAAAAATATGTTATGTGCTTATTTAGGACCCTATTCAATTGGCCAAATCGCAATTGAATGAGGGCCTTGGTTTTTAGGCCTGTTCCTGGGGTTATTTTGGGCTCTGATTCAGAAAATTGCATTGGATAAACCACATCAGCTCTAGTTTTTTAGATATAGATATGGGATAGTAAAGCCAAACATGAACATTGGGCAAGAAAAGATTGGCCTCCAAGGGAATATATATTGGTTGGAGGACAAAATGTAATCAGTGAATCTTTGGTTTAAAATACAGGAGAGGATAATCTATTGGCACAAATCAGTACATTTATTTTCTTTCTATGATTAAGATGGAGATTCATTAGGCTGGCGAGAGTCTGATGAATCTCCAATCATCAAGAAATAGAAGAATATAATGTATCTTAGAGATTTTTAGAAAGAGCGAAAGGAAAGAAGGATCGAAATGTATATAAATTAATCCACTGTTCTCAAAGCTACCATATGTAACAAAAAGATTTATGGAATTTGAAAATGTGTGTGTCTTGTAGGGAAAATAAGATTACGCTCTTAACTGCATAGAGTATAAATTATAGAAATTTGAAACTTAATCAAATTACTAAATTGGAATTTATTTATTCTATTTTTCATTTGAAAAGTTAATGATCATATTGCTAATTTTTCTTTTACGGCATGAGGGCCATCTGAGAAATGGATAAATATATGAAAAGACGTTGGAGCCTCCACCTTCCGCAAATGCGCACCCTTGTGACCAAACACTTAATGTGCTTTTAAAGTTGGTGGGAACCATGTTTAAGTGTTCATCCTGACCGAATCCTCTTTTTTGGGGGGTCTACAAGATTAGAACTTTCTCTGTATACAAGGAATTACTTGCCCATTTCACACCGGTTTATAAGTATTATGCCATAGAAGCTCTCTTTTGTGCCTTTCAGGTAGGTGATAGTCCTGCTTGCGTGGTTATTATACCCCAGTTCTATTAGATATTGTCCATGTTTACAATTCTGTCTGCGGCTTCACAGATGGGGAAGGAATCAGAAGGAAAAGGGTAAAGGAAAAATGGATTGGTTAACCTAGATAGATTTGTAATTCCCTAATAAGCTAAATGTGATAAACAGGAAACTATATTTATTGAATGTTTGATAGATCATTTTTGATTAGCTGATATATGGCGATTAATACATTCTATTGAGAAAAACTTTATTCAATATTTTAAATTTTACAAATCTTGCTCACTCATTGAGTTTTCTTTTAATATTAATATTTTATATTTAGTACAAATGGTCTGACACAGCTAAATTAAAATATAATTGCTTTAGATTAAGCACTGGTGTAGTTAAAACTGAAATCTCTTTGAAAAATATGGAGTATATAGAACTCTAAAAGAAAAGAAAAGGGAGAGAAGAGAATTGGGAGAATTCTAATATCACATATAATAGTTGTCAAACTACGAATCGTCGCCACGCTTTGCGAGCTTGCGAAGCGAGCTCGCAAGAACTGCGTCCCTCGCAAAGCGAGGGATGCAGTTTAGTCTCAAGGGTCTGCATTTGCGGAAGGTGGAGGCTCCAACGTCAGCTGCAATGAGCTGAAGGCTCATAGCAGGCCGCAAATCGCGAGGGGCCGCATTTGCGGAGGTGGAGGCTCAAAGGCGCCTCACACGTGGTTATAAACACCCACACAAGCGGCACCAATGTTGAAGAAATGGCAGGGTCCTAAAATAATAGAAGTGATAGGAAAAGCAACATTCAAAAAGATAATAAAGAATTGAAAGAACAGAGAGAGATCAAACAACTAGATATTTCACTGGATATTACTTCTGAAAATAGAAGAGACCATAAACTGGCTCAATCCATTGTACAACAAATATCAATAACATTTATGCCATTAATAGAAAATCTGCAGAGAGGTGTTGATTCTATTAAAGAAGAATTTAATATGATGATCAAAGAATAGATCAAACAGAACAAAGAATATCTGATGGGAGGGTAGAGCAAGAAAAACAAATAAAATATTTATCAGAACAAAATTAGATTTTACAAATTAAATTGGACGATATGGAAAATAGAAGCAGACAGAATAATTTGAGAATTGTCGGACTACCAGAATCTGTTAATAGATGAATTGGTCCATTTAGTGCATAACACTACTAAATCGGATATAACACAAAATAGGGAAAAATGTAGGATAATAACTTTAATAAAGTGTAGGACAGCAACAAATAAAAATAGTTAAAAAGAGGGGAGTTAAAAACAGACTTATAGATTCCTTTTCTGACTGTTATTATTCTTATTTCCACTCATAATAATAAAAATAATAATAATAATAATAAAGTGTGAATTAACAGTCTTAGTAAGGTCGGGTGGGTATCCAGAATACTAAAGTAGTCTTGCCATAATATACATCTAAATAATCTTTACAGGTTCAGGGGTATATTTCTGTTAAATAAAGGTGATTGAAATTCTGGCGTGAAAGCACTTTATGTGCTTTTAATGTTGGTGGGGACCATGTTTAAGTGTTCATGCTGACCGAATCCTCTTTTTTGGGGGGTCTACAAGATCAGAACTTACTCTGTATACAAGGTATTACTTGCCCATTTCACACCGGTTTATAAGTATTATGCCATAGAAGCACTCTTTTGTGCCTTTCAGGTAGGTGATAGTCCTGCTTGCGTGGTTATTATACCCCAGTTCTATTAGATATTGTCCATGTTTACAATTCTGTCTGCGGCTTCACAGATGGGGAAGGAATCAGAAGGAAAAGGGTAAAGGAAAAATGGATTGGTTAACCTAGATAGATTTGTAATTCCCTAATAAGCTAAATGTGATAAACAGGAAACTATGGGCCCTATTAAATTCTCCCTCGTAGTTCTCTCGGTGCTCGCAAAAGGCAGTTTTCCTGCTGTTTGCGAGAACCGAATCTCTCGCAGCCTGCTTTACGATATGACTGCGAGAAAATGGCCGAGAATAGGCTCCGAGAGAGCTACGTAGCCTTAAATCTATGCACGAGTCTCGCATATCGTAAGAATCCCTACGTGGACAAAAAGTCCACGCAAGGGATCCGAAAGCCTCTACGTGCTGCCTCGGAACAGCCCGAGACAGCAGCGTGAGGCTCCCCCCTGCACCCTATACACATCCCCATGCTGCAGGGGTCTCTATCAGGACCCCTGCAGCACCCCCACATTAACCCCTTGCAGCGGGGGTCCCCGATCTGCATAGATCAGGCCCCCCGCTGCATTTAAAACTTTTAAATTCCCCGCCGCGGCTCCTTAAAGGGACCGCGGCACACTATTAGCCAATCCCGGCCGCGGCACTTAAAATTAACCCCCCTCTATGCTGGGGGTCCCCATCGGGACCCCCGAAGTGTCCCCACATAAACCCATTGCAGGGGGGGGTCCCCGATCTGCATAGATCAGGCCCCCCGCTGCATTTAAAACTTTTAAATTCCCCGCCGCGGCTCCTTAAAGGGACCGCGGCACACTATTAGCCAATCCCGGCCGCGGCACTTAAAATTAACCCCCCTCTATGCTGGGGGTCCCCATCGGGACCCCCGAAGTGTCCCCACATAAACCCATTGCAGGGGGGGTCCCCGATCTGCATAGATCAGGCCCCCCGCTGCATTTAAAACTTTTAAATTCCCCGCCGCGGCTCCTTAAAGGGACCGCGGCACACTATTAGCCAATCCCGGCCGCGGCACTTAAAATTAACCCCCCCTCTATGCTGGGGGTCCCCATCGGGACCCCCGAAGTGTCCCCATATAAACCCCCTGCAGCGGGGGGCCCCGATCGGCACCGATCGTGACCCTGCTGCAATTCAATTTTAAATTTCCCGCCTCGCGGGTCCTCAAAGGACCGTAAAGGTCCTGAAAGGACTCGCACTAAAAATAATAACCCCAGGCAACTATAATTACCCCATTAACTCATGATGGTCAATCCAGACCACCATAAGGCCTAAATTAACCCATTAACTCATGGTGGTCAATCCAGACCACCATAAGACCTAAATTAACCCATTAACTCATGATGGTCAATACAGACCAGCATAAGGCCTAAATTAACCCATTAACTCATGATGGTCAATACAGACCAGCATAAGGCCTAAATTAACCCATTAACTCATGATGGTCAATACAGACCACCATAAGACCTAAATTAACCCATTAACTCATGATGGTCAATCCAGACCACCATAAGGCCTAAATTAACCCATTAACTCATGATGGTCAATACAGACCAGCATAAGGCCTAAATTAACCCATTAACTCATGATGGTCAATACAGACCACCATAAGACCTAAATTAACCCATTAACTCATGATGGTCAATCCAGACCACCATAAGACCTAAATTAACCCATTAACTCATGATGGTCAATCCAGACCACCATAAGACCTAAATTAACCCATTAACTCATGATGGTCAATCCAGACCACCATAAGGCCTAAATTAACCCATTAACTCATGATGGTCAATACAGACCACCATAAGGCCTAAATTAACCCATTAACTCATGATGGTCAATACAGACCAGCATAAGGCCTAAATTAACCCATTAACTCATGATGGTCAATACAGACCACCATAAGGCCTAAATTAACCCATTAACTCATGATGGTCAATACAGACCAGCATAAGGCCTAAATTAACCCATTAACTCATGATGGTCAATCCAGACCACCATAAGGCCTAAATTAACCCATTAACTCATGATGGTCAATCCAGACCACCATAAGGCCTAAATTAACCCATTAACTCATGATGGTCAATACAGACCACCATAAGGCCTAAATTAACCCATTAACTCATGATGGTCAATACAGACCAGCATAAGGCCTAAATTAACCCATTAACTCATGATGGTCAATACAGACCACCATAAGGCCTAAATTAACCCATTAACTCATGATGGTCAATACAGACCAGCATAAGGCCTAAATTAACCCATTAACTCATGATGGTCAATCCAGACCACCATAAGGCCTAAATTAACCCATTAACTCATGATGGTCAATACAGACCACCATAAGGCCTAAATTAACCCATTAACTCATGATGGTCAATACAGACCACCATAAGGCCTAAATTAACCCATTAACTCATGATGGTCAATACAGACCAGCATAAGGCCTAAATTAACCCATTAACTCATGATGGTCAATACAGACCACCATAAGGCCTAAATTAACCCATTAACTCATGATGGTCAATACAGACCAGCATAAGGCCTAAATTAACCCATTAACTCATGATGGTCAATACAGACCACCATAAGGCCTAAATTAACCCATTAACTCATGATGGTCAATACAGACCAGCATAAGGCCTAAATTAACCCATTAACTCATGATGGTCAATACAGACCAGCATAAGGCTCTATTTAACCCCCATCAGTCCCATAAGGGTATATTATTACCATTATGGGCCTGTTACAACCCAACATTAACCACATAAGTGCCATGATGGTCCTCAAGGACCATCATGACACTAACTACAAACACTACACTATAACCCCCAATAAACCATTTAATCTAAACTAACCCCCCTCTACACTAATCTATTAACACTTACACTACCTACCTACACTACCTACCCCCTAATAAACCTCCCCAACACTCTAATTTCAAAAAACAAAAAACCTACAGTACAAAAAACAAAAAAACCTACAGTACAGAAAACAAAAAAAAATTACACACCTGAAAAGGAAAGACAGATAAACACAATACAATAATACATATAATACATTACATACATTACATACAATACATGACATTACATATAATATATTAAATATAATATATTAAATATAATATATTACATATAATACATTACATACATTACATACAATACATGACATTACATATAATATATTAAATATAATATATTAAATATAATATATTACATATAATATATTACATACATTACATACAATACATGACATTACATATAATATATTAAATATAATATATTAAATATAATATATTACATATAATATATTACATATAGTCCTAATCAAATACCCCCTATCTATCTAACATACAATCTATTTAATTTAAAATAAATCCTAACTATATCAAATACATCCCCCTATCTATCTAATATACAAAAAATCCTAACTACATACACAGACCCTTATTCTAAAATAAAATAAAATAATTACAGTCCTAACTACATACACAGACCCTAATTCTAAGCTAAAATCAATAAATTAAGACCACTTACCTTTAAGATGTTGCTTCAGATCACTAACCTATGGGTCAAACAAAAAAAAAAATTAGTACAAAACATTAACATCAAATAAATAAACATTCTATACATTCTACATATTCAACTCACCTTTACAGCATGTCCAGTCACTGTTAAGCTCTTCCGGCGCGGCCCTGTTAAAAAAAAAAAACACAATACATGAATACATGAATACAATATATAAACAATAAATAAAATACACAAATAAACATCTAAATATACATTTAACTTACCTCCCCGCGATGTCCCCGGCCTTCTCTCCTTCAGCCCCGGCTGGGCCGCGGAACCATCCGCGCTCTAAAAAAAAAAAAAGAAAAAAAACTAACGGAGGTCTGCACTGGCAGACCTCCCCGACGCTACTGAACCTCCCGGAGTCGTTTCCGGGAGGAAATTGGCATTGGCGGCTTGTGATTGGCTGAAAAAGCTGTCTATCAATTTCAGCCAATCAAAAGTCGTCAATGTGTGAGCCAATCAGGATGGATACACCCCAATATCCCACCCTGATTGGCTAAAACACTTGTCTATCTTTATGGGAACCAATCACAACGCTCAGATGCCTTCAGCCAATCACTATGGGATACACCCCCACGGAGTGATTGGTAGAAGACATCTGCGCATCCTGATTGGCTCCTACATTGACGACTTTTGATTGGCTGACAGCTTTTTCAGCCAATCACAAGCCGCCAATGCCAATTTCCTCCCGGAAACGACTCCGGGAGGTTCAGTAGCGTCGGGGAGGTCTGCCAGTGCAGACCTCCGTTAGTTTTTTTTTTATTTTTTTTTAGAGCGCGGATGGTTCCGCGGCCCAGCCGGGGCTGAAGGAGAGAAGGCCGGGGACATCGCGGGGAGGTAAGTTAAATGTATATTTAGATGTTTATTTGTGTATTTTATTTATTGTTTATATATTGTATTCATGTATTCATGTATTGTGTTTTTTTTTTTTAACAGGGCCGCGCCGGAAGAGCTTAACAGTGACTGGACATGCTGTAAAGGTGAGTTGAATATGTAGAATGTATAGAATGTTTATTTATTTGATGTTAATGTTTTGTACTAATTTTTTTTTTTGTTTGACCCATAGGTTAGTGATCTGAAGCAACATCTTAAAGGTAAGTGGTCTTAATTTATTGATTTTAGCTTAGAATTAGGGTCTGTGTATGTAGTTAGGACTGTAATTATTTTATTTTATTTTAGAATAAGGGTCTGTGTATGTAGTTAGGATTTTTTGTATATTAGATAGATAGGGGGATGTATTTGATATAGTTAGGATTTATTTTAAATTAAATAGATTGTATGTTAGATAGATAGGGGGTATTTGATTAGGACTATATGTAATATATTATATGTAATATATTATATTTAATATATTATATTTAATATATTATATTTAATATATTATATGTAATGTCATGTATTGTATGTAATGTATGTAATGTATTATATGTAATATATTATATTTAATATATTATATTTAATATATTATATGTAATGTCATGTATTGTATGTAATGTATGTAATGTATTATATGTAATATATTATATTTAATATATTATATTTAATATATTATGTAATGTCATGTATTGTATGTAATGTATGTAATGTATTATATGTAAAATATTATATTTAATATATTATATTTAATATATTATATGTAATGTCATGTATTGTATGTAATGTATGTAATGTATTATATGTATTATTGTATTGTGTTTATCTGTCTTTCCTTTTCAGGTGTGTAATTTTTTTTATTTTCTGTCGTGGGGGGGTGGGGTTGTAATGTATTTTTTTGTTTTCTGTAGTGGGGGGTGGGGTTGTAATTTTTATTTTTTCTGTACTGTAGGTTTTTTTGTTTTTGTACTGTAGGTTTTTTGTTTTCTGTGCTGTAGGTTTATTGTTTTTTGTAATTAGAGTGTTGGGGAGGTTTATTAGGGGGTAGGTAGTGTAGGTAGGTAGTGTAAGTGTTAAAAGATTAGTGTAGAGGGGGGTTAGTTTAGATTAAATGGTTTATTGGGGGTTATAGTGTAGTGTTTGTAGTTAGTGTCATGATGGTCCTTGAGGACCATCATGGCACTTATGTGGTTAATGTTGGGTTGTAACAGGCCCATAATGGTAATAATATACCCTTATGGGACTGATGGGGTTAAATAGAGCCTTATGGTGGTCTGTATTGACCACCATGAGTTAATGGGTTAATTTAGGCCTTATGGTGGTCTGGATTGACCATCATTACTTAATGGGTTAATTTAGGCCTTATGGTGGTCTGTATTGACCACCATGAGTTAATGGGTTAATTTAGGCCTTATGGTGGTCTGGATTGACCATCATTACTTAATGGGTTAATTTAGGCCTTATGGTGGTCTGTATTGACCACCATGAGTTAATGGGTTAATTTAGGCCTTATGGTGGTCTGGATTGACCATCATTACTTAATGGGTTAATTTAGGCCTTATGGTGGTCTGGATTGACCACCATGAGTTAATGGGTTAATTTAGGCCTTATGGTGGTCTGGATTGACCATCATGAGTTAATGGGGTAATTATAGTTGCCTGGGGTTAATATTTTTAGTGCGAGTCCTTTCAGGACCTTTACGGTCCTTTGAGGACCCGCGAGGCGGGAAATTTAAAATTGAATTGCAGCAGGGTCACGATCGGTGCCGATCGGGGCCCCCCGCTGCAGGGGGTTTATATGGGGACACTTCGGGGGTCCCGATGGGGACCCCCAGCATAGAGGGGGGTTAATTTAAGTGCCGCGGCCGGGATTGGGTAATAGTGTGCCGCGGCCCCTTTAAGGAGCCGCGGCGGGGAATTTAAAAGTTTTAAATGCTGCGGGGGGCCTGATCTATGCAGATCGGGGACCCCCCCCTGCAATGGGTTTATGTGGGGACACTTTGGGGGTCCCCATCGGGACCCCCAGCATAGAGGGGGGTTAATTTTAAGTGCCGCGGCCGGGATTGGGTAATAGTGTGCCGCGGCCCCTTTAAGGAGCCGCGGCGGGGAATTTAAAAGTTTTAAATGCTGCGGGGGGCCTGATCTATGCAGATCGGGGACCCCCCCCTGCAATGGGTTTATGTGGGGACACTTCGGGGGTCCCGATGGGGACCCCCAGCAGAGAGGGGGGTTAATTTTAAGTGCCGCGGCCGGGATTGGGTAATAGTGTGCCGCGGCCCCTTTAAGGAGCCGCGGCGGGGAATTTAAAAGTTTTAAATGCTGCGGGGGGCCTGATCTATGCAGATCGGGGACCCCCCCCTGCAATGGGTTTATGTGGGGACACTTCGGGGGTCCCGATGGGGACCCCCAGCATAGAGGGGGGTTAATTTTAAGTGCCGCGGCCGGGATTGGGTAATAGTGTGCCGCGGCCCCTTTAAGGAGCCGCGGCGGGGAATTTAAAAGTTTTAAATGCAGCGGGGGCCTGATCAGTGCCGATCGGGGACCCCCGCTGCAAGGGGTTAATGTGTGGGGGCTGCGGGGGTTCCTATGGACCCCTGCAGCAAGGTGTTCATGTGAGGACACTTCGGGGGTCCCGACAGGGACCCCCGCATTGAGGGGGGGTTCATTTTAGGTGCCTGGGGGGGGTTTGGAGTACCCCCCACGGCAATGCTTATGTGGGGGACTGCCGCGGAGGTCCCTTTTAGGACCCCCCGCAGCACTTGATGAGGAGTGGGAGCCTGCGATATCATCTCGCAGGCTGTCACTCCTCATGTACATTTACGCAGTGTAGATACGTACGGCCCTGCTGCGTAGCTCACACGTTGCTCGCAGCAGGGCTAATTTAATAGCATTGTAAGTTAGAGAAACTTTGCAGTACGTAGGGCTTAAGTAGAAGCCTCTTATTTACGAGGCTGGAATTTAATAGGGCCCTATATTTATTGAATGATTGATAGATCATTTTTGATTAGCTGATATATGGCGATTAATACATTCTATTGAGAAAAACTTTATTCAATATTTTAAATTTTACAAATCTTGCTTACTCATTGAGTTTTATTTTAATATTAATATTTTATATTTATCATATATATATATATATATATATATTTAGTATATATATATACATATATATATGTATATTTAGTATATAATATTTCGTTTGGTCACAAGGGTCCTCATTTGTGGAGGCTCCAACATCAGCTGCAATGAGCTGAAGGCGAGGGGCCGCATTTGCGGAGGTGGAGGCTCAAAGGTGCCTCACACGCGGTTACAAACACCCACACAAATGGCACCATTACGACCTCGCAAACCGGGCGCACCTACAAACAGTCAAAACACAATAAATACCCACTAAAAATACATAAAAAGCTTACCCACAGCAAGGGGGGCACTCAGGACCTCTTAAAGTGAAGTTACACCACCATTTAAGTCCAAATTCCCGAGTTCAGACACACGAAAATCCCCTAAGCAAGAGAAAAAATGGCTGTATATTAGATATATAGGATATATTGTATATTAGATAGGGGTGTATTGTATTGTATTTCATTTTATTTATATTGTATGTATTTGTATTGTATGTATTTCCTTTTTAGGTGTGTAATTGTTTTTTTTCTGTAGTGGGGGGGTTGTAATGTATTTTGTTATTTTCTGTAATGTTCCTTTTTTTATTTTTTGTGACTTAGGTTTTTTTATTTTCTGTAATATACATTTTTTATTTTTTGTGATTTAGGTTATTTTATTTTATGTAATGTACATTTTTTGTTGACTTTAGTTTTTTTGATTTCTGTAATTACAGTGGTGGGGAGGCGGTTATTAGGGGGTAGGTAGGTAGCGTAGGTGTTAATAGGTTAGTTTAGAGGGTGTTTAGTTGATATTTAATGTTTTATTGGGGAGGGTATAGTGCAGTGTAGTGTTTATACTTAGTGTCATGATGGTCCTTGAGGACCGTCATGGCACTTATGTGGTTAATGTTGGGTTGTAACAGGCCGATAATGGTCATAATATACCCTTGTGGGACTGATGGGGTTAAACAGAGGCTTATGAGGGTCTGGATAGACCCCCATAAGTGACCGGGTTAAAATGGTGTAGTGCTTACACTTTGGGTCATGAGGGTCCTGGATGACCCTCATGCCACTTATAGTGTTATTACATGCGTTCATTACTGTGTTATAGGGGTCTATATAGTTGAGGCACACAGTACACGCACATTGTGTGGCAAACAGCATTTCAACACTTTCTTTTATTTACCGTCATTTTTTGACGGGCAAGTCGCTAGTTAATTATAGTTAACATAAATTCACTTTAGTAGTATTGTAAGCTATATAAGATGTGTTCAGGGGAGATATTATCACTTACATAATTTTAAATTAAAAAATCATTAAGAAAGGAGATAATAGAGTTCACATAAGTCTTATAATAAGTTGGAGAATAAGTGCATTTTATGGGAAAGCTTGTTAATTAGATTTTGGTCAAAGAACAGTTATATTATTTTTATACGTAAGTAAACTTGTGAGATTTGAAAATTGAGTATGAAGATGATGTTTAATCATATAAAATCAAATCAATCAATTTTAAATCAGAAAGGTTTTGAAGCTACCAAAGCAGATCAGATTTGGGAGACAATTTTTGAATACTGTATACAATTATATGTTAATAAATAGTATGTATAGTATAATATATAAAGGTATTCAGAGCTTAAGAGGCTAAGGAAAGCTAGATAATCATATTTTGGTTAAGGAACCAGAAGATTTAGTAATAATCTATCAAAGATGGTGTTAAATTTTATAGATCCAAAAAAGTTTATAATACTATCATCAATGGCTTTTGGAAAAACTTTAAGACAAAAATGTTTTAGATTTTGGAGATATTTTTCAAATATTATACATAATTGTACGCCACATAAGATATAGATCAGGAGAATAAAGTAAAACTCTTGGAAGGAATTCAGTTTTTGATACTTAAAATGGAATAACTTGAAAAATTAACATACTTAATATGATTAAGTTACCTCTCAAAGGGAAATCCGCAGGTCTAGACGGATCTATTAAAGATTTCCGCTACTATTGTTAGAGTATGCAGAGTTACATTTATAAGATTTAGTGCATAATTCTTTAGCAAATTTACCTGTGTCAAACTCTTTTTTGGAGGTTGACTTTATTGCACCTTAGGAAAAAGATAAGTGAGCTGAGATTTTAAAGGGCCATTTACGTCACTATAAGTGCTTTTCACGGTATGAAAGAGCACAAGATCCATAGTTTTTTTTATAATTACACTAATAACACCTAAAAAACTATGGTCTTAGGTCTGTTTACACACATAATCCTGACTGTTCAGTGATCCACTGTTCCAACATCTGCTGCACCAGCCGGTGAAGCTCTGTGTCACCACAAAGATTTATAGTTTTCACTTAACTTCAGGAATGCAGCCTGACAAGTCTACTCCTTACTGTCATTTGTAGTAGATTCCAGCAGTCATTTCCCTCCACAGATGAATTTGTGAATGGTTTTACACTCTGTCTGCTTGTGCTCATGGGAAGGAGCAGTTGCTGTGAGTGTGTCTAGGGGGAAAGTCAGAGTCTCCATGTAAACAAAGACTTCATTTATAAATTTCTCTGTGAAAAAAGAACATATTTTAAAAATTCAAAAAGTATTTCAACGTGTTTTTAAGATATCGTTTCTTTGATGTGGTCCAAATTGTGCTGAATTAAGTGGCCCTTTAATATTACAGATTGATAATTGTTGATTGTTAATTGATCCAGAGGAAGGCAAACAGAAAAAAAAAAAATGAAACTTTACCAATTGTCTCAAAAGGGGAATAAAATTTAATTCCTTCCTGACCCCAGATGCTGGCAATCAGATTCCTCCCTGGATCAATATTCGCTCTCTAATTTTCCAGAATAACCCTGAATGCCCTTTTTTATTTAAAAATATATCGAATCCCTTTTTAAGTTATCTATCAAATCTGCTCTCACCACCTCCTTTGGTAGATAATTCCATAGTTTAACCACCCTTACTGTAAATAACCCATTTTTTAAGGTAAATCATTTTACTTCCTACCTCAAAGAAAGTCCTCTTGTCAGTTGAAAACCTCTTGGGACGAAAAGTTCACTTGACAAACACAGCTGTATGTTACTACTGGGAATACTATAATTCCAACTAATCGGACCATTGTTGATAGTGTAATATCTTTACTTTTTATTAGTTATGATTTTCTAAGTAAAAGATTTTTATTTTCTTTTGGATAAAAATACAACTAATTTGTTTTTAGCACTGAATGATAAAAGCGACACAGCTATTCACTGGTTTAATAATGGAATGATGTATTAAAAAATGACATATGGTTATGACTTGATCATAAGAAATGATGTTAGACGGGAATAACTGGGTATGTTATGACAAATTAGTAAATAGTACACAAAAGGCACGCTTAAGGAATGGTATAATCACTATAATTGGTGTAAAAAAGATAAATACACAGATGTAACATGAGAGAACAATATTATTTATTGGCATCTATGATGGTCTCTTTTTTCTTTTTTTTTTTTCCCCTTTTCTTTCTCTTGCTTTTAAGAAATTGTCATGATGCTTAATGTAAACTTTGGCACCTAAAAAGGACAAACAACTGATGGCATTAAATGAGAAAGCTATAGATATAAAAATGCGTTTTGGTCCAGTTCCTTTATCAGTATCTAATACTGATAGGAAGTTAACTACTGACAATGACATCTCTACTGTCAAGAGATGTAGTTGTTATAATAGTAATTATTTTTAATTATCTGTATGTCAAATCACAAAGATTAAATTGTATAAGGTTGAAACAACGGGAAAAATCCTATAAAGTTTTAAGAATTTGTCTTTCTTTGGATAACAAAAATGAGATTTAGTTTGTGAGCTGGATGCCAACTGAGAGACGGGAAACTAAAGAGGTGAGGAAACAGATGACTAAAAATTTCTATAAAACTAGATATGAAGTTGGAAAACTTAAATAAATATGGAAATGTTGATGAACCTAGGAGCCTTTGGCATAAATGGGAATTAGTTTTCAGTATATGGGTGTATACGCTCTAAACCACGACCAGATTAGATTTTTGAATAAACTTTTGAATCATATTTCCAAAATTAAGAAAGGGCTACTGGTTATATGCAGGGACCTTAATATGGTTGGAGACCTTGCCAAAGATTTAAAAAAAATGACTAAATCTATAAATACAGACAATCAACTTGGCAGATTAGCCAGACTTTAATATTAGTCTACAGAAAAACAATTGTATTATAGTTGGAGAGTGTTCAACCCGGATGAGTCCGACCACATTTTTCCCAGCTGGACACCAGAGCTACTCAAGAATCAACTACATTCTAACAGATCAAGCAGCATTACAAAAAACAGCTTCTACGGATATATATCCGATTTCTATTTCAGATCATGCTTGTCTATCATTGACCCTGGTTAGCTCAGATGCATTTCAGAAAACAGGAAATTTTAGAATAGATCCAACTGTCTTTGAAAAAAAGGAGGATAAAAAAAATTGAGACTGGAGATTTCTAAATTTTTCGAGTTTAATGAGAAGTCGGTCTCATCTAATGTCACTCGCATAAAGACGTTATCAGGGAGATATTAAAAGCGTGGTCGGCGTATAAATTTAAATCACACAGCAAATGCTTAAAAAACCTGTACATAGAGTTGCGTGTTACTCAGCAATTAAACAAAATCTCTATAAATAAGGAATACAATAAAATCTGGCTGTCACAACAGAGATTTTATTATTCCGGTAACAAACCTGGTAAAATACTGGCATACAAAATCAAAAGAAAAATTCTATTAAAAGAATTGAGAAAATATTGGCTAAAAACAGTAAGATGCATCTTAAACCTAGGGTAAAAAAAGGTAAAAAAAATTCAGACTACTTTAATTCATTGTCCAATCTAGGAGGAAAACTGAGTTTTGTTAAAACAGATAAATTACAAATAATGAAATTTCTGAATAAGATAAACCTCCCCAAGAGGTACAATTAGAGGATAAAATAACAGAGGAGGAAATTCATGCCTGCATAGCAAAACTTAAAATTGGTAAGGCTGCGGGGCCTGACGGCTTTGCAAACTGCTACTACAACATTTTTGAAAAAGAAATGACAAAATATTTAAAATTAATGTATAACGAAATAAAAGATCAGGGACAAGCACCAACATAATCATTACACGCCACAATAGTAACTATCCCTAAGCTGGACAAAGATTCAACAAATGTCTTGAATTACCGCCCGATCTTGTTATTAAACTCTGATGTAAAAATGCATGCCTCTATACTAGCAAATAGGCTAGGCCCGAAAATTGAAAAGTTGATAAACAAAGACCAAACAGGATTTGTAAGAAATCGTCAGGGCCCAAACAATATTAGAAAACGTATTGACCTATTTGCACATGTCAAACAAAAACATATCCCAGTTGTTACCCTATCTATAGATGCAGAAAAAGCTTTTGATATGGTCAACTGGGACTTTATGGAAGCTGTCTTGGATAAGTTTGGTATGGGCAGATTTGAAAGCTCCGCAATAAAGGCACTATTTTCTAACGTTAGTGCTTCTGTTTGCGGAATAGTTTTTTCCTCTGAAACATTTAAGATCTCAAATGGAACTATACAGGGAGGCCCATCTGATCTTTGTAATGGTGATGAAACCATTAGTAGAACTAATCAGAAACACGGGGGAGATTGGGGCATTCCTGTAAAACATTTGCAAAGCAAGGTTACACTTTTTGCGGATGACCTTGTGGTCACTGTAACCAATCCAGTGGAGTCTTTGCGTAAATTACAAGAAATAATATCGGAATATGGTTTTATTATAATATTATAAATTCAATCTGTCTAAATCAGAAGTATTACACATGTATACTGATAAGAAAACACTTAGGCCCTCATTCTATTGCAATTTTTCCAATTGAATAGGCCTCTAAATAAGCACATAACATATATTTTTTAAAGAAGTTTTTAGTTAGTGAAAACCTTGCTTTTGGATAGATGCTTAATAACTAAAAACTTATTTTAAAAAAATATGTTATGTGCTTATTTAGACCCCTATTCAATTGGCAAAATTGCAATTGAATGAGGGCCTAAATATATTAAAAGAGAAGTTTGGCAATATAATTCCTTCTCGCACTTAGGAATTCAATTTACATCACATTTAAATAATCTACTTAAAGAAAACTTAGATCCTCTTTATATAAACATTTCTAAACTCTTATTAGAGTGGAGGAAACATAACTTCTCATGGTCAGAATTGCCACCATTAAAATGTCAATCTTGCCAAAACTAATATATATCATGAGATGTATCCCTCTGAAAATTACGAAATATCAACTAAATAGTTTCCAAAGACTACTGGACAGATTTACATATAGGGACAAATGCCCAAGGCTGAAAAGGGACATGGTCTCTAGAGACTTTTCTAAAGGAGGTTTGTCCGAATATCACAGAGAATATCACAGAACTATATATTTACCTCATATTCTAAAATGTTCTATAAGTAGTAACAAGCCATTTTTTTGGGAAATAGAAAGGGCTCTTTCTGATGCATTTTCTCTAAGCGGTTTCTTTTGGAATAAAGGGGTGGATAAAAAAAGTAACAAATAAGTTACCTTTGGTGGTTCAGATTTTGAGCACACAATGGTACAGAATGCACTCTCAACTGAATCTTGTGAATTTTCCCTCGCCAAACATACCCTTAAAAGTATTATATACAATAATGCCAACAAATAAAATAGATTGGGACCATTGGGACCTTAGGGTTGTTCGCGACTTATATCAAGAATCCACGCTACAAACCTTCCAGTTTATAGTCCGAGAGATCAGTGGTTACAATAGCTATCAATTAAAAAAAAAAAAACAGAAATTTACACTTTCTGAAAATATTGATAAACCCATGTCGGATTTTGAAAATGTAATTCTCAACTAGAAAGTAAAAAGTCGATAACTAAGTGTATCAAAATCTTAAAACATTATAAACATAATAATAAGACAAATAAGATCATCAAATGGGAAAAAGTACTTGGTCTAGAATTGGAAACTAGTTTGGTTCAAAGGTTTTGAAAGAACGAACACAAATATAATATCTGTCCCTTTAAGATAAACAAATTTCAAACTGATACAATGATGGCACATATCCCCTGAAAAACTGGCAAAAATAGTTCCCCTCCAAAATTCTGGTGAATGCTGGAAAGAATATAAAGAAAAGGGAGCCTTGAGCATATGTGGTGGAGCTGTCCAAAATCACAAAACTGTGGGAAGAATGCATCCAACATTTATCCTTAGTTACGAATAGTAAATTACAACTGGTACCAAAACTAATTCTATTCCATATCTCCCTAGAATCAATTGAGCATAAGACAATTGGCATTATTATTATTGTATTAGCAACAGCCAAGTACCTTGTTGCTTTAAAATGGAAAAACTCTGAAGTTCCAGCTTGGTCAGAAATTACAAATAGAATTAGACTATTTGTGGTCGAAACACCTATTATACTCACAAAGATAAGATATATCTGTAGCCAATTTGTAAAGGTTTTGGGATACATCTATGCCTTATTTCCCTTCCATCCTCCTCGTTATTTGCCTCATATTCCTTAATATCATCCTTTAGTTAAAAATATTGATATAAATGTAAATGAAATAAGAATTCAATACATTCCAGCCAAAGTATCTTTTAATAATTCACTGTAATACATGTAACTCAATAGGCCCAATTGGGCAAAGTGCAGAACATTCTTTAACTGCATCTGCAATAATAACAGAAGTCTGCCACCTCACACTTAACCTCTGAAACAATTGATGCCCCAAAACTTTGAAACTTTTTCCACCAACTGATGTCTTGTAATAACTGAATTAGATGATAGTGCACCTTCATTAACCAAATCTACTGATCTCACTGAGGTACTACTAACTCCTTGTGCCACACCCAAACCTAATAAATACATTATGAACTAGCAGGAACCACCGCAGAAACCCAAGCTTGATTTACTGAACACATCTACTGACTAGCCCCTTCTAACTATGTTTACAAAAAAAATAAGTTCAGAACAGGTTGACCTTTACCCAGATTAGAAGCAATAGAAGCATTCCTTGAGCTTGCAATTTGTTCCCTTTCCTCTTAAGCTTAATACATATTTTATGGTTAAAACAGGATACAACCATGAAGCTACATTACCTTTTATTGATTATCATCCTAAAACAATACAGTAGCATTAAAATATGATTAATGATTAAAAGCAATAAGGGCATTCAAAAGATGCACATAAACAATGACATTAGAAATGTTTTAACATTTGAAATATAATTACTGTACATCATTTTTCTTACTATCTGAAAATATTTTAAATTACAAAATAAAAATATTATGACTAATGTCTCTTTTGCAATGTCACTAATGTCTCTTTTGCAATGTCATTATAGAGGTAATTATGTGACTCAAACAACAAACAAAGAACACATTCTGATATTGTTTCAAATTGTTTTGCAATAGTTCATATTCTTATTATTATCAGCATTTATTTTTAACAAATTTCTGAAAATCTTTTACTTTTTACATTTGAAATTCTGCTTGAGTTTTTTTTTTTTCTTATATTGTTTCAAATTGTCTTACTACCATTTTGGCAAGCTTATGTTACCTTTTAATTTTTCAATTTAGTTTGAGCTCATCCATTAAAGGAGAAGCCATGAGGAGGAGTGATGATTACAGGTAAACTTGATTGCATTCAACTCCAACACAGCTGCCAAGGGAAAGAGTGGGAAGGAGCTATTTATAAGCCCCAGGACCCACAAATGTTTTAGAAATCATCAATTTATTCTCAGCCCAATTTAATACCATTCATTCTCCTGTCAAAGCTCCACTGTAGGCATGTTGCTTCATGTGGCTTCTTAACAGCAGTCACCAAAAAAATAAAGAAAATCATCTCCGCTACTCCTCCTCCTCCACTTGATTCAACACTGCACATACTACAAAACTGATTGAAATGGATTGGGCAGAGGCAGAAAGATTATTTGCCTTGTGGAACTCTTTTATTAAAACTTCTACATTTGCCACACAATATCAATTTCATGACCCACTTTTTGGGGCCAGGGTAGAACCCCCCTTAGCCCTACCAGGAACAGCCTTTCAGGGCCAAAACCATTATGGACACTTTTTGGGTGACCACTGGGCCACTTTAGCGGCTAGCCCATGGAACCACCAACCTCAAACTTACCCTCAAAACTTACCCACAAGGACTATAACATTTTGTTCAGTTATGTGTAATGTAGTGTTGGGAATCAACTCTTTATTGAGATACACAGAAAACATAAATCCAATATGAGAGATAGTTAACTTAAGAAGCAAATAAGGATATACTGTATAGGACCATATTGTATTAGCTGCTCGCAAATGTCTCAACTCACAAATTTGGCTGTGGGTGTTTTATTTTTTTTGTAAATATTTAGTTGTATTCCATTGACTCCAACCGCACAGCTGAACTCGTAAACCCTGAATTTTTAAGCCTGATCTGACAATATTTAAGCAAGCCTATAATTTACTTTACTTTACATAAAAACCCTCGCAAAACTTCTTAGACACAGTCAATAGTAAATGAGACCACCATCATGACATCAGTAAAATATGGAGTAAACTTCACTCAGAGACAACAAATTATTTAGTGTTGAGAAGTAAATTTAGCAATCGGACTCGCAATCCAGCTAAGTAGAAATAAAAAAAAAATATATTAAAGCAACTGTTTTAGTCCATGCGGGTTTCATGATATGTATTAACCCCCTTAAGTAAAGTATCTACTTTACTATTAACCTCTCACCCTACAACTTGTCCACATGATCATATTTCATCACAGCTCATCCCTCCCCTCTCTACCACACTTACTCCAGCCCTCACACATCTATTCAACCTCTCCCTAAACACTGACAAGTTTCCATCCTCTTTAAAACACGCCATAATTACGCCCATTCTTAAGAAGCCTTCATCTGACCCAGCTTCTATCTCCAACTATTGCCCTATCTCTCTACTTCCCCTGGCTTCTAAACTGCTTTAGCGGCTTGATTAGAATCGCCTCAATCAATTATTTCCTCCAATTCCATTTTTGATCCCTTCCAATCCGGGCCCAACACTCCACAGAGACAGCCCATGACTTGCTAATCCCAAATCAAAGGGTCACTTCTCTATTCTAATTCTCCTGGATCAAAACTCTCTGCTCTTTTGGCATCCAGGACACAGCTCTCTCTTGGTTCACATTCTATCTAGAAGATCGTACATTTAGTGTCCCCTTCTCTGGCACCTCTTCTTCACCGCTCCCTCTGTCTGTTGGAGTACCAAAGTTCAGTCCTAGGTACCCTCCTCTTCTCCATCTACATATCCTCCATTGGTACCCTAATAAAATCCTTTGGATTTCAGTATTATCTCTATGCAGATGACACTCAAACCTAAATCTCTGCACCATCTATCCCCCTCTCTTTTAGCTCATGTTTCCAACTGCCTCTCTAGCATATCCTCCTGGATGTCTGCCTGTCAACACAAATTTAACATGTCTAAGACCGAACTCCTTATCTTTCCACCCTCTACTACAGCTTTCACTCCTCAGATATCTCTCACTGTTGACAATGCCATCACCACTCCCACCTCCGAGGCCTGTTGTCTTGGGGTTCTACTGGATCCCGCCCCCTTAAATCTCTGCTCTTGTTTCAAAATACTCTCCCAAGCGCCCCCTTCATTCTACTAATGACTTTCTTCTTTCTTCCTCTCTTGTCACCTTCTCTCATTTCCGCCTTCAAGACTTTTCTCGTGCTGCCCCTAACTCCTTGCCTTATCCATTAGATTATCTTCCTGACTCAAAACCTTTAAAAAAAATCACTAAAAACACATCTGTCTAAAACATCTTATCACCTTCAGCCTTAATATACAATTCCACACTCCACAGCTTAATAACATCTACACCCACAATCTACAGTACAACACACAGACACCCCCACTTGACCAAACAAATTGCTTTCACACTGCCTCTTGTATGTGTCACCCTCTTGTATCACACCTAAACCCTTAGGGCCTCATTCTATTAATGGCCGTAGGAGCTGCGTAGCCGCAAGGGATGACGGCAAGCTACTTAGCTATTCTATTCCCTTGTGGCCTACTGCAGGGAAAGCTTTTGATCCCACACAGCCGCAAGAGATTCGGCCGTATGAAACCCTATTACCCAATTCAAATGCTCTGGCCACCCCTTGGCCAAGCCAGCAAAAGGACCAAAAATTACCGCGGCTTACTTCCACCCTGAAGACATCGCAAGTGCTGTGAAGCCCTTGCTGCTGCTCCAATTAAGCCCCCCGCTGGTTGCAGGGGACCTGATCGTGACCAGATCGGGACTGCTGCAGTATCCCTACAGTGTCCCTACATCACCCCTTGCAGGGACCCCTGCAGGGTGCACACATTAAACCTTTAATGCAAGGGTCCGATCGAGACCCCTGCAGAGTCCTAACATTAACCCTATAATGCAGGGGTCCGAACGGGACCCTGCAGTGTGCACACATTAACCATATCATCCAGAGGTCCCCTTTGAGACCCCTACAATGTGCACACATTAATTCCTTGCTCCTGGAGGCTCCCCACATTAAACCCTTGCCTTGCGGCAGAGGGTCCAGGTCGTCACTGATTGCGACCCCCACAGCTTCTTTCGAAAATTCAAATTCCTGCCACAGGCTTGAATTCGAAATTCAAGCATGGGGAATTGCTGGATTTGAAATTACTGCCCTTTAAGGACACGAGGCACACTAATGGTTACCCCAAGTCACGGTGGTACTATAAGTTAAGTGACAGGGTTAATTAAGGGATTATGGAGGTATTCATTGACCCCCATGAGTGAGAGTGTTAATTAACGGCTTATGGGGGTCTGTATTGATCCCCATGACTGACAGGGGTAATGAAGGGCTTATGGTGGTCTGTATTGAACCCCATGAGTGATAGGGTTAATTAAGGGGTTATGGGGGTCTGTATTGACCCCCATGAGTGACAGGGATAATTAAGGGGTTATGGGGGTCTTCCTGGACCTCCATGAGTGACAGGGTTAATTAAGTGGTTATGGGGGTCTTTATTGACCTCCATGAGTGAGAGGGTTAATTATTGGCTTATGGGGTCTGTATTGCCCCATGAGGGACAGGGTTAACTAACGGCTTATGGGGGTCTGTATTGACCTCCATGAGTGAAAGGCTTAATTGAGGTGTTATTAGGGTCTGTATTGACCCCCATGAGTGACAGGCTTCAATAAGGGATTATGGGGGTCTGTATTGAGCCCCATTAGTGACAGGGTTAATGAAGGGCTTATGGGGGTCTGTATTGACCCCCATGAGGGATAGGGTTAATTAAGGGCTTATGGGGGTCTGTATTGACCCCCATGAGTGACAGGGTAATTAAGGAGTTATGGGGGTCTTCATTGACCCCCCTGAGTGACAGGGTTAATTAAGGAGTTATTGGGGTCTGTATTGACCTCCATGAGTGACAGGGTTAATGAAGGGCTTATGAGGGTCTGTATTGACCCCATGAGTGACAGGGTTAATTAAGGGGTTATGGGGGTCTGTATTGACCTCCATGAGTGACAGGGTTAACTATTGGCTTATGGGGTCTGTATTGCCCCATGAATGACAGGGTTAATTAAGGGATTATGAGGGTCTGTATTGACCTCCATGAGTGACAGGGTTAATTGAGGTGTTATGGGGGTCTGTATTGACCCCCATGAGTGACAGGCTTAAATAAGGGATTATGGGGGTCTGTATTGAGCCCCATGAGTGACAGGGTTAATGAAGGGCTTATGGGGGTCTGTATTGACCTCCATGAGTGATAGGATTAATGAAGGGCTTATGGGGGTCTGTATTGACCCCCATGAGTGACAGGGTAATTAAGGGGTTATGGGGGTCTTCATTGACACCCTTGAGTGCCAGGGTTAATTAAGGAGTTATGGGGGTCTGTATTGACCTCATTAATGACAGGGTTAATTAAAGGGTTATGGGGGTTTTCATTGACCCCCCTGAGTGACAGGGTTAATTAAGGAGTTATGGGGGTCTGTATTGACCCCCCTGAGTGACAGGTTTAATGAAGGGGTTATGAGGTTCTGTATTGACCCCATGAGTGACAGGGTTAATTAAGGGGTTATGGGGGTCTGTATTGACCTCCACGAGTGACAGGGTTAACTATTGGCTTATGGGGTCTGTATTGCCCCATGAATGACAGGGTTAATTAAGGAGTTATGGGGGTCTATAATGACCTCCATGAGTGACAGGGTTAATTAAGGTGTTATGGGGGTCTGTATTGACCTCCACGAGTGACAGGGTTAATTAAGGAGTTATGGGGGTCTGTATTGACCCCCCTGAGTGACAGGGTTAATGAAGGGCTTATGGGGGTCTGCATTGACACCCATGAGTGATAGGGTTAATGAAGGGCTTATGGGGGTCTGTATTGACCCCATGAGTGACAGGGTTAATTAAGGGGTTTGGGGGTCTTCATTGACCCCCCTCAGTGACAGGGTTAATTAAGGAGTTATGTGGGTCTGTATTAACCTCCATGAGTGACAGGGTTAATTAAGGGCTTATGGGGGTCTGGATTAACCCCCATGAATGACAGGGTAAATTAAGGTGTGATGAGGGTCTGTATTGACCCCATGAGTGACAGGGTTAATTAAAGGATTTATGGGGATCTGTATTGACTCCCAAGAGTGAAATGGTTATTTAGGGGCTCATGGGGCTCTGTATAGAGCCCCATGAGTGATGGGGTTAATTATTCTTTTTCGCAGGTTCTTTAAGGACCTTTACGGTCCTTTAAGGACTTGCAAGGCGGGAAATTTGAATTTGGATTTCAGCAGGGGTTTATGTGAGATTAATGTTGGGACCCTCCGG
The DNA here is from genome assembly GCA_027410445.1 of Discoglossus pictus. Taxonomy (NCBI): domain Eukaryota; kingdom Metazoa; phylum Chordata; class Amphibia; order Anura; family Alytidae; genus Discoglossus; species Discoglossus pictus. The sequence goes on along the minus strand of CM050167.1, from coordinate 267,107,213 downwards.
TGGTCCCAATAGGGGACCCCCATCACTGTGGGGTTAATGTTAGTGTTTGTGTGCCGCGGTCCCTTTAAGGAGCTGCGAGAGGGAATTTAGAAGTTTTAAATGCAGGAAGGGACACTTGTACGTGTTTAGCAGAGTCCCAACGTGCTGTCGGTGAGTTTTTTTTTTATATTATTGTGTTTTTGGCGTGTGTTTTCGTGGTTTTGTGTTTGCTTGGTTACGTGTGTTTTACAACCTTGTGTAAAAACAGGTCGTAATTTTGGGTCGCAGGCAATGAGGGAGAGGAGAAGGGGAAGAGAGACACAGGGGAAAGAGAGGAGATGGGGAAGGGACACACAGGGGAAGGAGAGGAGGAGGGGAAGAGACACAGGGGAAGGAGAGGAGGATGGGAACAGACACAGGGGAAGGAGAGGAAGAGAGACACAGGGTAAGGAGAGGAGGAGGGGAAGAGTCCAAGGCGAAGGAGAGGAGGAGGGGAAGAGACACAGGGGAAGGAGAGGAAGAGAGACAGAGGGGAAGGATAGGAGAAGCGGAAGAGACACAGGGGAAGGAGAGGAGGAGGGGGAAGAGAGACACAGGGTAAGGAGAGGAGGAGGGGAAGAGAGACACAGGGTAAGGAGAGGAGGAGGGTAAGAGAGACACAGGATAATGAGAGGAGGAGGGGAAGAGGTCATACGGGGTCGTAGGGATGAGCGCCCATGGCACTCATCTTCACCAGCTCAAGGAGCGCCTTTGGTGCTCCTTGCCTGGCCGTAACCGCTTCGCGAGGGCCGCAGTTGCTGTGGGCTCGCTATGCAAGTCCGCAATTTTAACATTGCATTACCAACGTTTTTTGCCAAGCCCGGCTGCTGACAACTATATATGTGATGTGAAAGCTGTAACATTTAGAAATATTAACTATTACAATAACTCTGTATGTATTCCTTTTATAAATACTGGAAACTGCAGTCTTTAAACTTTACCAGAAGTCACCGAAAGGCAGCAACACAGGACTGCATAATGCAGGATTTTGTCATATAACTGAAGGACAGGCGATTTATTGTAAACATTTAGGTCCCATTTGTGCCTTTATCGGGCTAATAATTGAGTGAACCAGGGGCCTTATAAGCACCAACTCATCTATGTGATATCATACTGGAGTGTGACTACAGTGAAAGTTTTTAACCAAAAAAACTGTTAAATCATTTTATTATTATTTTTTATTTTGGGAATATAAATACCTGCAGTGACGTGTTACCTGGACTGCTGCTTTACATCAATTCAGTGCCTCCCTGTAATTATTACTTGAAAGACAAAGACAAAGACAGACTTCAAGAAACAGAAACATTGCAATACAGACATTTCCACATAGTTTGTAAATTGTTTGTCTTTTGGAAAATACGTTATTTATTTAGTTATAAGACAACTATTAACTACAGTTTCGCAAAAAGGCAACCATATTTAATGCATTCACATACATTGAAGTAAAACACATTAAATCTAAAAATATATTTTATCATTGTCTTAAATAATTGGCAATTAACAGAGCATGAGACTTCCAATAATCTCTGGGAAATTTCAAGTGCAACCCATAAGCATTTAGTATAACTATTCTAAAAGTTAATGTTAAATTAACATTTAATACCAAGGTAGGAGGATAATATTATATTTTATTTTTTGACAAACAAAAGGTGTAATGAGCAATAGCGAGAACATGGGGGATGTAAGCATGGAGAAAGCTCTGCTAGGTTATTTGTGGTGACTTGAATCAGTTGGTCCCTAAAGTGTCCCCAAATCAATTGGTCTCCAAAGTTAAGATAAAGAAAGAAAAATAATTGAGTCCATAAAAGTAAACTATAATATGCTGCAGCATGAATATAATGGTAGGTCATTGTAATTTAAGATTTCCACGCTGACCACCTTGATTGACCCATGTATAAACTTCTCAGAAGTGAGGTCTTAAGTCTGGTATCACACTTTTTGGTAGCAAATATTTCATTGCATGTTTCTTTATCTCCCTTTACTTCAGGCAGAATAAATGAAAGCCATCACAGTGGCTATTATATTGTTGCTTATCATGACAAGTGTAACATTTCTGGAGTTTAGTCTTTCCTTCAGACTTTTTATCTCTTCTGCCATGGTATCAGTGTTCTCCTTCAATCCCTGGCTCCTGGAGTAAAGTGTGGCAGATCTCACTAGAGGTGAATGCATTTTTCTCTAGTAATTTCTTCTGAAATATTTGATTCTCATCTTTGAAATATATTTTCATAAACATCTGAAGAGAGTACCTCTCACAAATTTTGTGGATTCGAATACATTTTTATGCTCTGTGGACAATTGTACTTGCTTTTCCATTTCAGACTGATATTAACTAAAACCTTCATTCAATGTTTGTTCATTTTCTATCATTGTTATTGCAATTACTGCATTTACCATGCAAGGGACATCTCCACTCTGAATGATCTTCACATTTAGGTTTGTATCAGGATACCAATTAATGTCCCATTCAGTTTGTGTCCTCCTTTCCCCAACTTGACTGGGTTATTTTTGAAGATATAATCACAGAGGCTTTGAAATGCCTGGATGAATAAATGATCCATTTGTTGCTCTGTAACAGACTCCAGGTCATACAAATCATTCCCACTTACTGACCTCACTTGTGGCTGGAAAAGTATTTACAGATGTAGAGATGATGCATATTACATTCCATAACTGTCTTCTTAACACTCTTTTTTTAATTCAAGACTCTTTTCCATATAAGAAACAGCTGTGACTTCACAATTATCAATCACCAACGTTAAAGTCATGTTCCACACCACACACTTAACGTGAGGGAAGAACTGCACCAGATTACAACCATCTTCTTCATCTTCTTTATTGGACTGCACTTTGATGTAGTCAGCAAGCTCTGTAACTATGCTGTACGGTGAGTGCAGATCATCCACTGCAAAATTATTAATAGGACTGATACCATTATTTACCAAGGTACTGCTTAGCAGATCTGGCAGACAGAAGATACAAGTATCATGCTTAAAATCTCACTTTTTGGGATATCTTACAGACCTTCAGTATCCAGAAGTTCCAAAGTATGGTCTTGTTTAGAAGCATAAGAAACGCACCACTAACAGATTCCTTTAGTCTTTGACTCAAAAGTAGATCCCAAGAGGAAACCTGATGTTTTCCTAGCCAGTCTGTTCATGAGATAAGATGTCCCCAATTTGGTAAATGCCAGCTTTTGCCATCACAACCAGAGGCTCAGATAGGATGTCAGGATATGGCTTCAGAGTTCCACTGGAATTTATTCTTGTCCATGGTTTTATAAAACTAATAAAATGATTGCGTTCAACCTTAGGTTTGAACCCTGGGATGGTGGTAATATAAATCTAAATTGTTTCTGAGTATTATTAGGTATGTGAAAGGTAAGACCATAAAAACTGAATAAAGCCCGGACTTACGGGGGGGGGGGGGACGGGGAGGGGGGAGCGAATGCTCACATACACACACATTGTTTACTACTTCATGCTACTGTACTACACTCCTATTTATTACAACCTTTATTTATTTTTTATTTTTTATATTTTCCAAGAGAATGGATATATTGTACTGTTTTTAATGGTTTTTATCAATGTTTCCAATGAAATGCATTCCTTGTACCCTTTTTTGGAATCTTACACTCACTTCCCTGTTACTGCTTACTTGTAATAAATATATATTTTACCACTATAAGTAGAGTCTACAAGTTTCCTCTGCTATTACGTGGTACCCCAGTTAACAATTGCTATCCATGGTAACATACCTCAGGGATTTATATTATAAAATCCTTGCCACAACTTCACACTCTCTGTGTGGTTGCTCTTTAATACATTTACAAGCACCACAGAGCTTATCAGAGACCGGACTTCAGCAGTACCAGAGATGGATCGGGAATCCAGTGCTGATATTTGATGACTGCTCCCATGAAGCAAGCTTTATATCTCATATCTGTGAGGTCACCAAATGTGAGTTTTCTGATCTTCTATTTATTACATGCTACTGGTTACCATTGAACTTTGACTTATTCTTGTTCCACAAATTCATACATACTTATCTGTACTAGGAGGTGGGCGCTCCCCCCACCCCTTGTTTGTAATTTATCTACATATCACATGGTTTCTAATAAGACAAACAGGCCCAGAACTGAGAGACACGAGCCTTGATTCAATTGAGCAATTGTTGTTTACAGGAGCCCGTAAACAAATTTGCTATTCTATCGGTGTCTTTTTGCGAGCTGCAAACAATATACGGGTTACAGGCTGAAAATCCCTGCGGTTGTCAAGATCGTAACTTACAACCCATCTAAGCCTTTGATCACAAGAGTTACAATTGCAAATCGATATTCAATTGCTATAATTCCTCAAGCCCGCAAATATTTTTACACCCCCAAATGGCTAATGTAGAAGAAAATCCTACAGGTACCAGATAGGACTTGTTGTTCGTAGCACTGTAAATTCTAATATAAAATCAATACTGCACTTTAAAATACTGGGAAATAGATGAAAGACGTTAGCTCATAATTCTGCAATTAAAATATTTTTTTTATGTGTAATTTCGGTGTTTAATCAATCTCGGGAATCAATGCGTTAATACATATCAGGCCACTTACACGGACTAGAACATTTCCTTCATTCATTTTTATTATTTTATACATTGCAGGATTGCAAGTCTGATCGCATATCGGCCCCAAATGCTAATTGATTGACATGTAACCTCCATGTTTTACAGACGTGATGATGACAGTCTAATTTTCTATTGACTGTTTCTAAATGGGTAGTTACGGCCTTGCTTAATTGATCATGTTTACGCTCTGAAATGCTACATAAGATTGCATGGTTTACGGTTTTGTCTTTCAGCCTGTAAGTTGCGGGCTTGTTCAATTGAATCGCTCTGTAATTGTAGCAAATTTCAAGCCCACAGACATACGGCCTGAATAACACAATATGCAGGCTTGCAATTGAATGAGGCCCATGGAGTCCATTTTGTGTTGAAACAGAGGGGCCATATAAGTACAGGAAGTGCCTGTTGGTATGCAAGGCATTATTAGGCAGCACTAGGAGGCAAGGGTAATTTTCAGAACAGTAGGGGTGTAGAGGTTTGGAGATGGGTTAAGCAGCAGATGAAGAGGATCATAAAAGGATTGTATGCAGCAGCATTTGTTAAATACATTTATATCTGACCCAATATTTTAAAAAGATTATAGAATTCAAAAGTACCTTCTGAATAATTCTTAGTACAGTGTGCACACATATAAAATGCTACATCAACACAGCAGTCTGTAAATCTTTAGCATGCATTATAAGGACTGCACAGTTTTATCTCATGTGCGAGAGCAATTGTCTCTCAAGTACAATAATTCTGTATATTTCTATCTCATTAAGTATCATCTTTGTAGAGTCATTAGCCTGATGACAGTTTTCTTTTTGTACCATTAACATGCTGGACAAAACCAGTTTCCAGTAATGATAGGATCCTCTGTGATATAATTCTCATGTAAATTGCTAGTCTGAGTCAGTGTTAAACAACTGTTTCTGGTTTGCTGTCATAGAAACCTTGCAGCGCTCTCTTGTGACATAAGATAAAGTGATGGTCGTTACAATTAGGACGCTAGAGCTTCCAGCATTCTAAGCACTCACACATGTTCAAAGGAACATACTTTTTTCTCAGGATTGATGTCTCAGGCTATTTGAAGCATGTATGATCTGATGAATGCAAAGAGCAGAATTGGTGTACCCTAATGCATTTCATGCGTTAGACACTTCATCAGTAAGCCTAAAACATTTCTTCAAAGTAAACTACACATGCGATTGAACCTCCACCGAAGCTCCATCAAAAAGCACCATGAAGACAGTTATTGTACTCCAGTTAGACACCATTTCACCCAGGAGACTCACTCCATCCAGAACCTCAATACATATATATATATATATATATATATATATATATATATATAATTTTTTTCAACTCTGCACCCCCCAAGATTTTTTGGGATTTCTACGCCCTTGACTAGTAGACACTAACAGCCTTATTAAATTGCGATTCGGCAAATTGAAAAGGGCTCTATTTAAGCACATAGCAATTGTTTTTTACAGAAGTTTTTAGTTAGTGAAGACCTTGCTTTTGGATAGAAGTTCACTAACTAAAAACTTCTGTAAAAAAAAATATGCTACAGTATGTGCTTAAATAGAGACCTATTCAATTTGCCAAATCGCAATTTAATAAGGCTGTAAATATGGACACCACTAGTAAACACTAAATATATGTTTGCCATTCATGCTTACTTTTATAGACTGATTGAGTCAATCTTCTAAAAACCTAAACTGAAGTTTTATCTACTGTCAGCACCTGGCGACATATTTCTGCATTTCTTGTTACAAACATCTAAGAGAGACAGATGGAACTCTGAATCTCCTAAATCAGCTTGGTTTAATTTTAATGGTGACCTGCATTTGCATACAGTATTGTGATACTGTAAGTATATAAGTATTTACTTTAGCTTGCTTCCAGAATGCTCTTTTAATATGTGAAATCGTGTTTATGGGTTCGTTGTTCCTGTGAACAGCATACAACTTATGGAGCAAACTTGTAAGAAATAGTGTTATTTATTTATTTGTGTAATTGTAATAATATTTTTTTTAAAGAAACATAGAAACATGTAGTTATCTAGCATGCATTTTAAAGAGTTACCTTTAAAGATTATTAGAAATTCATTCAGCATGTAAACTAGATTGTTTAAAAAGTTAATTTACTGTAAATGCAGCTTTGCAGCACTCTCAGGACCTCCCTATGAGAAACTTTGATTTGTAAGTGTCAGTTGCAACAAAACAGTGTAGAGCAGGGCAAATATAATTTTTTTAGGGAACATTTTTGAATGTTTATAGTCTGTTTTTTTTCAAATTCCTACTAAACAATTATATGAGATTTATGTCCCTGCAGGAGATTGACAATTTACTTTTTCTTAATAATTATTGCATCATTCTCCTAAAAATCTTTAAAAAATAGATTGACCTTGTAGCAGCAGTACTGAGATATGCAAGATGGCTATATTAGATGATATTTTGCTGGAACAACTTTTCAAACCAAAAACGTATACAAGACATTTGCGGACAATCTACCTGGGTTTTGAAAGTTCCTAAGTTCATCTATGAAGAATTTTTCAGTGAATAGTTTAATTCTCAAATTGGTATTAGCTATTACAACTAATACTTTAAAAATGGTGTTACTGCTGTATAATAATGTAAAAAAAAATCTGCAGGATTACATTATTTGCATTAAATACACCTGATCATGTTGTTTAAACATTCGTTATTCTAGTCATTATTTTTTTTTTTTAAGTATTAACTTACTTAGGCATCCATCCAATTGCAACCCCTCAGTTGCCTTCATACCGGCCGTAAGTCTGCGGGCTTGAAACTTGCAAGTTACAGATCGATTTAATTGAAAAAGCCCACAGCTACCAGGCCAAAAGCCTAAACCATAAACCATGCACCCGTAAGTAGCATTTTAGGGCATGATCAATTAAGCAAGGCCGTAACTACCGATTTAGAAACAGTCAATATGAGACCGTCATCATTACCTCAGTAAAACACAGAGGTTAAACGTCAATCAATTAGCGTCTAGAAGTCCGATATGTGGACTCGCAATGTACAAAATTAATAAAAATTTACAAAATAATAAAAATGAATGACGATACTGTTCTATTTTATGCAAGTTCCATTATATATATTAACCCATTGATTGCGGGGATCGATATAACACGGAATTACACATTCCCCCCCAAAAAAAATATTGCAAATTTGCAAGCTTGAGCCTGTTGTGCAATTAATTCTAATTTCTTAGTATTGATTTTTTATTTGCTTTTTACAGTGCTACGAACAGGTTTTTAATCCCTTGTGAGTCCTCTCTAGTACGCGTAGGAGTTTTGGCTACATTTGCCATTTACAGGTATGAAAACAATTGCAGGCTTGAGGAATTGCAGAAAGTTAATAGCGACTTGCGATATTAGTGGGTTTGACAGATCAAAGGCTTAGATGGGTCGGAGTTAAGATGACAACCACAGTTTATTTTCTGCCTGTAACCCCCAGATCGATGAGGCCAATTTAATAGCAGCAACTTTTGCAGGCTACATTACGGGCTACAATAACTACAATTTGGACAATTTAATAGGGGCTATGGTATGGCCGATGTGAATAAATCTGTCTGTCGGTGCACATAAGAAAGTAAAGGCTGTTCGGTGGCAGTGCTTTAAACTCCCAGACTCCAGTCTGTGTACTTAAAAATGTACTATGAATTTTAAAACAACAAGTGTATGAATGATTAAAGAACTCAATTGAAAGTATTTAAAGCAACATTAAACATAAGCACATATCATACATTTAAGCTAATTGTGTTTTCTCTTTTTAATCAATGGGATTTATAGCAATGACTAAGCCTGTCTGTTACATTGTGCTTTACTCACTATACAAATACTAATGTGTTATTCTTATGTTTTTTTGGAATGGGAGTAATGTCTGTAAGAGTCAGTAAGACTATGGCATTTGTTAACAATTTATATGCTTTAACAGTACCATGGTTACTCCAACTGAATATTGTTAGGTTGCCTGGTTGTCATAAAAATACTTTGTGATATTACATTCTTTGCAACTTCCATTTACTTTGTGACTTTGTCTATATTCTTCAAAGACGTTCTGAGAAAAAAAAAAAACATGTATTGTCGCTTTGATGAAATATTAGATTTATCAAAAGCAAATGCTCTGGATAAATCGAAGACATTCTAGATTACACCAATCAGTGTTCCTTTAAATGGTCGGTGTAATGTTCCAACATTTTACAGAATACTGTAGACTTCAGTGAGATAAACAACTTTACATTATACTTTTATTCTTTTTATATACGGTAAACATTTCTTTGTGAAATCTAAATTTTATTTTTCAGGTTCCTTTGATAGGTGTAATAAGTGTGCCTTTACCTTTACTTGCAGTTTTTCCTGTATTCATTCATATATACAGTATACCTCTTCTTAGCACGTTGTTGATAAATATGAGTTTGTTCTTCTCGACTAGAACTGATATTCTGAGACGACTGAAATTTACACTGACTAGAGCTTTGTTTCTTGGCCTTGTATTGAAATATTTAGTAGAATAAAATGATACGTTTGTAGCATACGAAGAATCCAAGGCTTCAGTTACAACAGATCATCAGAGGTGTTCTACTTTACCGCTGAAATTGGTATTAAAAGGACATCAATAAGACTAAAAGACAGGCTCCAGTTATCATCAGAATAATTTTATTCCATGCAGACACATTATGTATGTCTTTGATTATTTTTTAGGGGCCAATGCAGTCACCATAAAAAGTTAAATTGCTGCTAAATTAAGTTTTGATCATTTTTAGTTAGGGTTTCTTTTAATATCATTTTACGATCCCTTGCCCAGTTGAGATAGACAAGAAATGTATTTTCACTTTCTTCATCACTTGGTGGTGAAAAACAATAATTGCAATTTATTGTACAATGTTACTTACTCTGGCCCCACCCACTTTAGAGCCGATACAAGAATATCACACTGGCAACTTCCAAGAAATAGCAAAAAATAAAAAAATAAACAGTGCCAAAGAGTGCTCCAATTATCAAACAATTACACTAATTTCACATGCCAGCAAAGTAATACTTAAGATTCTGCAAGCTCAGCTCCAACAATATATGAACTACCAGATGTGCAAGCAGGTTTTGCAGAAACAGAGGCACAAGAGATGAATTTGCCAATATCACTGGATAATAGGGAAAGCAAGTACGAAAAGAACATATACAAACAAATCCAAAGTCAGAATTATTATTGCTGGGAGAAAAGTCAATAACCTCTGTTATGAGGATGATATTTCTCTGATGGCTGAAATTGAGGAGGAACTAAAGGGCCTATTCATGATGGTGAAAGAAGAGATTGCAATGCAACATTAAAAGTCAAAGATCATGTCAAACAACAATATCAATTCAGGCAAATAGATGAGGAAGAAGTGGAGGCAGTGACAGATTTTATTTTTCTGATTTCCAAGATCTCTGCAGATGGTGACTGTAGTCATGAAATTAAAACATGTTTGCTTCTGGGGAGGAAAACTGTGGCAAGTATGGGCAAGTTATTAAAAGATTAGGATATTACACGAAATTACTGCATAGTTCGAACTATGGTATTCCCAGTAGTAACATACGGATGTGAGAGCTGGACCATAAAGAAGTCTGCACACCATAGAATTGACACCTTTGATTGTGGTGTTAAAGAAAACTGCTTAGAGTCCTTTGGCTGAAAGAAGATCCAATGAATTAATACTTCAGAAAATCAAGTCAAATTGTTCACCGGAAGTTTTGATCATGAGGCTGAAGCTTAAATATCATGAGAAGACAGGATTCCTTAGAGAAGATTCTGCTGGGAAAGACTGAAGGCACACAAAAAAGGGGATGGCAAAGGCAGAGATGAACAGATGGGATCAATGAGGAAGCTCAGAACGGCAATGGGTGACAGATGTGCATGGTATGCGGAGGTCCATAAACTCACAGACAGTCAGACATGACTGAACAACTAAACAACAACAAAAATAAATAAACAGGTGACATGCAAACAACCACTGAAACTTTTACATTTCTGTTTGGGAGAGCAAAAATAGTTATTATTTTGTCAAAAGGATGAAACTGCAGCTAGCTGAGCTTTATTATGTATTTGAAAAAAGAAATGTCTTTGTAAATGTAACGAATGATAAAAACATGCTGAAAGTGGCTTGAATTAGATAATTTTGTTGTGGATAAATGTAGCAACAGTTTATTAAGATATCCTATTGATTTCAGTAGCAACATGTTTTGGGAAAACTACTATATTTAGTCAAAGCAATAGCAAAATATATCAATTAACGGTATATTTAAAGTCAATACTTTGTGGCGCCACCTTTTGCGGCAATCACAGCTCCAAGTCACTTTGGATAAGTCTCTATTAACTTGCCACATCTTACCACTGGGAGGTTTGCCCATTCCTCCTTGGAAAACTGCTCCAGCTCCTTCAAGTTGGATGGTTTGCGCTTGTGAACATCAATCATTAAGTCTGACCACAGATTTTCTAATGGATTGAGGTCTGGGCTTTGGACTAGGCCATTCCAACACATTTACCTGTTTACCCTTAAACCACTCAAGTGTTGCTTTAGCAGTGTGTTTAGGGTCATTGTCCTGCTGGAAGGTGAACCTCCATCCTAGTCTTATATAAACGCACAGAGCGGGTACAGGTTTTGCTCAAGAATATCCCTGTATTTAGCACCATCCCTTCTTTCCCTCAACTCTGACCAGTTTCCCAGTCCCGGCTGCTGAAAAACATCCCCACAGCATGATGCTGCCACCACCATGTTTCACTGTGGGGATGGTGTTCTTTGGGTGATGAGATGTGTTGGGTTTGCGACCAGACATAGGCCCTCATTTCAATTGCAATTTGGCCAATTGAATAGGACTCTAAATAAGCACGTAACATATTTTTTTTAAAGAAGTTTTTAGTTAGTAAAACATCTATCCAAAAGCAAGTATTTCACTAACTAAAAACTTCTTTAGAAAAAATTATGATAAGGGCTTATTTAGAGCCCTTATTCAATGGCCAAATCGCAATTGAATGAGGCCCATAGCGTTTTCTTTGATGGCCGAAAGTTAAATTTAGTCTTATCAGACCAGAGCACCTTCTCCATACATTTTTGGGGAGTCTCCCACTTGCCTTTTCGCAAACTCAAAATGTGCCATTTTGTTTTTTGCTGAAAGTAATGGCTTCTTCTGCCCACTCTGCCATAAAAGCCCAACTCTATGGAGCGTACATGCTTATTGTCATTCTATGTACAGATACTCCAGTCTCTACTGTGGAACTCTGCAGCTCCTCCGGGTACCTTAGGTCTCTGTGCTGCCTCTCTGATTAATGCCCCTCCTTGCTCGGAGTCCGTGAGTTTTGGCAGGTTTGCTGTTGTGCCGTGTTCTTTCCATTTGGTTATGATATATTTGATGGTGCTCCTGGGACCATCAAAGATTTGGATATTTTGTATTACCTAACCCCGACTAGTACTTCTCAACAACACTGTCCCTTACTTGTTTGGAGAGTTCCTTGGTCTTCATGGCAGTGTTTGGTTAGTGGTGCCTCTTGAAGCCTCTGGGGCTTTTTAAAAAAAAGTGTGTATATGTAATGACAGATCATGTGACACTTAGATTGCACACAAATGGACAAATGCACAAATGGTTGCACCAGAACTTTTTTACGGGCTTCATAACAAAGGGGGTGAATACATACTTACACCCTGTCTGTTTTCTATTTATAAAAAAAATAGCTTTATGTATAGATTTTTCTCATTTCACTTCACCAACTTAGACTATTGTGTTCTGGTCCATCACATAAATTCAGATTAACAAAACATTGAACTTAAGGCTGTAATGTAACAAAATGGGTAAAAAGTCAAGGTGGTTGAATACTTTTGCAAGGCACTGTATGTCCCCCTCAATTTTTTTTAAGTTTCCAACTGCCTCCCTAGCATATCCTCCGGATGTCTGCCTGTCATCTTAAACTCACATGCCTAAAACTGAACTTCTTATCTTTCCACCCTCTACTACAGCTTTACCCTCCTCAAATATATCTCACTGTTGACAATGCCATCATCACTCCCACCTCTCAGGCGTGTTGCCTTGGGGTCCTACTGGGACTTTATTCCTCACATACAATCAATAACAAAATCTTGTCAGTTTCACCAAGAAAACATCTCCAAATTTAGTCACTATCTTACAGAAGACACAGCTAAAATTCTAATACATGCTCTCAGCATATCTCGACTCGACTACTGCAATTCCCTCCTTGCTGGCCTCCCCATCTCTTGTCTCTCTCTCCACTTCCAATCCATATTCAACGACTCCGCTAGACTGATCTTCCATACTAAACGCTCAGTATCTGTGGCTTCTCTCTGTTAATCACTCCACTGGCTTCCCATAGCTTCCAGAATCAAATTTAAAATCATGATCCTAACATATAAAGCCCTCAACAACAGTGCACCCCCTTATATATCTGCTCTTGTTTCAGAATACTCTCCCAAACGCCCCTTTCATTCTCCTAATGACCTTCTTCTTTCCTCCTTTCATCACCTCCTCTTACTTCTGCCTTCAAGATTTTTTTTCGTGCTGGCCCCTACTATCTGGAACTCCTTGCCCCGCTCCATTAGATTATCTTCCTGTCTCAAAACATTTAAATAAATCACTAAAAACACACCTGTTTAAAAAACCTTATCAGCTTCAGCGTTAATATTACAACTGCACACTCCACAGCTTAAAAACACTTACAACCATAATCTACAGTACAACACACAGACACCTCCACATGACTATACAAATTGCGTTCACACTGCCATCCTGCATTTGTCACCTTCTTGTATCACACCTAAACCCTTTAGATTGTAAGTTTGTGAGTTTTCAATCTTGTGTCTGTGCATTGGAAACAAGCACTATGTACATTTGATTTTAAGCTCAAAAACAGGGCCCTCCATTCTTATAAGGTGTTAATTTAGTTTTTTGCCATGTACTTAACTCTTGTATAGCGCTATTGAATATGTTGGTACTTTACAAATAAAGATAATAATAAAGCTTTAGAACAGATGGGAGACTTAAATTATAAAAATGTACTTTCCTATCTCATACATGAATTAGCATTATCTTTATAAAGTGCAAGGTTTGCAGTAAAAAGTCTTAGCAATGAGGAAGCTAAAAATGGATTTCAAACATTTTGTTTTATTTTTTTATCCTAATATTCAGTAAATTATAAATAGTACTTTAATTGTTGATGAAATAGTCAGATCAAATCAAAATGTGTCTCCTTCCTTGCTCTGCTGGCACAGAGTATATTATAGTTTTACACTTCAATAAACAGTTCCCACAGTTTAAAACATATTTTTGGCTTTTCCCCATTATGGCTGGGCAAGCTCCGACGCTAGTTACCCACGGCTGCTAGGTCACAGAGTGGCTTCCTTGTTTATCTCATACTTCAAAGCAACAGCGGTTACTGCACTCAGATCCTTCATATCAAAGCTGCAGCTTACCCAGCTAACCTCTTACCAACACAAAGCACACACACTGCAGGGAAGTCACAATGCTCTGCATAAAGATTGAATTTTACTCATTGTAAGAAAATGGTAAATACTATTGTCTCAAGAAGAGAGAAAAGTATTTGTTTTTATATTCCAGTGCTTCACATCTTATGAATGCTGATAGTATACCAGGTAGATTGGACACTAACAGGTATTTAAAACAGAATCTTTTATAGATCACTAATGTTGTTTATTTGTTTATTAATTAAACCATTGTAGGCTAAGAAGAGCAAGAGAAATGGATGAAGAGCAATGTTTTAGATAAGCTTTGTGAACTGAAACAAACTTGAGAAGTGTTATCTAAGGGTCACAATGAGCCTCTATTCTGTGTTTTTTTGGCTTGCTCTTCATTTAAAAGAATGATATTACAAGCACATGCTGCTTGTTGTTATTCTCAAGCTTCCTTGCGCTCTGTCTCAGGTAACAGAAGAAATTGCTGTCCTATACAAAAATCACTCCTTGATTTCCAAACATATAGCCCTATACTTCTCTATATAGCAAAGTTACACAGTCAAAAAGAACAAAGTGAATATCCCTAGCTATTCTATTCACCAAAGACAGCATCATTTCAAGAGAGCTACCCTGATTGACTGCGGCAAGCCAGAGCCACAAATTACAGCAAGCTTTCCCATTGATTTTTTGACAGGCAAAATAATGCGAGTTAGTCCTTCCCCAAAACCCTATTCAATTTAGACTTCACTGAGTACTCACAACCGTAACATCAAAAATCTGAAGAAAAATGTACTGGTACTAAAACAGCATTTGCAAATGTTTTTAAAACCATTACCGATGCCTGAAGCAGCACTTAAAGAGACAGGAAACCACCCAAAAACAATACAAAAGCATGCAATATCATCAGGAATGAATGCCTAACAGTGCTATATGCACAGATGTTCTATTAAAAACAATTCAGTTTCCACATGTGACTCATCAGACATATGGGAACATAAAATGTTGTGCTCACAGCTGCATAAATCTGTTAAAAAGACAGCACATTAATGAATACACAACAAAGAGCCACATTAATGAATAGCCTCAGAAATTATATAAATTAATTATAAATAATATGTTGGAGTCACAGAGGCACAGATATGGAAAATAAGAGTATATACATATATATATATATATATATATATATATATACACACACATTAATTTGTTTTACTCATCACATATATATTGGAGCACCAACTACTGGCAAAATCCCACCTCCACATAACATAGACCACAGTACACAAGAGATTATTAACAATCAGTAAAAACACATGGACCACAGCAGATTCTATGAAGCGTTCACTATTAAAGGTATAGACACACCCCATTATGGACGGGCAACAGCAGTGATTATCATCACAGCGCAGTACTAACGCCTAAGGCACATCCATGAGAAGTTATGTCATCTGCACAATAACTTTGGGTCTTATACATTGGAGGGGGGGTGATATATATGTCATCATGGGCAGCATGCAGCATTAATGAGAGGACTGGCTGACAACAATGATGGATACATCAGGGAGATGAATGCCACAGGTATATCACTAGATAGCACAGGCCAGGCACTGGATTTTCACATGGGGCATGTAAGGAATAAGGTGTTCTAGGCAAATAAACATGGGCATATCATGACAAGGGGGATTACATTAATGTCCTGAAGCTTTTCAGGAAGCACCAGGACTCTTACCTCCATTAACGGGAATCATGGGTACACCTTTCCTGGCAAATGCCACTCCATTGCTGTTGTTCTTGTGGCAACATGTCTACCAATAATGATCATGTGACAATTAGTACTAGTCTTAATGTATCAGTTGAATATTATTATTATTGTTTATTTGTAAAGCGCCAACATATTCCGTAGCGCTATACATTTAAGTTACAGGCAATGACAAGTTCAAGATTCACACATTGCAATGAATGAAGGGCCGTGCCTTTGATCTTGGAATCCGGTGTCCATAGAGCTTTCCCTAAAGCACCTTGCAGGATTGAAACTCGCAGACTTACAATCTAAAGGTTGAGTGTATGTGGTACAGTAGGGAGAGAGTAGTGCTGAGCATGTTAGGGAGGAAGGTTGAAGGCTTCTTTAAAGAGGTGTGTTTTATTGAAGTTTTGAAGGATTTAAAGCAGGAGGATAGTCTGGTAACGCGAGGCAAGGAGTTAGGGTCAAGATTTTAAATTTTGTTCTGGAGGCTAAGGTAAGCCAGTGGAGTGATTGACAAAGAGGAGCTGCCGACACTGAACGATGTGTACGGAAGATGAGACTGGCGGAGGCATTCATTATGGATTGAAGTGGGGAGAGGCGAGTGGTGGGCAGGCCAACAAGGAGCGAGTTGCAATAATCGAGAAGAGAAATGAGTGTATTAGAATCTTAGTTGTGTCTTGTGTAAGGTAATGGTGTATATTGGATATGTTTTTTAGATGGAGAAGACAAGATTTGGTTAGAGACTGTGAGGGATGAAAGAGAGGGCAGGGTCCACTAGAACCCTGAGACAACGGGCTTGGGAGGTGGAAGTGATGATGGCATTGTTGACATAGAGAGAGATGTGAGGAATTGAAGCTGTAGTAGAGGGTGGGAAGATTAAGAGTTCAGTCTTAGACATGTTGAGTTTTAGAAGGTGGGCGGACATCCAAGAGGATATACTAGAGAGGCAGTTGGAAACGTGCGCTAGAGGAGAGAGGGGGATAGATCTGGTGCTGGGAGGTAGATTTGAGTGTCATCTGATTATCAATTAGACATGTGATATGTTAAGAACCCCTCAGTGGAATGATGAGCCACAGCAGTGTCATAATGTACATTTATCAAATTATTAACTCCCAATAATCACTAATGATGTTGTTCACGCATACTTTAGAAATAGTGATGACAACATTTAAATAAGTGTTTGAACACACTTTGGATATATTAATACATGTGATCACTTGTAATACACCCTTGTGTCACTGGAATGTTCTGGAATGTTCACAAAACAATGTTTTGGAAGGATATATATGCAATCATCATGTCACACTCCATGCATAATTCAGGTGTTGTGTGCTCCAATATGTGAACTGATGTTAAAAATTATGATATTAACATCAGATTTAACATGGAAAGTGGAAGCACATGGCCACAACAACTTCAATCACTAATCAACAACTTTAATGACATGCAAACATATGTTTACAGTCATCAAATGCATTAAGATATGGCTATACATAAACCCTAAGGGTAATTTGCATAAACAAAACAACAGTGTCAGAGAATGAACTAACCTTAATAGGTTAGTTCTATAGCCATGATAACCCACTCTGAGAGCAACCTCTTTTAGCTCACTTGTGCCCTTCACAGGGAGAAATATTCTAAAGTATATCAGTCTGGTCTCACTCAAAAGAGTGACCCAGCCCCGAAATACCAGGAAATTCTACCCTGAACAGAAGAAACAGCAAACCCCCAGACGCGTTTCAGCCTTTATGGGCCTTGTCAGTGAGGTGCAGCTGTACTCCCTAAGGAACAGTGAGCAAGGGGTCCACGCCTGGAGTCTCCTATCACTCTTAGGGAGACTCAACCCTAACACATAATACTGTGTTATATGTGTGAAATTAATATATACAGGGTCAACTCACATTATCATCATCACCGCCTATTTTTGATGCAAGCAGCGCATAGCCAATAAAATATGGCAGGCTTGGTGCGTATATAAGGTGACATGTAGGTATTCTGCAAACATATCAACCATCAATGTCATGGGTAAAACATGCGATTTATCCATCTTTGAAAAGGGGATAATCATTGGCTTTCAGGCCTAGGGTGGCATTATTTCTGAAGCAGAGCTGTTCCCGTCTGCTGTGGTTAAAGTGTACCGTGACTGGAAAAACAGTAAAACTGCTGAGCACCACATGCCATTGATATCAGAGGTGAACGTCAGCTGCAAAGGTGTGTGACCAACATGCTACAGTTGAACAACTCACCGTCCAAATGAACCCGAACCAGGGGGCACCAGAAGTGTGTCTAAAATGACAGTACAGCAAACCCTGTTGCATATGGGGCTCCGAAGCAAACGGCTTCAATTTTCACAACAGTACCGAAATTGGACCTCTTCTGATTGCTAAAGGGTTTGATGAGTCAAATTTTCTTCTCCATCGACTGGATGGACGTTGGCATGTCAGGTGCAAAACATCAAAGAAAAAACACTCTGCAACCCTTGTTGGAAGAACACAAGCTGGTGGCAGCAGTGTTATGTTCAGGATAATGTTTTATTGGCATTGTCTGGGTCTGCTCATACCTCTGGAAGGCTCAACCGATTGGGTTATTTATCCAT